>WAAD01025395.1:91595-199395 GCA_013389945.1 Fregata magnificens | reverse complement strand
CTTTTCCTAAGTTCATTAGCAGTATTCTGTTTGCTACATCCAATGAAACTGATAAGCATGCCTACACCCCAATGCAACTGAGGCATCTAATTATAGCAAGTAAGAAAGAGGGCTGAGGCCAGAACTGATTTATGGACTACTGCATCATGTACTCCACCTACAGTAAGTCACTGAATTTCTAAATGGTAGCCTATGGAGGTTAAAAATCTACAGTACTTTTCCGTATTTTCTTTTCATACCAACAAAACACTTAGCCAGGAGGAAGAAGGTTATTTTGCATTAATATGCCTTTTCTCATTTTAGGGAAAAAGAGAACCTTCTGAGAGCCGTATAAGGATAATCCTCATTAAGGCATTATTAACAAGGCATATTATTAGAACTGTTAAAGCCATTGCCCTTGATTATAAATTAGTAAATTGGTTAATGAGAACAGTAGTTAATTGGGGGTATTATTGCCAAACAGGGAAATTATATGAAAGTTAAATNTGTGTTTTGAGAAGACTGTAAAATGAGAGATGCATTCCGTTCTCTGTCAGTTCAAATGCATTACAGAGCTATCTTTCACCAAGTGCTTCTTACTCCAACATTTAAACTTCCAGAGGTTGCCTGGCCATGCATTGATTTATGCTTCTGATCCCTTTTATTTTAAATGCAAGCTTTCTTTTGCAGCTTCTCTATTTTACCTGTACATGTATGAACTTCTATTTTTAACATGACCATGCCAGATTCTTTTTGTTGATCATTAGTAAAGCTGTCTCATTAGCTGCCTATTCCAGACATTAAATTTTCAATGCTACTGCTAGCAGAACATATGTTCAGTCGTTGCAGTTTTATTGTGTTTCCTTAGACCATTTTACAGGAGAAGATTCTCTTAGATTTGGTCTTTTAGTTTAANTCTCATTTTAGGGAAAAAGAGAACCTTCTGAGAGCCGTATAAGGATAATCCTCATTAAGGCATTATTAACAAGGCATATTATTAGAACTGTTAAAGCCATTGCCCTTGATTATAAATTAGTAAATTGGTTAATGAGAACAGTAGTTAATTGGGGGTATTATTGCCAAACAGGGAAATTATATGAAAGTTAAATACATCACAGTGGTTCTTCTACACAATTAAAGATCTAGGAGGAAAGAGATTAAGGAGGAGAGTATGAGAAAGTAACAGTCATAAAGGAGAAGTACATTTTAAAAAGTCTATTGCAAGAGTCTATTAAATAAAACCGAATAAAAGTCAATGGTGCATATTTACTCTGCTGAAACTCAACTGAAGCTACTTCTTGCAAGACTATAGACAGAAAATCTCAAACTCCAGCACCGTGCTGAAATGTTGTGTAATCATAGGGCCATCTGGTAGGGATAAAATTCACCCCCCTGCTTTTGCCTTAAGATCCAGGCCTCACATCTGTCCTTCCTCAAGCTTCTCCTTGCACGTTGGTGAGTTTTATCCACTGTAATAACTATGATTGTTTTAAGCAGCTCTTTGCTATAAGGGTTAGATTTTGCCTGGCTTTTGCAGGCTTAATTGTACTTCCTTTCCCAGTTAGCTCTGCCGGAAATGACACGCCTTCCTGCCAAGAACTTGTGAGGGAAAACAATGCACGTATGCAAATGCTTGGGTCTAAATCTGGTCCTAGATTGGATAACACCCAGGAAGACACTGCTGAATTGGGCTCAGGTTTGAAATGGCATTTCTCCTATAAGACCTTATTTGAAAAACAATTCATTTTGTTTAGGGAGCTTTTATCCATGTTGAAGCCAAATATCTGTGAAGTATATATGATTGTATATATGAAGTATATATGAAATATATATGATTTATGCTTCTGCAATGCATTTCAAGGAGAATCTGCAAAGCCCATGCCCATGCTGTACCCCTGAACAGGGCTCTATATAGCCTATGCTGCCTCTTGTTTCCAGCTTTGGCATCCCAAGTGTTGGGCATCCTAAGTATTGGATCCCCAGTACATCCCACGTACTGGAGTTGAACGTGCTGAAGGATGTCAAAGGCAAAAAGAAGGGCATCTATAAATACATAAGTGGCAAAAGGAAGACTAAGGAAAATGTGGTTCTGCTGCTGAATGAGTCAGGGGCCCTTGTGACAAAGGTCTGGGAAGCAGGATGAGGTGCTGAATGCTTTCTTCACCTCAGTCTATACTAGTAAGAGCAACCTTCAGAAATCTAAGGACTTGGAGACCAGGGGAAAAGTCTGGAACAAGGAAGACTTACCCTTGGTGGAAGAGGATGAGGTTAGAGAATACCTCAGCAAACTGGACGTACTTAAGTCCAAGGGCCCTGATGAGATGCACCGAGTGCTGAGGAAGATTGTTGATGTCATTGCGAGGCCACTCTCAATAATCTTTGAATGATCATGGAGACTGGGAGAGGTGCCTGAGGACTGGATGAAAGCAAACGCCACTCCTGTCTTCAAAAAGGGCAAGAAGGAGGACCCAGGGAACTACAGACTTACCTTGATTCCTGGGAAGGTGATGGAGCAGCTAATCCTGGAAACCATTTGCAGGCACATGAAGGACAGGAAACTCATCAGGAGTAGTCAGCACAAAGGGGAAGTTGTATTTTACCAACCTGATAATCTTCTATGATGAAATGAGTGGCTTGGTAGATGAAGGGAGAGCAGTGGATACTGTCTACCTTGATATCAGTAAGGCTTTCAACACTGTCTCCCATAACATCCTCATGGAGAAGCTGATGGAGTATGGGCTGAGGAACAGATAGTGAGGATTGAAAGGCAGCTGAATGGCCTGGCCCAGAGAGTGGAGATCAGTGGCATGAAGTCTAGTTGGAAGCCAATAACTAGCTGTTTACCCCAGGGGTCAATAGTGGGTCCAATCCTGTTTAACATCTTCATTCATGATCTGGTTGATGGGACAGTGTACCATCAGCAAGTTTGCTGATGACACAAGACTGGAAGGAGCAGCTGATACACCAGAGGGTCATGTTCCAAACTAGAGGGACCTCAATAGGTTGGAGAAATGTGCTGACAGGAACCTCATGAAGTTCAACAAGGGGAAGTGCAAATTCCTGCATCTCCTGGGGAGGAACAACTTCATGCACTGACACATGCTGGGGGCTGACTGTCTGGAAAGCAGTTTTGGAAAGAAAAGGACCTTGGGCTTCTGGTGGACACCAAGTTGAACATGAGTCAACAACATGCCCTTGTGGCACAGAAGGTGAACGGTATCCTGGGCTGCATTAGGGGGAGTGTTGCCAGGAGGTCGAGGGAAGTGATCCTTCCCCTCTGCTCAGAACTGGTGAGGCCTCACCTGGAGTACTGTGTCCAGTTCTGTGCTCCTCAGTTCAAGGGATACATAGACATACTGGGGAGAGTCCAACAAAGTGCCACAAAGATGGTTAAGAAACTGGAGCATCTCTACTATGAGGAAAGGCTGAGAGCTGGGACTGTTCAGCCTAGAGAAGGCTGAGAGGGGATCTCATCGATGTTTATAAATACCTGAAGGGAGGATGCAAAGAAGCTGGAGCCAGGTTCTTTTCAGTGTTGCCCAGTGACAGGACAAGAGGCAATGGGCACAAACTGAAACACAGGAGGTTCTGTCCGAACATCAGGAAACACTTTTTTTTTACCGTGAGGGTGATGGAGCACTGGCACAGGTTGCTCAGGGAGGTTGTGGAGTCTCTATCCTTGGAGCTATTCAGAAGCTGTCTGGACGTGGTCCTGGTCAACCAGCTCTAGGTGGTCCTGCTTGAGCAGGGCAGTTGGACCAGATGACCTCCAGAAGTCCCTTCCAACCCCAACCATGCTGTGATTCTGTGATTTCTTTTAGGCAGCTGAAATTCACCCTGGGTTAGTTGTGGTTGATGATAACCTAATAATCATACCTACCTTTGCAGCAGAAAAATGTCCTATGGGGAAGGAAAATGCCTTATCAATTCTGCCTTGAAACCACAGACATGGAGGTAGGTATCCACACTACCACAGAGCCCAGTGCCAGGCCCAACCCAACATCAGGGAGAATCATCTTGGAAGGTCCCTGAGAGCAGAAGAAAAGACTAAGTAAGTTCTCTCTTGAGAAATATCAACACCCCTTTGGGGATGGTTTGCTTCATCAGGTAAATAATGTGGACAAGATGCTGATTCAGCGTGGAGTGTGCCTAGGGCCACTCTCTGTGGCTGTGTAGATATAGTCCAGCAAATAATACAAGATAGCAAAGGTACAGAATCGGTGCTTACATCTGTAGTCATGCTGTGTATTTGTAAGCTTGATCCACAAGGAAGTCAGTCCAGCCTAGGGTCATTAAGAGCAGTATGACAGACTTTTGACTGTGGAGTTCCTTGCAGCTCCTTAGGTACAATGAGATTATGTGCCCAATACCTTTGACTTCAATGGGATGCAGGCTATGCCCTGGGACAGTTTGTCAGCCAGTTGCCTTCAGCTTCCGTGCAGGCACGGTTAACCCTGGAGATGAAGGGATAGGAGGATACAGCACTGGCAACACACTTCTCGACTTGTATTAGGCTCCATTTAAAGCAAGAAAGATGCACAATTCAAGGTCTTCCTGAACTACATTTGCAAATGTCTTGTCTTGTTAGTAGCCTGTGGAATATTTAAGAGTATGAGGTGTATGGCTGGAGTTACAGTAGAAGTATTAGGTGTGGCTCAGAGTTGGCCACTTGAGAGCACTGGCACTGGTAACTGTAATTATTAATTTTCTATGGGGTGAACAGCCTGGGGCACAGACTGCCATTTATAGTGACATGTGCAATGGACTGCTTAGCTTCCAGATGAAATTGTAACAAAAACACAGATGGAGTGATCACATCCCACCCACCCTAATTCTTCTTGAAATTCCTAATGAAGTATTTTCTCTTCCAGCTTTCCCCTTTATAAAAAAAAAAAAATAATTTTGTGAAGTGTTGTTGGGGAGAGGAGGAGGGGCTGTATAACTCCCAAGTGAAACCTCAAGAGTAGCTAGTTTTTGTTGTACATTGGCAAACCTTATACTGAACCTATAAAGGACTGAGGCTTTCTTCAATTTGAAAGCTACTTTGGAAACCTGAAGGCATGGCAGGAGTGGGTGGAGAGGGAAGGGCAGGAGGTCTGTACCGAACAGTGTTTTCCATTCAGTTGCAGAAAGCAAATCGACAGCATGCTGCCAATTTCCTGTCATTTGTTTGATGGTGGTGGCATACTGTGGAGTGCCAAGCTGAGCATCCCGTAGATCTCCTGCATAAAAAATCTGTGGGAAGATGATGATACATGTCTTGTAACAAAACAACACATAAGGGCTGTGCACCACTGAAGTCTCTTTCTATCTCTTCATTTTTTAGTATTACCCTGAAGAAGAGTTTGAGTTTGCCATCCTAAAGCTACAAAACAATTTGGTTCTTATGTGAGATAATAAAAAAATCCTGCCAAAACCACAATGCGGTGGAAAAATTAAATATCAGATCATAACTCTGTGAAAAGAGTAATGTGGATTATCCACAGATAGTTAACTGCCATGAATACTGTATAGCTGGGGCACCTCTTGTTTTCTCTGATCTCGTCTATCAGATATTGTTCTGGTGCTATGTGTTTCATTTCATATCTCACTTTAAAAAAACAGTCAATCAATATTTGCTTTTCCATTTTCCCACATTACCATGAGTTAATGTAACGTTCTTTATCTTGCTGGATGTAAGAACGAAAATCCTAGAGCTGTTGCTCTCCTCCTAACCTCTCTTTCAGGGTCACCACAAGAGCTGGTCATGGTTTGTTCTGCTAAGCTGAAGGCCCAGGAGGGCTACTACGTTTCCTTCTAATCCTTCATAACCATTTCCTTTTTAGCTTAAGCAGCTCTCAGCTTTCCAGCAGTCTTTAGCCTTTTGTTCCTCAGTTGCTTCAGCTACCTCTAGGCTATTTTGAGGGGAGAGAAGGAATTTGTCTCAGAATAAATGATGCCCTTTAGGCCTCTATCCTGGTGAGGGAGGGTTAACATAGTCACATAAAGCAAAGAACTGACAGTTTTGGCCAGGCACTTCCACGGCCTCTTCAACTGCAATGTCTAAATACCTCACAACTATCTATGAATTTATTCTTACTGTGCTACAGTCAGCTTCATAAGTCATTGTTGTTAACCCCGCCCCCTGTAAAAACATAGAGAAATATTAATTAAATTTGCCCAGGTCACACCCAAAAAGTTTACAATGAAACAGAGAAGCTGGCTCAAGTCTGAGTCACCAGCCAGTATTTTAACATGAGACCTTTCTCCCAGCTCTCCCAGTGTTTGCCTGGTGGGGCTCTGCTTTTTCCTAAGCAGGGTATGCACACCGAAAGCCTGGGGGTTGACCCTTTTATGCTGGGTCCCTTATAAAACTCATCTTGGAGTGAGATATAAACTTAAGGCTTTTTCAGGATATTTTGGACATCTTCAAACAACCAGCACCCAAGCTCTGCACGCAGGGGAACCCATCACAGATTTCCTGAGACATGAAAGAGGATCTTGACTCCAGAGCTGCTAGAAATAGGCAACGTGTCAGCCAGAGAAGGAATATTCTGTGTAAAATTCACTCTGAGTCAAGCTACATCAGGAACAAGACAGCCAAGATCAAACTTCTTCTTCCCGAGATAAATTACAGAGAAACTAGCTAAAGGCTAGCTGCAGGCTCACATAATTGAAGCTAATATGCTAATTGTAGCAAAGTCTGGACTCCAGCCAGGATATAAAACTGTGTTGCAGCGCTGGTAGATGATCTCCTGGCATAAATGGGTACAGAGTGATCTCTTTCCCTACAGCCCCTGTTTATATCTTATCTGTGTCACCATGAGATGCTGCTGTCTCACTCAGGGGTGCTAGAATGTGCTATAGTCATAACAGCTGTTATGTGTGGGAGCTACCCAATGAGTTGCAACAGGAAATTAGCCCTCTATCCTTAGACTTCTTTTAGAAGAATCCAACTATTTCTCTGATTTTCTTCAAAGATAGCAATGGGCCACACTTTGAATTGGTGAGACAATATAGACTATGAGGCAGCAATACATGGAGGTGGTACTGGGTCATGATGGTGTCCCAAAGCTTGTGTAAAATCAGCCTGTGAAGAAGGACCAAGGAGCCAAAAGGACCCTGGAACAGACAGGGATAATACTGGTGAGCATCTGCACTAAACTGGCCAGCATGGCAATCCCTTGTTGGAGGTAAGATCTCATGTGGCATCATTCATGAATAATGTTTTATAACATCTCCATTTGCCACAAAGTCTCCATCCCGTCCTGACGAATGATGACCTATCTGTAGTTAATCACTTCTCCAATGGCAATGTGACATCCTGGAGCACTGACCCTTTGGCAAGTAAATCCTAGTAATAGAAACCACTGCTTGGCACATCCTCAGTGCTGAGGCTCCCATGGTATGTCCAACTAGTGCTTCACTCTCAGCAAGGAACTCCAGATAAATTTCAGGATGTGGGTTCATGGCTATCTGAAGACTCAAATCTACTTGACTGGGCTCTTCTGATAACTTTGACTAACTGAATACATCTCCTTTACTAGACCTGTCGTTGCTGATTTCGCTTCTCTCAACTGAAATAGAAGTGCTAAGACATGTAGTGTGTCCGAGCTCCATAGGTAATAATAGGTACTTTCATGTGTATATATCAAGCACAAATACAGGCTGGGCAGAAAATGGATTGAGAGTAGCCCTGAGGAGAAGGTCTTGGGGGTGTTTCTTGATGAGAAACTCAGCATGACCCAGCAATGTGCACTTGCAGCCCAGAAAGCCAACCGTATCCTGGGCTGCATTGAAAGAAGTGTGACCAGCAGGTTGAGGGAGGTGATTCTCCCCCTCTACTCTGCTCTCGTGAGATCCCACCTGGAGTACTGTGTTCAGCTCTGGGGCCCCCAACATAAGAAGGACATGGACCTGTTGGAGCGAGTCCAGAGGAGGGCCACGAAGATGATCAGAGGGCTGGAGCACCTCTTCTGTGAAGACAGGCTGAGAGAGTTGGCGTTGTTCAGCCTGGAGAATAGAAGGCTCCGGGGAGACCTTATAGCAGCCTTCCAGTACCTAAAGGGGGCCTACAAGAAAGCTGGAGAGGGACTTTTTACAAGGGCATGTAGTGATAGGACAAGGGGTAATGGCTTTAAACTGAAAGAGGGTAGGTTTAAATTAGATCTAAGGAAGAAATTCTTCACTATGAGGGTGGTGAGGCACTGGAAAAGGTTGCCCAGAGAAGTTGTGGATGCCCCATCCCTGGAAGTGTTCAAGGCCAGGCTGGATGGGACTTTGAGCAATCTGGTCTGGTGGAGGATGTTCCTGCCCATGGCAGGGGAGTTGGAACTAGATGATCTTTAAGGTCCCTTCCAACCCAAGCCATTCTATGATTCTATGATTCTATTTCAGATATGGTTTCAGGCAGCTCCACAGGCAGATTAAGCTTGGTGGTGCTACAAATTACATGGTCACTTCTGGACAATATATACATATTGCTGCGGGCACAGAGAAGGAGACTGGATGACAAGATCTGTAAGGAGCAGAGAGCAGATTTGAGGCAGGTATGTGTGTATGGAACATATCTCAGTTTTCTGGGTACCCTGATCCCCTAGGAAAATGGCATACTGGTCTAAGCTATTAGTGGTGCTTTTGCACTTGAATTGCTGCCATGCTCAGCTCTCTTCTCACTGGGTTGCCCTGCCCGGGCAGCTGCAGAAACCCTTCCCCCAGTCAAGGGAAATACTGGAATTTCTATTGCAGATGAACCTGTAACTTCACAGGTTTGGTCTGAATGTTGTTAGTACCTTTGGCTATAAAGGGATCGTTTTATTATTATTGCAATTCTGGACTATGCATGGGACAGGGCAGGTCTGATCCTCTAAGCCAAGGTAATGTCTAATTGCATCTCTTGCCTTAAGATGGCGAACCTTTCCCATTCAAAAGAATAAGTGTTGAAAACACTGTTCTGTCCCAAATCAAGGTCAATTATAAGATTGCAGCAGGCAGTAGTTTTCAATAAAATATCACTGGCAGGAACGAAACTATATTCTTTTGAAAAATCATCATGTTATGGAAAGCAATAAAGAAAAAAACCCTGTGAAATCCGTAAAATAGTCCCTCCTCTGAAGCATGTAGGAGGAATGCCGAAGCACAGTTTCTTATCACTGTATTCTGCTCAGTAACACAAAGCTGGTGGAAAAGATGGGATTTTTGGAGTACGAACAATTACTGTGTTAGTATATGGGGCTTACATGTAAATGGAAATATGGGACACACATCCATTCTAGATTAGCTTATGTGATTTAGCAGTCTCGCATTTTGTTTTCTTTGTTAATGAAGTAATTGCCAGTATGTCTTGGGGTAAACCAAAAAATTACTCTGGTGCTCCGTCAGAACTGTTATGTTAGTTAGTTAGTTTGTTTAACCCAGGGTTAAAACTGTGAGGTCGCTGTATGTCCGAGATGAACATCAATTCCTAATGTTTCCTCTAAAATGGATCACTGAAGCACATGTAGCCATATAATTCCCTGGTGGCACCACCCTGAGCTAAACCCATCCATTTCTATAGGGTCAATTTTTTAGAGATGCAAAATTGTTCTAAATTTACTCCTACAGTAAGCAGCAATATTGCTTAGCATGAGGTTTGGCCATTTCCATTCACAAGAGCTCTGTAACATTTCCCATTAGCGACCATCTGCTCACACCAGCAGATAGCAGAGCAGCTATTTGATGCTGAGGCTGCTATGACAGGTACTTGAACATATAAATAGAATCATGTTTCATAAATGTGACAGTATCACATGGTTGAAAGCATGGAAGTGCTGAAGTGGGAAAAATTTCACTTACCCCATAATTATGTGTGTGCTAGTATTACATTCAGTGAAGCAGCAGGCCTGGTTAAAACCAAGAATGAAGCACTGGTGGCAACTTTAATTTAAACTATAACTGTGATAAAATTATTAAATCAAGGTTTGTGATGTAGATGGGTACCAGCACTATATCTGTGCACATACCCAATGCATTTCGTCTTCAGCTCCCTGGGTGATCCAGGAAGTCCCCAGATGGTCTCTGTGTAAATGAGGCAATGGACTGACTTGAGACAAGGTGGTAGACTGATCTCTTACTGGCTTCACAGCAAAGCAACTGACTGATTGTTACAGCTATCCAGGTGGAAATTTCAGACAACTGCCTGTTGTGCCTAGACCAGTTGACAGGCACAATTTGTATACTTCAATGTGCTGGTGAACTCCCTGGGAGGAGGAATCCTGGGCAGTCCTAGTGGTACCCCCAGTTCCCGCAGTAGGTGAGGGAACTGGCCAAACTGTACATGGATAGTTTTAAATAGCCAGCAGAATGCAGATGCAGAAATGTCTTTGGAGGTGTTAAAGATTTAACTAGGCAACTACCTAAGCAACCTGAACTAATTAAGAGTGGGTGCAGCAGGAGGTTGGATTAGATGACCTTCATAGGTCCCTTCCAACCTAAATTATTCTCTAATTCTATGGTTATAGATAGGACACTCTTTGTACATAGTATGAAAGTTAGAAGATGTTTTGTGCATAGCTTAAGGTAATAAATAGAAATGGATCATTCATGTACTGTAGTCATCATGTAGGGCCACAGACCAGCTGGACTGTAAGAAATCGTCAGAACAGATTGTGGTATCCCATCTTGATCTAGTTGAAGATGCTGTTGCAAGAATACTTGCAATGGAGACTCCCATCCAGACAGCAACTGACCATCCTGTTTGAGAGACCTGATTCCCCACATGAATGAAAAAGTTTATGCAAAAGATCCCCATATATCAGGTTTAACAAACGCTCTGTCCTTAGTTGTCTGTGCAGTGCAGCCCTGCCAGCTTCCACTGACTGGAAACAGCTGGGCTGTTGGAAATTTTGTGGACCACTAGAGTTTAGGTGGGTTTTTCTCTGCCTCTGACATTGTGCTTCTGGTCCTGCTTTGCACAGAAACATGGGAGTGGATGGGATCTTGTGTGTGCTTCTCAGAACCCATTCAAGTTTCTCATTGTGTGATTAGGAGTGAAGGAGTTGAGCAAGAACTGGTCAGTTCCAAGTGGTTTTCTTGTGGGTTGTCTTCTTTCCCACCAATATGGCTTGTTTACTGTAATCTTTGCAAAGACTACTGGTGGGTTTTCTTTAAGTGATACAGGGAAAAAAAAAAGTCAGTCGAGAAAAACCCCCACCAAAATTCAGTTTGCTTTCTAACATCTAAAGAAAGACTTTGACATAACAAAACCCTTTTCATATTTTTTTGGTCACAGTTTATGAGAACCAAAGCTCATACTGGTGCTGCGTCATGACGGTGGTGGTGGTGGGTCCATATGTGTGTGGGTGGAGGGGTATGTCACCGCTTGTGAAAGTCTATGAGTGGATGTGGCTGCCTTGCAGGGCCTGTTCTGCTGTGGTGGTGATTTCCCTCTGACAGTGCAGCTGTTGGTGCTGCTGACTATGGACCCTGTGACAAGCCCTGGTGCCGCTCCGCTGCCCTCCATCCAACTCCACCATCCCTCAGTCTCTGGGCCTCCATCAGCCCTCCCTTCCTCAGGTTCCAAAAAGTTCTGTGAGCTCCTGCCCCACTCTCAACACCCTCACCCTAACCTGCCTTTGCTCCTTCTCTCACCTGGCTCCACGTTCCAGTTCTTCTCCTATTCTTACAGCTCAGCTGTTGACTTCCTCTCTCCTCTCCCTTTATCTCACTGGCCTCAGCTCTGTGCCCCCTCTAAGGGAGGATTCTTTATCTGATAGCACTTGTGTCAGCAGTATTATCTCGTCTTGTAATTGGTTCTGTCCAAGAGGAATATTTAGCCAGAATGGGAGTGACTTGGCATAATGCATTGGTAAATTGTGTGAATTTGTGGCACTTGTTCGATAGCAATGGAAAGGATTTGAACAGAAACTTGTCAGCAGGTCCTGTTTTTTTTTCTCTTCACAGCAATTATTCAGATGACATAAATACTTACAAGATTTTTTTTTCTTTCTGTTTTACTTTTCCTTGTCTTCTCCATAGTCCAGATACTACAGTAGGCTGTGTCTCTATGCTATGATGAAGACTGCAATTAGTATTTCTATGTGCAAGAAGATATGTCTCAAAAGACCAGCAGCAGAATTTATTTTCTATCATACATACAGACACATATAAGACAATGACATATTTCAAGATGTTCCAAATATTTCCTGCTAAAAAGGAGTGACTCGACATTCCTGCAACACAGTATCATATTCTGTAGGTGTTGCAAACAGATTATGCCAATGAAACTCTGGAGGCAAGAATATTTTTATGTCATTCTTGCACAGTCTATCTCATCCCAGAGATAATAGCAAGAACACTTTTTCTTGAAATCCTAATAAATGCACCATTTTTTAGATATGGCTTGATTTCATGCTGTCTTGAAAGAGTGATTGACTTTGATTTTTGAAACCCTGCACATGGCATAAACAGTGCAATGCAGTCTTTCCCATTTGTAAAACATTATTATTAGCCCTTGGAAACTTTTATTTCTATTTAATCTTCTGCCTCTTGCCCCCACTGATACTGAAAATCATTGTCAAGTGCCATTTTGATGTGCTACCTCATGTAGTGAATTACTGAAGTCAACTGAGCAGCAACAAACAGAATGAAGGCCAGTCTGCTTGCAGACCTGTATAACTTCACTGATGTCAGTACTATTAAACTCATCTATGTCCAACTTGAATTGAAACCAGATCTTTATTTGGTTTGCTAGCAGGCTGTAGATTTACATTCTCAGAGTCTGTTCCAAGCCAGCTGAAGTCAATGACAGTTTGCACTGACTTCAAGGGGTTTTAGATGAAGTCCCAATTCTTGGATGTGATGACACAAAGGTAAAAGGTTTTTTTTTTTTTTTTTGGTGAAAATGATGGATGCAGACAGTAGAGCAGATTACTATCTAGCCAATGACTGTTTCACTGGATGGGGGTTTTCTGGCTGTGAAGCTGGAGTATTCATACATGGTAGTCAGGAGAGGTAGAGGGGCAATTGTCCCTTTTGGCCAGGTTTTGTGATTGTTTTTTGCTTTGTAATAGGATTTATTTTAAACCTGATTCTGAAACTTTAAAACTCCAACTTAACTTGATTAGGATTTACATCCACTAAGAATCTGGCCCAGAGGTTTTAAGCTTTTCTGATAAGTGGTAAAATAGATTGTATTGACAAGCCCTGCAACAGCCCTGGTTAATTGCAAGCTATTTTCCCTGATTTACAGTGCACAGCAGGGCCATCGGTTGTACCAATTCTCCAGGGCCCTGAACTTCTTACGCTACCACTTAAAAACACCTGGAACATGACATCAGTAATTCACTGGCTTCTAGCCAGCAGATTCCTGCCCTGACGCACAGCCCTCTGTTGCTGATTGTCTTAGCACCTGTGAGAGCCAGGTGCAACAACAGGACTCCTGCCTCTTCAGAAAACACTCATGGCATTAAAGGAAAAGAAAAATAATGTACTGTACGTGATTTATCTGCAGCATTATTTCTTTCTCACTAGTCATTTTGCTAGTGCTTTGGGTTTCCTTTTTCCAGGTCCTAACCAACCCACCAAATCCATAATCATCGAAAAGCAGGTCTGGACATATGGATTCATATGATTGTCCTGACCCAGGATCACATTCTCACTTACTAGGTGCTTGCTGAACAAATATAATCCCATGGCATCCTTTGGCAAAGATTTCAACTTGTCAGGTACCTGATGCACAAAGAACCATTTCCTTTGTTGTTTGTTCTGAATCTGGCTCCCACCAGCTTCATTTGAAGCTCAGCAATTCTTGTAGTGGAAAACACAGCTCACAGTTGCTTCCTATTTACCATCCCCATGCCAATCATGATTTTTAAAGATCATTATCACATCAAAATGATCATTTTTCCAAACTCAGAAATCATAGCCTGCTCAATTGCTTCTTATATAGAAGATGTTTCCCATTTCAGATTATCCTCCTTGCTTTTTTTGGGATCTTTTCTAATATAACTTTTCTGACACAGGGGGATTAAAACTGCCTATTTTTCAAGGTGTAGGCAAGCCATGGATTCATACAGTGGTACAATAACATTGTTTATTCCGGTCTCTGTTTTTCTTACTAATGCCTAATTTATTTTTTTTTTTTTTACTTTTTTTTTTTCCCCTGACTGTTACTGAGCAATACACTGATGTATTCATGGAACGATCTCACTTCTGAGTATTAGTGCTGGGCTCAGAGCCCACCATTTAAGACGTGACATTAGAACTACTTTTGTCCAGTGCTCATCACTTTACTTTTATCTGTACTGAAAGCTATCAGCTGCTGTGATTGTCCCAGGCACTCAGTCTTGTAAGTTGTGCAGTTCTTCACAGTCAGTTCATTTATGAATATGCTAACCAGAGCAGGCTCCTGCACACATCGCTGTAGACCTTCACTGGTTTCTGCCCACCATCATATCAACTGGTTGCTCACTCCTACTCTCTCCAAGGAAATTAAATACGAGAAAATTTTCTGAAGGCTGTTTAGAAATACAGATACACTACATCAGCCAGATCACCCTTATTCAACTCCTTGTTGACTACTTCAAATAACTGCACTGAGCCTGCAAGGTAAGGCATCCTCTTAAACCCGCCCCCCCCCACATGTGGACTCTTTCCTAATGGATCATACTTATGCAGGTGTCTTGTTTGCGATATTAATATGCTATCAATGCCAAGGGCAGGCATCAGGATTCCATATCTGGACTTCCATGGTTCTCCCTGAAACTGTTTTTTCAGTTAGTGTCATATCTGACACATTCAAGTTCTCAGGTGTGCGGCGCAGTTTTAAGCACATTATGCACCACTTTTAGTAATCAAATTGTTTCATTGTGGAGCTCTTCCAGAGCTCTTGGGTGAACACCATCTTAATCCTGACAATTTTCTACTTTTGTCCATTTTCTCAGGGACAAAAATAACCTCGTCTACTTTATAGTCACTTCAGTTTCAAACAGATTCTGTAATGAGTTCTCCCACAACAAAGAGTCTGAGCAGGGGAACTGTGCCCATTTTTCCTGTTTTGTGTGTTGACACTAAAGTGCTGTTTAGCTTTTTGGCAATCACCTCATTGTCTCTGAGCACTCTTTTTACATCCTGATCATTCACAGACCCAAAATGACTCTCAAGTGAGCCTGTTTTTCCTGACATGATCAGGATGTATTATTGTCCTTTTGCCAATAACTAGGAGAGCAAAGTGATGGGACTTAGATGTCCATGAGAAGTAGTGGATAATAGAAAACATCAAAAAAATTATTCTGTGGCGTTTTGGCAATTCTTTGCTTCTTAAATCTGGAGGTACTCATGACCAAAGACTACCTGTACTTTCTGTCTCCTGCTCATCTTGCAAGCTTTAGTTCCTGTCTTTGTCCAGCTGGATATTAACAAAATGTTTCCCACCTAGTCTTCCTGCCGAACTTCAGGTGAGTGTCTGTGACTACACGCCTTATCAAACAGGTACTGTTCAGGGAGTAAGGAGAGACGCATTAGCTAATCTTACACTGCAGGAAGTCTTGGGTCTAGACCCAGGGCCAGCTGCACAATTCAAGTATTTATCATCATATATTGCCAAGACCAAGCCATGCCAGAGTGCATTCATGGGACAATGTTAGACAGCCAACATGATACAAAAACACTCTTTCAAAGATTAGGGAAGCATTGACTGTTTTCTTCTGTGATTTTTGCATGAGTAGGATTTGTAGGATTCAGATGTTTATTTACCAATTCAGAAAAACCTAATGTTCCTTTAAAAGTACAAGCAACATTAGAAAAGTTCTGGAAGAAACTCAGCCTGTTCCTGTTTCACTAGGATTCTTTCAGTTTAAGTAGATTATCATAAAGTGATATTGGCAATTGCCAAGGCAATTGCACAGGGTACAACTCTCTCCATCAGCTGAGCAGAGGTAATTAGATTGAAAACCTGGCTACATTAGTCTAATCCAATACTGTACCAAATTGTACAATCAGTTACACATCATATCATCTCAGCACTGTGTCAAATCAGTGTCTCTTTTCAGCAGAAAAAATGTGCAGGTTGTGCTGGAGATATGACTAATGGGAAGTGTGTGTGCATTTTGCACTGTAAGGAATGATGGCAATTGGTTTCATCTGGAGTAATTACAGCTCAGTGACCACTAGTTAGGCAATTACTCAGAGGAAATCCTCTTGAGGGAAGCAGATCTCAGCTTTGAAAAGAAAACATATCCAATATAATTCCTTATGTGTGGTAGAAAAACATTCCTTCTCCCGAAAGAAAAAAAAAAAGCAATGAGAACAGAATAACAGACTTATTTAGCCAAGACCCACAGAATTTCATGTTTCCTATGTGGAAAAAGAATTCTAAATCTTACAGTGTCAGTTTTGGTCACCATGATGCCATGAACTTCTTAAGCAGATGAAAGAGAGAGGGAAGGTAGTTTTGACAAAGCGCTCTGTCATCTGCATTACTAATACACCATGTCTCCAGAGAGTGCTCAGGGAGAACAAAGTATTATGCATTTGGTAAGGTATGCATACAGTGAATGCAATTTATGATACATCCTTCATGAAACATTGTGGAAATGTTGTATCTTGAAATTACCTTAGAATGGTTCTGACCTCCAGGAAGGCTGTTTTAAGCAGAAAGAACATGCTAATTCAAGAACATGCCTAGACTATGAATTCAGGACATTCCCAGGGTGGGGAAGGAGGCATTTTGCATTTGATACTTCAGAATGCAATTCCAGGAAGTGAGGTAGTAGGGGTAGGATATTAATTATTAGAGCCATATTTGATAAAGGGTTCTCTATTATCAAAGCCCCCTTGTTATTGCAGTAAGGAGCCAAGAAAGATAAGGAAAGGGAAACCTTGAACAAAAGAGAGAAAGGTAGGGCCAGGCAGTGTTGCCAAGACTCTTGCCTTAGATTAAAAGACTGCCTTCTATTTCATACTTCCGTTACAGGTACAAGCTGAAGCCTTGAAGCCAGTCTATCAAACCTCTGCAGAACTACACTAAGGAATTAACTTGCCAGTAAAGCCTTGTTTGCGTTGTAGAAGTCAGCCAGCAAAAATCTGGTCTTTTAACAAAAACTAACCACAAAGCTTATAAAACAGAGATAGTACTTCTTTTTTTTTTTTCATCCCAAGACTGCCTTGAAGTAAATCCACAGCCATGGCACAGCATGATAACTTTTGCTGTTTCTTCTACTTGTAACCCAGATGAGGATTGGTTCGCAACAAGAAAAAAAAGCTCTTTGGGGAAGTGCTGTTAATAGCTACGTAAAAATGAAATACTTGACACAAAGACACATTAGTGTATTTTATTGCTAAATTTAGTACCTACTGTGTGCATAACGGGGCCGTGAAACACAGATTCTTCAGACAGACCTTGGAAGTTTCTAGGCAGATATCATAGCAGGGCTCATTGCAAACTTCACTGCAAACTCTCCTCCAGGCACAGCAGAGGACTCTGACGTGGGGGGACTTCTGAATTACTGAGTCAAACGTGATGAAACTTCATTTCTCCCCAGATAGCTCTGATGTGTGATCTCCATAAAAATAACATTTTTACATGTGTGTAGAACTTTTTAAACTGCAGAATCCTCTATTCCTTTGTACATTTTATATGAAGAGAATTTCAACCCTCACAAAAAAAGAAAGTATGAGATGTATTTTCAGTATAGTTGAAGTCTACCTTGAGGAATTACTGCTAGGATTAGCCTATGTATTCAAGCTCTCAGTAAATAAAGAACATTTTATCACATATATTTATTATAACTAAATAATGTTTGTGTAGAATACAGTATCTAATGTCTGGCTCAGTACAGAGCGGGCAGATTAAGTTTGAGTTTAACTACCATAGCATTTTTCATTGGCTGAGCTACATCTTTATAGAGATCATAATTTTGGCAGTGATGGCAATAGTAATTTCTTTAGTAAATCACAATACACTCCCTAAATAGAAAGAGCTTTGCAATTTCATGAACGAATGGAAAAATAATTTTGCAGGATCAGTAAAGATAGCAATAATTGTTATAGTGCTTATTGCAGTTTATGCGAAGAACCTCAGTTGCTTGTGATAGACTGTCAGGAGTAAGACAGCATGAAAGTGGAGTCCATAATAAACATAAATGTAGCATAGTTTAAAAGAAAAACTTTTTTGTTGCTAAAAAATATAGGAGTGCAGAAAGTGATGAAGTGACTGCTTCAGAAGCAATGAAGTGCAGAATGCCAGGTCACTTCATTGAGATAGCAATGTGAATAATATTTTCCAAGGTCCACCTAGAACTAGGTTGTTATTGGTAACTGCAAAATTTTGGGGGTTTTTTGGTTTTTTTTAATTAAAAAGGCCACTGATATCCCAATACACAGAGATATTAAAATGTTCCAATAGTTGTTCCTAACTGTATGGGCAGGTGGATAGTCCATTAGTTTGTTGTCTACTTGCTTACTTTGAAGGCAACATGAAATTGCATCAGGAATATTGGAAGATATAAAAAATGTTTAACCATAAAGTAGCGCAAATTTTGACAAAAACTAATATTTGCAACAGACCATGCAAATACTAATTTAGGGAGATAAAACTATCTGCATATTAATATAGTATGAAAATGAATATTATTCCAAATAATCTCCTAGTTTGCATACTGCCTAATACAAAAAGGGAAGTTGTATATGACTCATATGGCCTTGAATGTGTACAATGAAAATTTAAATTCTTTTTCCATTTTTGCCAAATACTTTTTTGAATTACAAGGCAGTTTTCATTTTGTCATCCTTGAGTGCATGGAAATGTGGAGGTATTTCTCTGCAAGGTGGTTATCTCCAAAACTCTGCAAGTGAAGGAGTCTGAAAATGTTGATCTTCTATTAGAAGCTATTTTTGTATTTTAGGCTACAATTACTTATTTGGCTAAGATAGGGTTGATGAAAAGACATTTTGAATAACTGATACTTCATTCTCTACTCCTCTTTCACAATGATAACTTTTATGATGTCTTAAAATTAGAATAATGAAAGCTTGTAAAGCTTTAGTTGATGAAATACAGAAACTTTTTTCCTAAAAATAATGTTCAGGAAATACTAAGCGTTTCTGAAAGACCGAAGCTTAACAAAAATCTGTATGCAAATTGCTTGCACACAGAACAATGTGTGATCACTTCTGTGGTGTGTATGCAAACCTGTATTCTGGAATAGACTAACATTCTGCCTTCCCATCATAGTTCTTTCATATCTGTGAAGTTTATTTTTTGCAATCCAACCCCAAATGCCGCACTAGAAAGAATATTTTCCTTTTGTGAACAAACTTGGACATTTTACAAAAAATGTGCTGAATATCGATTCTCTTAAGGCAACACTTCAAATAAAAGTTAGTTTCAGTTGCACACAAAGATTTTAATGGATTGTTTGAAAAGAACAGGATTAAAAATTATAAATACCATTTTAAATAACAAATTGAATTTTAGGACAATGGAATTGTTCAGATGAGGGCATCAAACGTACATTTGAAGAAAACTACATGACATGCTATGAAAAACGGTGTTTTCATAAATGTTCCTAATTGTTCTTTATTTTTCAGGTGGTTGTCCCTGGGACCAGGACTAACTTTGTAAGTCTCTAAACTAGCATTTCTAAGCATCTAAGAACTCGCAATTCAGGATGTCAGTGTAATATCCTTCAAAAAGCCCAAGCAGCAGTTAAGAAAAATATCAGATGCTAAGTGCTACTTAGGATGACTTTGTGTTGTCTTTGTTTATACACTCCTGCTTTCAACATTACAATCAAGAATGAAACCTTTTGTCTGGCTAGAATAAACTTGCAGTGTTTTTGCATTTAAGCTCTTCTGATGTTAAAAGTGACTCATAGAATCATAGAATCATTAAGGTTGGAAAAGACCTCTAAGATCATCAAGTCCAACCATCAACTAACACCATCATGACTCCTAAACTAGGCCCTGGAGTGCCACGTCTACACCTTTTTTGAACGCCTTCAGGGTTGACGACTCCACCACCTCTCTGGGCAGCCTGTTCCAATGCCTAACCACTCTTTCGGTAAAGAAATTCTTCCTGATGTCCAACCTAAACCTCCCCTGATGCAACTTGAAGCCATTTCCTCTCGTCCTATCGCTAGTTTCTTGGGAGAAGAGTCCAGCACCCGCTTCCCTACAACCTCCCTTCAGGTAGTTGTAGAGAGCGATAAGGTCTCCCCTCAGCCTCCTCTTCTCCAGACTAAACAGCCCCAGTTCTCTCAGCCGCTCCTCATAAGACTTGTTTTCTAGACCCTTCACCAGCCTCGTTGCCCTTCTCTGGACACGCTCCAGCACCTCAGTGTCCTTCTTGTACTGAGGGGCCCAAAACTGAACACAGTACTCGAGGTGCGGCCTCACCAGTGCCGAGTACAGGGGCACGATCACTTCCCTACTCCTGCTGGTCACACTATTCCTGATACAAGCCAGGATGCTGTTGGCTTTCTTGGCCACCTGGGCACACTGCCGGCTCATGTTCAGCCGGCTGTCGACCAGCACCCCCAGGTCCTTTTCTGCCGGGCAGCTCTCCAGCCACTCTTCCCCAAGCCTGTAGCGTTGCATGGGGTTGTTGTGACCAAAGTGCAGGACCCGGCACTTGGCCTTGTTGAACCTCATACAGTTGGCCTCGGCCCATCGATCCAGCCTATCCAGATCCCTCTGCAGGGCCTTCCTTCCCTCGAGCAGATCGACACTCCCACCCAGCTTGGTGTCATCTGCAAACTTGCTGAGGGTGCACTCAATCCCCTCATCCAGATCATTGATGAAGACATTGAACAAAACCGGCCCCAGAACTGAGCCCTGGGGAACACCGCTCGTGACCGGCCGCCAACTGGATTTCACTCCATTCACCACCACTCTCTGGGCTCGGCCATCCAGCCAGTTTTTTACCCAGCAAAGTGTATGCCCATCCAAGCCGTGAGCTGCCAACTTCTCCAGGAGAATGCTGTGGGAGACCGTGTCAAAGGCCTTACTAAAGTCCAGGTAGACAACATCCACAGCCTTGCCCTCATCTACTAGGCGGGTCACCCGGTCATAAAAGGAGATCAGGTTGGTCAGGCAGGACCTGCCTTTCATGAAGCCATGCTGGCTGGGCCTGATCCCCTGGTTGTCCCGCACTTGCCCGGTGAGCTCACTCAAGATGAGCCGCTCCATGATCTTCGCGGGCACCGAGGTCAGGCTGACTGGCCTGTAGTTCCCTGGATCCTCCTTCCGGCCCTTCTTGTAGATGGGCGTCACATTGGCTAACTTCCAGTCATCCAGGACCTCCCCCATTGACCAGGACTGCTGATAAATGATGGAGAGTGGCTTGGCAAGCTCCTCCGCCAGCTCCCTCAGCACTCTTGGGTGGATGATGGTACAGCTGATAAACCTAAGCACTTACTGTAGAGAACTGTGTGTTGTCGAACGTAACTTTTTATTATTTTTTTAAAGACACTCCCACCAGCTCCCACATTCTCACTTTCAGTTCTCTGCCCTCTCCATTTTCTTGATGTAACTGTGGGTAGTGACCTGCCCTGTAAGCAGGATCAATGAAACGAAGCTGGTTAAAAAATAATCTGCAAACATGTTCTTTGGGCGGAGGACCCAGAGCTTGCCCTCCAGAGCTAGACCCGCCTGCAGGCACCTGGCAAGGCTGAGGACTGATTTGAGAGAGAAATTTCAGCAGACATAGATCAGTGCCCCTAGAGCTGCAGTGACGGAGAAAACAGCTGGCATTCCCAGCACCCTCAACTTTGCCCTGGCCATGCAGACTGCTACACCTTTGGGCTTTGACAAGTAAATGAGAATTGCTCTGAAGCCGTATCTGTCGGATGGCTTTTACAGGGAAATCTAAGGGGGTCATGTTGGTTGTTTCAGGGAAAGCATGCCGCCCATATTTGCTTATATGCCCAAATAGAAAAATTGTGCCTTAGACAACAGTTTTTAGACTAAGCCATCACAGTGAGCATGTCACAGTGTAAGTGCTGAAAACGCCCTGCAGGATGCAACCATCTATTTAAACTTTTCTGAAAGAAGGTCTGTGCACCAGCATGGTTAACAGCGGTCCAGACTTCTCTTTGACAGTGGCTGGAATGCTGAATACTTTTACATTCTGCAACAGCAGTGTCTTTTAGTTAATACTTGTAGAGAGATGCAGTACTGGCATATTGTTCCTGGACAGGCTGGAGAGCTGGGCCAAGGGGAACTTAATGAAATTCAGTAAGAGCAAGTGTAAGGTCCTGCATCTGGGGAGGTACAACCCCACGCACCAGTATAGGTTGGGGGTTGACCTGCTGGAAAGTAGCTCTGCTGAGAAGGACCTGGGAGTGCTGGTGGACAGCAAATTGACCATGAGCCAGCACTGTGCCCTCGTGGCCAAGAAGGCCAACGGTATCCTAGCGTGCATCAAAAGGAGTGTGGCCAGCAGGTCAAGGGAGGTTATCCTCCCCCTGTACTCCACCCTAGTGAGGCCACATCTGGAGTACTGTGTCCAGTTCTGGGCTCCCCAGTTCAAGAAAGACAGGGAACTGCTGGAGCAAGTCCAGCGGAGAGCCACAAAGATGATCAGGGGACTGGAGCACCTCCCTTATGAGGAAAGGCTGAGAGCCCTGGGTCTGTTCAGCCTAGAGAAGAGAAGACTGAGGGGGGATCTTGTTACCGCTTACAAATATCTGAAGGGTGGGTGTCAAGAGGATGAGGTCAGACTCTTCTCAGTGGTGCCCAAGAACAGGACAAGGGGCAATGGGCACAAATTGGAACACAGGAAGCTCCAGCTGAACATGAGAAAAAACTTCTTTACTGTGAGGGTGAGAGTACTGGAACAGGCTGCCCAGAGAGGTTGTGGAATCTCCTTGTCTGGAAATATTCAAAACCCGCCTGGACGCAGTCCTGTGTACCCTGCTCTAGGTGTACCTGCTCAAGCAGGGGGTTTGGACAAGATGATCTTCAGAGGTCCCTTCCAACCCCAACCATTCTGTGGTTTGTGATTGTTCCAGGTAGCAGCACACTGTGACAAGTCAGTGAAACTCTGAAAAGCAGTCAAGAAGGATAGTTAACCAGGGAGCAATCTACTGATTTTTTTGGGTGATAAACATGTTTAATTATATAAATGAAAGAGGTTAGAAGTGATCTAACTTGTTTCTCTCCAAGGAGCAGTGTCCCATATAACACTGTATAAAGGCTGAACATGCATTTGGTGCTGGGCACTACAGAATGAATCAGTAAGAAAAGAAACTCCTTGGTTACAGTACACTCACATCCCAGGGAGAAAATACTGGGAGTGAATCATCTATCTAATCTAGCAAGCAAGGGCACAGAAAGAACCATGAACGTGAAGCTAAAGAACAGCAAATTCAAACTAAAAAGAAGACACACGTTGTTCTGGTAGGAGTGATTGAAACAAACCATCAGGCAAAGTGATGGATTCTCCATCTTTCAATGTCTTCCAGAGCAGGCACGTTCTCTGAAGATGTGCCTTTTTTGCCAACTACAAGTTTACTCAGAGGACAGTTTGAAGGGCGGTAGCTGATGAGCTGAAGATCCCCTCTGGGCCCAAACTCTCTAAACATGGTGCACTGCCACAGATCTTACAGGCAAGACACAAAACATAAAGATCCCACAGCTTTCTTTTGCAAGCTAAAGGAGGGAAGAGGAACAATAAGGACCACAGTGCAAACGGAAGCCTGAGAGAAGTAAAGCTCCTGTGGAGGTATGCCTAGAACAAATTGGCTGTGGGATGTAAATGAATAGACTATACTCCCAGGGTGTGAGGGGGATGTATGAGCTTCTCTATGATGCTTGACACATGAGATCCCCTATTATCTTAAGTGTACATTAATTCAGATGCAATACGCATAAACCAGAGCAAATCTACAAAGCTGCAGCATGAAAACAGCTGGAATACTCTCTAATTACGAGGAACCCTTTTGGTATGGGATGCTGTGGATCTGAGATGAAAATTAAAAATGCTGTAAAATGTTATACTGGCATTTGTGTAACTACAGTACAGAAGGCACATGTGGCAGGTGCCTATCTGCATATACTCATTTTCCTGGCCAAGTCCCTGATTTTTCACAGCACGCTACATGTTCACCTGGTGTGTAGGAAACAGCTTGGTGCTTTACTGCAGGGGACAAAACATGCCTTATTTCAAGGGCTCAACTCATGAACTAACCACACTCTGCAGAGTTGGTAACACCACCTCATCTAGGGGAAAATCCTGATTTCCAGCCCTGCCCTTGCACCCACACAGCTCCCCTGTCTGGTTTGGGAAGTTATGTTGGCAGTTTCTGGCGTGCGGTGTTTTTTATACCCTCACAGACAGGCAGCAAAGGTGAAACAGCGGAAGTGGTAGTGGCTGGTTGTCTCCTTGAAACAGGAAAATGTGAACACCATGTGGCTGCACATCTAAGCTGTTTTTTGGAAATGTCACTACAGGATATATAGGAGAGGTGCGGCGAGACTCAAGTGACTGATTCACAAATCCCCAAGCTCTATGCAAAGGTTTTAGTCCAGCAGTAACATTTGTTTCCCACTTTATTCCTTTTTTTGGTACAGAGCTTTTGTAACATGCCATTTTGCTTGCACGGCTAAAATCATGTGGCCTTAATCGGTTTTTTTGCTAAACAGGAGTCAGTGTGATCATTATCTTGCAAAAGTTCAAATCTTTGTCATTTCCTTGGCACTACCATTACACTGATGCTATCAGTGGAAGAGCACAAGCTACTCTGAGCTATTATGGATTCATCATTAGCACAGAATCCTATTGATTCTCCATATCTTTTTTTTCCAAGGCTGAGCTACATGGGCAGCCTAGAATATGATTGTTTCGCACTGAGTTTAAATTGAAAGTACTATAGCTTGGTTTTGGTGCGGTTTGCCTCAAAGTAGAGTGAATAGCAGGAAATATTAATGAATATGTTTGAGTCTTAATATTCAGTGTGTTTGAGTGTTAAAACATTTTTTGCTCCATGGTGGATAGGCATTTTCTGATAGGTGCTTTTCAAATGGAAGTTAGAGACATACAGTTGGGTTGGGTTTTTTTTCTGCTAGATATTCAGCAAGCAAGACTTCTTTTTAAGGTGTTTTATTCTATTCTGTCCCTAGTCATGCCCTTCGAGCAATCTGCGCAAACAGGTTGTTGTACAAAGGGAAAATAAGATGAAAATTATGTGAAATGTTAATTTTAAAAGCAAAACCCCCCTCATTCTATAAGATTGGAGTTGGGAACCTCTGCCTAAGCAGAGGGTTCAAAGCCTTATATTGTCAATTTGGGCTGAGTTCAAAATATGGCCAAGTTTTGAGCAAACCTAGACTAAATTATACATTCAAGTGCAAACCGAGGGAAACACCAAGTTTCTTACCATCCCACCCCCAAACAAAGCCTTGCAGTATCAACAGTCCTATGCTTTATATTTGATCAAAATTGCAGCCAAAGCCAAAAACCAAGATCCTTAAGACCCAGCCTTGGTTACCTGTATGCAGCCCAGAAGGAGTTATTTAGATATTTTCCCCCAATTTCCAGCTCTTTTCCTTTACTTTGTTATCAAAGGTCTGTTCAGTGATGAGTATGACCCTCCTTTTTTTTAGCTTTATTGTATATGGGATGTGGCTCACTGGCACTGTATGCTCTATTGCTTCTTGAATGAGGCACGTTCTGAGTGGATTGTTCTTTGAATGTTGCCTGCAAATTCATATGAGTACATCCTTCCCTGGGGATGTACATAATCTTCTCCTTTCCCATCAAGGGGAGTGTAATTACAATGGAGTGTGGTGTGACAGATGTGGGTATTATAAACAGATTGTCAGTGCTTTCTGAATGACTCAGGAATTAGTTTTCCCTCCTACCAAACACTGACAGAATATTCTGTGTATCTCTGTATTGTAAATTATCATCTTGGTATCAGTTCCCATTCATTCTGACGCTGTATTTTAGTCAAGCACCGATAACGGTACGTTGCAATGTATATGATCCCTCCTTCCTTCCTTTGTCTGCTCGTTTGTTCCTGCCTCCCTTCCCCTGTTCTAGTTGTGACTGGGCGCCTTTATTTGTTTTCAAATGGAAATCAGTCTAGATTTGCATTTATCAAGTATGTCATCCAATCTTTCATTTACTGCCCTTTTATGCATTTCTGGGTTCTGCATTTTTTTTTCTATTAAGAGAGAACTGTCTTAAACCTTTGCACCTTTTTACTGCGTGTTAATGTAACTGTTCAAATCACACAGCTCATGGCTCACTTCTCCTTGGAGTCCACTTTTTTATTATTACAAATCTGTAGTGCAATTGGAGAAGCACTTTGCCTTTCAGTACATTTTACACTTACATGAACATACAGACTGAAGACTTTTTATTCCTAGAGGTCCCACTTTCTTGTAATTCATTTCATGCTAAATAAAATGAAGGGCTATCCATTTTGCCTCTGACTTGGGAACCAAAAAACAGAAGAAAGCTCAAAAACGAAAGCAAATCTCCATTGAAGTTTAAATGGCTTCTTTTTAATGGAAGAAAAGAACAGTAAAAACTATAGTTTTTTGCATCCAAACGCACATGGAGCTAGAGGAACCTAACGTCCATGTATCCTTTAAACTTCTTTTGTCAAATCTAGTCCTGTTTTTTTCCTTTGTCCCATTGAGCATATTTCTGTCAATATAGCAGGGAAATGATTCATAAATATTCTTGCATACAAAGGCAACTCTCCTATTGCTTCTGAGTTCCCTTTTTTTTTGCTTACTCCAAATTTCAAAGCCTGGTGTCTGGGCAAGTATCCTAGTACTCTTGGTTGTTAAGCGAAGGGAATCCTCCATCTTCTCTTGCTGCCCTGCAGTATGAGAAAGTGGTGTACTTGCCAGTGCCTGAATGCACAGCACAGATGCCTCCAATGAAATCTTGGAGGCTGAAACCCACCTTCACAGCTAACTGATGATCAGGCCAAGGGAAGGATAAAATTTGAGTCTCTCTCCCCTACTCTGCTTTCAGCATCTCCTGTCTCCAGGTTTGGACTCCCAGTTCTCAGCTGCAGCCCCAGCACTTATAGGGTTTGACAGACAAACTTTGGTGGGCTGCTTCCACTCTGCACACCCCTGGCTGGAGGGCATTGCCACTCTAACAGAGTTTACAGGTGGGCACGCCACAGCAACAGAAGTGCCCAGTCCTTCAGCTTAACTCAATCCTCCTTTTCCCAGCAGTTTAACCCAGGACACCATGTTGGCACTGAAGCTGCTGAGATGCAAGAGTGTGTGCCATGCTGCTGGTGCAGAGGGGGGCAGCAGAGGCATAGGTGGAGATGCAAGGTGGACGATCCTGGGCTGTAACACCTTCAGCTTCTGCAGCCGGTGGGCCTGAGCCTCACAGTCCTCCCATTCAGCACGTAACTTGGCCTTGGAAACACCAAGAGGAGCCCAGCCTCTTGACTTCTTAAACATTGCAGTGCGCAGCTTTCACTCTCTGTATGAATCTGGAGCTCAGAGAAGTGAATCTGAGAGCATTAGCCAAACACTGGCTTCTCTCTTCCTTAAGCTGCAGAAGGGCTGCAGAGTTGCTTTGCAAGTAGTGCCCAGCCCAAAGCACAGACTGAATCTTAGTGGGACCTTCTCCAGCGTTTCTTGCAGGCATGTGTGTGTATGTTGGCAGAAAATGCAAGGGATCTGCCAAATGAAGAATTTCCTAGTCCAGTCCTCCCCCTAGCCCCATCCCAACCCTTGCAGGGAGCGATTTTAGGAAAGCTTTTTCACAAGGAAAAATATGCCACTTCACACAGCTCCTGGCATCCCAGCCCCAGTGCAGTAGGATCCCTCAGGCCCTCCTGTATGGGTCCAGCCATGGAAATGTGGGCTAAGCCTGTTTCTAATTACTTGGTTTTTATTGCAAGAATGTTTATGGGAAATGTAAACATTATGGACTCCATCCCGAACTAAGTCACGCTCCAAACTGCCTCTCAGTATTTGTCTTAGTCTAATACCCTGCAGTTCCCCATATTCAAGAATAACCTGTAACAGGCAAAAGGACTCCTCTTTCCCTGTGGGACAGGGGACACGGGACATGCCATTCCTTCAGGGAACAGAAATAAGGGAATATGGCTCCTGGCTCCAGTCAGATGCTGCAACAACTGAGCACATGGCTTGTTCCTAGCAGCAGCTTTGTGAGTGAGTTGGTGGGTAAGATTTGTTTGCATATGTCTTGAAAAATTGTGAGCAACAGTCTTGACTGGAGAAGAAAGGCCTGCATTTGCGAGGTAAATTATTTGGGATAATTCATACAAGTGACTCCAACCTCCTTCAATGCAGCTGTTTACATGGGGTGCCACCGAACTAAGAAATGGGCAGGAAGGACAACCCAAAAATAACAAGGTGAACAATTTTCTTTCTCAGTGGCTGCTGTTGCTGTGCTGGCTGCGTGACTGTTTAACTCAGCAGTCTGTTAGAATGAAATTAATTTCATATCCGAGCATTTTTCCACGTTTTGGGTTCATATTTACATTTGTTAAGGTTAATAGACCTGACAACTTCTTTATGTTCTCACCAGGGAGCAGTCACTGACAAACCATGGGAGGGACTGAAACAATATTCTCCACAGCAAGTAAAATCTGTGCATCATAGAGCTGTTACACGTTCCTCCCTAGCAACAGTTCTCAGTCCCCAAATCAGCATAGTGCCCCTGACTTTACCCCAGCAATGCGAATTTGCACCACCTGCAGATCTAACTGCTTATTCTTGCTACTCATCTTCCCAGTGTTCTTCCAGTAACCACCGTGGAGCCTCAGCGTTTCCTAAATCTACTTTGTTCTTTTAGAGTCTTTCTTCGTGCTTTTCTTTTTCTTCTAAAGTGTTTCTGTTTCTGTTTCTTCTGTGCTTGTGCTATAGAGCCCCAACTTTAAGCGCTCTATCTTGCCTTTTAGACCCCATCTGCAAAAAGCAATTTTTTAAGAGCACATGTAGAAAGGAGAGGTCAGGCAAGAGGTGCCTTTGGCCATGTAAGGTTGCATGCCTTTAAAAAAGAAAAATAGTACAGGAAGCCAGGAAATTCATTCAGGAGAGAACAGAATTGAATTTTTAAGGGTAATACATAATCTGGGGAAGTATGAATCTGCATTCCTCCCACTGGCATCAGGGCTCTCAGGGTATCCAAGGCGGGGACATTAGTGAGTCCAAGACACTATTCTTTCAGCTTTCTTCCCCTTCCCAGACTCCACAGAGGACCACACAGGCAGACTTTAAAGATTCAAGCAGACAAGTAAGACCTAAGAAGTTAGCTCTTTTGAGCTGAACTGCAGTAACTGGCTGTATGCCTGCTCTTAACCTAAAATAAATGTGAACTAAAATGCAATAGCTAAATGGAGGAATTTAAGGTAAAATATTTAATTTGCATTTAAAACAGTATAAACAGTATGGGCAGGTCCTGTGCCTAAGCTGATGTGTGGTATTTTGCCACTGAGGAACCGTATCCAATATGTGAGTCCACATAGAGAGTACTCTCTCTCCCCTTTCTTCCAGGTTCAGTACAAGGAGGCAGGAACTGAAAGCTGGTGACAGTGTTTAAAAGTCTCTGCTTTGCAGACTAGGTTTTCCAAAGATTCATTCCCAAAGCTTGCCAGGTGTTTTATTAGATAGTTTCATTGCATTCCTTTGTGCTCTTGCCTTTAATGAAGGCTGGCTCAATCACTGCAGCGCTCACCCATGGAAAGATCTTCCACCACAATGCCTTGACCTTAGAGGTCTCCATAATAAATGTCTCCCAAAAGTACATGATAGTTAGAGTAGTGTGAAGGGGTCAAGTTCTTGCAGTTAGTGACCTTGTGATGAAAAGGGTAAGTCAGCCTTTGTTAGCACCTTGTACTAGCCTCTGTGACAGATGATACTGCTCTTTCCACGGGAGTCCCAGCAACAAATGCTGCATGTGGCCAAGTACTAATCATAGTTGTTTATTTGCAGACCAGCCTTCCTCTCACCATGCCTATCTCATTTCTCTGCCTCCAGCTCCACCCCATGTATCCTCTGGTGTTTTAGAAGCCCAGGAGGAGAAATGTCACGGCTTACCATCAGTGCACCTTTGTAATCTTATGTCATACCTTGTTTGCCATGTGTTTTTTTTTTCATCAGGAAGTTCTAGTGCACATCCTCTCTGTGAAGTTTTAATTTACTTCTTTGTCAGACAAATCTCATGTGGTGACTAATGCAGGAAGAAAGATTGGGTCAAAGTCAAATAAGGTCTCAAAGATTTGGCCCCAATTGAAAATGCTAAATAGAGATACAAATAGGAAAGGTAGAATGGGGGTGGGGGGTGGGGTGTAAATGCTGGCTTGCATACAGCTTTTCTTCAGGGATAAATAAATTTAGAACATTTTTAGATACAGGCTGAATAGAATATAATGCTGTATTTGTCCTCAGTTTTTATCACAACTGAGAAGAGTGAAAAATTGCCTCATCTGTAAGGGCTTGGAATATAATGAGCAAGAATGAGCTTCTCTGTCAGTCCTAATAGCTTTCCCTCTGAACAGATAGCTGCAGTGGGGGAGATGTCACTTGTTCCAGCAGTTACGGAGTAGCACTAGTTAACCACAAGTTTCTCTCTGCAACTCTGCTGGCTAGTTAGAAATACAGACACCTTCGATGGTATGCTGTGGAGCATCAGTTACAGATATATATATAGCTATAGATGCACATAAAGAGAGCCAACACATATAAATGCATACAGAGAGGAGAAAAAGACTAAAAACCAGGTAGCCTACAAACTGTTGTGTTCCATGATTTTAAAGACATGAAGTAAAACTTTATTTGAATTAAACTTTGTAACACCAAATTTGTAACACCAAATTTGCTTAAAATCTCTCTCTATACTAATATATTAATACATGCATATAAAATACAGAACATATATGTACCATATATATTCACGTACGCACCATATATATATTCACAAGTTCTTTCTGAGCAGCACTGAAGACATTCTTCTAAGTCCCTCAAACTACAGGGTTATTTAACCTCCGAACTTAAAGAGCAGCAGTACCTGTTCTTACATACCACTAGATGGTGACTTGTGTAATGAGTTGTTGACTTTTATCCTAAAGTACATTTCTCTTTTTATTGGAATGAAGCAGAATCATGATATTACTGTCTGCATTGTTAATAGTTTACCTCTAAATATACTGCCATAAACATCCTGCTCGTTGTAGGAGTCTAAGGAACAGCTATGGAAAAATAAGGTGAACATGGTCCCTGCCAGATTCTGTTTGGGACTTTTAATATCTTTGTACAACTCAAAACGTTTTTTGGTTTGTTTTATTAATAGGGGCTGCAGGATGTCATGTACACATGATTAGGCTACAATTCAGATGCCCTGAGCCAAAAAAGTGTCCAAGGTTTTCTTCAATTATGTAATGCCATGTGCATCATCTTGTATAAACAGTAAGCCTTCCCACGTCAGGCAAAAATGTCTCCCCCGGTGTGTGTTGTGTTTCCACTCAGAGCAACCTCTCATTTTAGCTATCTGCTATTAAAAAGCTACTTCAAAATCATACTTGGCACCTTTCCCTACATGGTTGCAGCAACAAGATCAAACAAAAGCGCTTTGTTTGGCGGCTGTAGTCTCACTCTTCAGCTGGACAGGGGATCAGACTCTTATCAACAACGGGCTGCACTGAAGACCCACTCACCGCTTCTCTCCAGTGACACTTGTTGCTATTAATACACTTCATCTGGCATAAAGGGCAAGAAAGCCTTTAGCCTCAGATAAGTGGTGAAAGGTCATTGATGACTAGGCACTGAATAAGGAAAAGTAACATTTCTTTTTCTCTCCTGTTAATGCATCATTGAGATTGGAGGTTATTTAGAGCTGAATTTGTCTTTTTTGTACAACATATATTGCATTTGTACAAAAGAACCTATCTCCAGTTGTTTAGTCCAGGCTGCCAATCTTTATCAACCACCACATAACTAATAATAATAATTCATTGCAGTAAGTGACGATTTCCTGTAATTTGCTTGTTATTCAACAGACTGTGACATATAGGTTATGGCTTTCAAAAGCAACTGAAGAATGAGACAGTCTTGAAGGCCTTGGTTCCTGAAAATCAGATTCCTTTAAGGAGACTTAAAGTCTGTAATCACAAATCATTTTTGGCCTATACAACGGACTCCCTTTCTATAAGGGATTAGTGACTAGTTTATAATGGATATTCCTGTGATTTGTAGCCCAGCAGCGTGACCAAGTATCCCCTTGCTTTACTTGCACTGTCCTGCTGGATGACTCTGCCATTACAGGGGGCTTGTTCTCTCCACCAAATCAGATTTTCTTTTCTCATCAAGCGACTTCAGCCTGTGAACTAGCATTTGTTTTCTGGGAGCATTAACACAAGATAAATTTTTCTTGTGCAAATGTTTATGGAAAGCCAATCCAGGGCTTGACTGGATCAAAATGTGTCTGAAGAGCCACCAAGGCATCTGAACATCCTTCCCCTGGCCTTCACCTACCTCCACTGTTGATTGATCTATTACAGCAAGGCCTTGTGCATGGCTGGACTCCAGGCATTTTCTGGTACAGTGTTTACTAATGCCTTGCCAAGATGAAACATTTCTGAAACAAGATTAGCATCTGTGTTTACAAGCAGAGGGTGAGTTCTAGAAATAGCTCAATCAAAAGATGTCAGAGCAGGCAGTTATTCATGGAAAATTATTTGCAAGGGACACATTCCCCCCTCCCCAGTTGCGCTTAATGTTTTCCTCCCAGCACCAGGTTCACTCTTGAGTTCAAAGCTTAAATGAGGAAAATACATGTTTGCTTCCTGGAGTACAGCTCTGTTTATTTTCTGCTACCTTTCTGCCTGCAAAACTGCCTATTGATTTCTTAACCTGTGTATTTCTCTTCTAATGACTAAGCCCTAAGCTGTGCCAATGCTGGCAAAACAGGGTGTGTCTATGCCACACTGAAGTGGACGTAAGAGGAATTTTTTTTTTTTTTTAATTGAAATAATCTCTGTTCATGTCTTGCTAAGCAGAGACTGCTCTTGTAACCAGATGTGTGGGGACAAAAAGAATGGGAAGAAGTGTCCTGGGAGAGCAGAAGCTTTGGAGGCGCACAGAATTTATGATGAGCCCATACACTATTGGCCAAAGACAATTTATGTGCCTTGGACTATCCTAAATATGAGCATGATTTTTAAATCTAGCCTTCCACCCTGGTAGGGTGCGTTTTTGGGAGACGGAACAGTCCTTTATTTTCCATTCCGAGGAAACAACAGCCCATACCTTGACTTTCAGAATGGGTATACAGTCAAGTCTTGTAAATGCAATACAGTTAATTTGCAGTGTCCTGCTGTGAGCCTAGTGACACTGTAACCTGAACCCATAATGTGACCAAAACTGGCTTCAGGCAGAGTGCATGTCTTTTAAAGCAAACACAAACAAAAAGCAAAAACAAAACATAAACCCAATCCAAAAGCAAGTTAAAAAGTTGCATAGGGGAGAAGTAAGAAGAAAATAGTGATTATGCCTTACTCTGTTTGAAACAGGAGTTTTTGCTAGACCCTAGTATATATTCTACCTCTCCTTTCACTACAACTTGTCAGATGAATTTTGAAACCCAAGGCAAAAACTGGTAGTTTAAAAAATTGCTCCCATTAAACTATTTTAGAGGGTTATAATCTAATCAAGAAATATGTTCTAAATCTGGCTTGCTTTTACTAGCTGAAGGGATTTTTAAAGAAAGATACGCTATGGCAAACTATACGTGCACATGCCTCGTAACTGAGTATCAGCTAAAGAGTTAATCCTTACAGAAAATGTGCATAACATAGAATAGAGCTCATGTGATTTTCTGTTTTCCAGTTGAATAAAGTATCTGGGAACAATGAATGTGATACATTGCTGCTACTAATGCTGTAGCCTGTCCCTTTGTTTAATTACTGCAATTAATCTTTGTTTGGCAACAGCTAGGTTAGGAAGAATCAGCTGAATGCTTTTAATAGAGACTGCTGTTTTGATCACTAAACTCACAGTCTTTTCTTTGACAGATAAAAATATTCAGTATTTTATTGCAATCTCAGTGGATGCTGTATGGTTCTTCAAAATACAATTGTGCATTACTAAGGGAGTGGAAAAATATTTGCTACAAAGGAATATTTTTGTAAACACAGTAGAAAAATGAATTTCAGTGTATCTAGAACATTTTGCTCTGTTCTGTCTCTAAAAATGACACAGCTGTGTTTCACGTTGTATGAAGCACTCACATAAGCATCTAATTCACTCATTGTAAATTGAGCTACATAAAGATGATGTAATAATTAGGTCTGAAACAGATGGAAGGCCTACTTTAGATAATACACTCACTAAAATAGCATATGCTGCCTTCCTTCAATTCTATACATTTTAGTCTGTAAAGCTGAACTTTTGATCAGATGACAGTTACTGAAAATAATAGAATAGGCAAGATTTGCACAAAATTTTCTGAGACAGAAGCCCTTCAGTTTTGCAGTACTGCATTTTTGTAGGCATTGCTGTATATTCATAGAGCTCCATGTGCAATTTCTTGGTTGTGATTCTAGGAAAACACAGTGAAGAAGTACCAATCTCATTGAAACAATCTTCAATTTTTCCATTGAGTGTCAATGAGTAGAATTTTACCCTGTGTAGGCTGAAGGACCATGAGCTCCTCTGGTCTCACCTGGGCGAAGATCAGCCAAGTAGGTCCTCTGGTCCTTATCTACCCTTGATCATGTGAAGAACAACACCGTGCACACATAGAGAGGATGGAGCACACTGTCCGGATAGTCACACCTCCAAAGGTAAGCCCTCTATTGCAAGTGGGCCTCCAGCATCTCTGTAAGCAGAAAAGGTTCTTTTGTTCCCTTTCCAATGCTCGTTCTTGAAAGAGCCTAAGTAAGCAAAGTCCTCTACTGTTTTCAGCTTCTCTGGCCATGAACAAGAGCTGGTGTCCCACATGGCATAGCAGGTCAAAACCAAGTCTGAACTTCACCTGGGAGAAAACTGGAACCTAATGCAGCATTTTGCAGAGCAGGCATTGCCTCATACCATGCAGCCAGATCTCCTGAGTGAGCAAGTAAACACAGCTTCTGCAGATTTCAGAGACAGCCTTGATAAGAAAATACCAGGTGGTGGTGACATATGCATCAGGTATTGCAAATGCTTCAGAATAATTTTGTCATGGTACATTTGCCATTTCTATGTGTTAAAGTTTTCTAGGGCTTTTAGGGACATGCCAGTATCTGTTTGTGCCAGCATTATACAGAAGTGGCTAGTGTGCTCAGACCCTGGGACCTGGATGATTTTCTTTTCATAGTGACTATATGCCTGACCTTTATTCCAGAAGTATTTTAAATAGTAAGAAACCTTCTGGGTCTTTTGACTGTCTACATGTTTGTCTTACTGATGGCCAGTTGTGTCTCACGCAGTTCTGCCTGCTATGAGGTGACTTTTTAATATTTACATGTTGTGCTACTTACACCCACCACAACGCAACTCAGGTCAAGACTAGTGTTGGGGAAAACTGAAACGGTTGCATGGATTTGTTTGGAAAACCTGTCAGTGTCTGTAAAATCAATGTGCTGATGTTTTCTCATGCACGATTTTGTGTTGGCTGGGTCAGGCAGGTAGGGCTGAAGAAGTCCCTCTTTGGACCTATAATCCCAGTCCCTTTAACAGGGGGCTCTCTGCTCCAGGGAGTGCAGTCATGTAGTTCAGACCATTGTTCAGACTCAGTATGAATGAGAGCAGATTAGGGAAACGGTTAGCATTAATACCCCTCAATTTAATCAGTACAGGCTCACCCAACTGTGACTGGGCAGCCATCACTTTCTCCCTGAAGGCCCAGTTCAGCACTAGGAGTACACGTGCTTGTGTTTTAGCAAATAAACTTCAGTCTGTGCTTGCAAGATGTCCTCCACAGGGATGCAAGTCTAAATCACGTATATACACATAAAATGACTCCATGAGTGATTTGTTCAAATCTAAGAATTTTAAAAGCGAGACATGGTGGTTTTGTTCACTTGAGGAAACATTCAGCGTCTATTTATTGTTACGAACAAGCCCCAGCAGATTATAATTACTATTTTCTTTTCTTATTACTGTGGCAATCAGGAACACTGCAGAGAGAAAGTCTCTGTGGCCCAAAGAGCTTACAAGCCAAGCATAAGACAAGGGATAGCAGGTGAATGTGATGGAGGTGTCAAAGTTGTTTCAGCAGTGAAACTGATAAATAAAGGCTTTATTTTTCTTTTGTTATTAGAAAAAAAAGAAAAAAAAAAAAAAGAAAAGAAAATCTAAGGATTGAACACAGTATTGCATCTGCCCCCAAATGAGAACTTGTTATGGGTGCCTGGAAAAGATGCAAACGAAACAAAGAGCTGGGTTTTTCACAAAGCTGCTACAGATCCCAGTGCTGGCACCTCTCTTACCCACTGGCTCACAAAGAGGCATCTTCCTGGCTTGTTTCTGGTAAGAGTCGGGGGCTCTCAGCTTCCCCTTTCAGTCTCCCATACTTGGTATTGACAGCTAAACAGCCCCTGGGACCCTGGTCCTACAGAGGTCTTTGGCCAAGAAGACTACAGAGGTATTTTGTGGCTTGCTCCTTCCTTTTAAGTATTTTTATATAAAACTAAAGTATCTAAACAGAGGGATTCTGCAAGCCAAATTCCAGACTGGGCTCTCAGCCTGTGATGAAACCGCTCGCCAGGGACGTGGTTTGCGTTTGGTACGTACGTACGTACCACCCTCAGCACCTGGGCAGCATGTCCACTTTTGGCATTGCAGCGTATCAGGCCAGATCTGCAGTTAAGACACCACAAGATTTTGTGGATGCTTCTGATAGCAGAAAGAACATGAAGACTCTTGTTTAACAACTGAGTGATGGAGCCTCCTAAAGTAGGCTGAACCTGAGATGGAAACAAAAATAATATATATACATACACACACATATACAGAGAGAATCCTTAAGCCTGAAGCAAAGCTCTGAGGGCCTTCGTATTGAAAATAAGCAGCTTGTTTGATGTGATACTGAAGTAGGAAGCAACAGAAGGATTCAAAGACCTGACTGGAGGTCTTCTGTTGAAACCGCTGCCTCTCAGAAGCAGAAGAGCAGAGACAGGCTGTGAGGTTTTGTACTGTTGTAAGTTTGGGACAAGGGTGTTATTCAAAAGAGGGGTTGAAATCAGACATTCAGGTCATCCCAAACAAGTTTTCATGCATCATATATACTACTACACAGCATTTCTGCTACATTTGTGATGCATGCTGTGTAGAAAAAAGTATTTTGTGTAAGCTTCAGAAAGCAGTCTTTTCTACTACTGCCCCTTTTCTTCATTTTTAAGTCATGCTGCTAACTGTAGGCAGTATGCTCATTTAGCATACTGCAGCGATGTATCCCTTTGTTCAGTTTACAGATTCTTCACCAAGAACGTGTTTGTTATTTGGCATTATTAAACAGCTGATTTTGCAGGAGCACATTCAAGCTCTGGATTGTTTGCCAGCAGTTTGTAATAAGCCAAGAAAGAGCAACAACATATAATCAAATCCATTATGACTACATTAAGATTACAGTAGAGAAAGGAAATTAAACAAACAAAAGTATTGCAAAAGTACAGCTAAGAACAATGAAGATATCTGAGCAATGTTGTAAACACTTATTACTACTTACATAAGGACCACTTGTCTGTTTACTCTCAAGCCTGGGACTGAACAGACTTTCCTTTTAAGGCTGCCCTCAGATAAGGTCAACCTCTGTTAATATGGAATCATATCAAATATAAACTTGTTTCTCAGTGGCTCTCTTAGCAATACTGAAACCATTCCTTAAGTGGCCAAACTCTTCCTTCAGTCCTGACAATTTTTATTATTGAACATTTATTATTGAACAAAAACCAGAAATACAGTAAGATGATAAAATCATAGGAAAAAAGAAATATTTAATATAGATAAATTTAAAATTTAAAGGAAAATACTAATTACCATAGATATATAATGGAGAACCAGTATTTAAAATGCACTAATGCAGATATGCTTGTCAATGAAGAAAACAGGTAATAAATTAGGGGCAGTGTCAGTTCAGGCCTGAAAAGTCACCTTTCTTCTTGATGTGGGGAGGGAACAGAAGGCAGAAAAAGTAAATAAATACAGACAAGCCACTAGCAGAGAGGAGGCAGAGGTATCAGGCTCCACAGAAGGCAAACGGGTATAGTTCTGTAAGTCAAATCTGTTTCCCAGTTCTCCCTTATTTGACATTTGCTGTGGGAGAGGGGACAGGGATGGCTGACAACACCAGCCGTCTGCCCTGCACACCACGCTGCTGGCTGGCCCACGCACTGGCAGCAGCTTTATCTTGCCAAAGTGCAAACACAAAGGGCAGTTGCAGTGCTGTGCAATCTCTGACCAGCCAGAGAAGCATCCTGGTTACTGAAAGCATCTCATGCAATGATTGCTATAAAAATTCTGTCTTTCTCTGCCAGCATCTTTTGATGAAACTTTTACTAGCAGACTTCAGATTATTGGGCCATAAAGTTAATTGGGACTTTGTTCAACCAGCTACTATGCCATTAAGATCAGTGTCTTTCCTGGGATTGAATTTGTCTAGAAAAGAATTATTTACTCTGTTCTCAGAAGGAAGGATTGCATTTCAGTATTTTGCTAGAGAAAGCTGCTGTGGCAGAGAGAGAACAGAAAGAGAGAGAGAGAGAGAGAGAGAGAATATATGGCATGCTGTGCAAATGATATGGTCCTCTTTCTTCCCTGCATAATTCAGTTCTCATCAGATTTTAACAGGCAGGCTGCACTCAGTTTGCCTTTTAGAAGCTGATGATTGGAAATGCCATCTCTCACCTATTTCCCTGACACAGCTCCAAACATGGCAAATGATTCCCTCAGAACAGGGACTCTGAATAGCTGGAAATCATTACTTTTCCCCCAGGTTTCCCCTCTGATCATTTTGCCATTTAGGGTTAAAGAAAACTAGTTAGCATCATAGCATTAAAACAGTAACTAGCTGCTGGAGGTACAGATAAATTAAGCTTATTGAGACTGAAGAGACCAGCTCTTTTTGTCAGTACGTTTACACTGAAGTAAAGCTGGTGGGAGGCAGTCATGGATCTATCCCACTAGGGCAGACCCGATCATACCAGGGGACATTTCTATGCACTCTCTGCAGGGTTTTCTGCTCTCATGTACCCAGGCAGTAAAAATTAGTTGGAGGGAGATTCTTATTCTTCTTAGGCACAGCACTCTTGATTACAGCCAGCCTTCTGGGAATTAAGTCAGTACCTTTGAAAATTAAATCACGGGGAGGGTTGCTGGTTTTGCAGCAATTTTCAAGATCTGAAAAGCGTTTCAGGCTTCATAGAAAGAAAACCACTGAGCATTTCTTCATACACAGAGGATGGTGTGACGGTGACCTTTTTTCAGTGCAAAACCTGAGAAGCTCAGCTAAGAACATAAACACGAATTGCCTGGGAGAGGCGCTCTGGTGGTAAGCTCTGGAAGGGGGAGGGAAGGCGATCAGAGGTCTCATGGGTCAGCAGTTGGCCCCAAAGGGAGGTGTAGGACTTTTGGGTATCTGCAACCCAAAGCCCTGCCTGGCCACACAAAATCTGTAGCCTGCACAAGCCCAACACAGCAGTAAAGCGAGTTTCCAGTGTACACCTGAGCCATATTTTAAGTGTGGGTCTGAGCTCTATTTACCCATTATGAAGTATCTGGGTGCAAGTCCTCTGTGCTGTGCAGATATGCAGGGACAGGATGAATAAAGCCCAGGACTGCACCATCCCCTACCTCTGTGTGATCAGGACATAAGCAGCAGCCAAAGCTGTCATCACTTATCCCATGCTTGTGGGAAGAACTGGGTAGCTGATGTTTGGTAGGGTGCCTCTCTAGAGAGACCCAGCATTACAGGCTGCGGAAGCACATAGATGAGCTAAAGAAATTACAACAAATTGGTAATGGAGATTATGGAGCTTCTGCTCATGCACTAGCCCATACTGCTGTGCTCTGTGACTCCTTTGCTGTGCATTCAGATAATATTTGTATTCTTGAGGATGTATAAATTAGATTAAAAGTGATAAATTAGATTAAAAGAGATAAAGCCTGCCATACAGGATTAAGCTGCTGAGGCATCTGTGCCAGTATCCTGCTCTAGGACCAGCTGCTCTGAAAAAAAGGCTCACAAAGCTTAGTAAGTGGCATGTAAGGGAATAAAATCCTTCCTAGCTCCTCTCTCATAGAGACTCTACTCTGCTTGAAGCTTTGCTGCATTTAGAGACTATTCAGAATTATGGTTTTTTGCAGCGGGAAGAATTTTTGTGTACCATTAAAAGAGCAACTAATTAATGAAGCATTTTTATGATGGAAATTAATTTGTGCTTATGTATGTTTGCATATTTTGTTGTGAATATAAAAATAAGCATCCTCCTACATGTATTTACCTCGACATAGACGTATACACATACTATATATAGTGCAACATGCTCAGTTTCTCCCATAACTTACTATGGAGATCTCTATCTACCCCTGTGTTGGCATGCCCTCTCTTCCCCTCTCTCATATCACTTCAATAAAAAGCCAAAATCCGGAGGTAGATAATAATGCTGTACAAACATTTGAAATGTGAATAGAAGCGAGAGAAAAACAGTTTCGCTTACCCAAAACTGTGAGGGATAAAATGAAGGCTCATCAGCTCTGTGTAAAGAAGCAGAGAATCAGGTCAGGTATAAAACTTTCTCAGTGCTAAAGCAGATCAGGTTGTGGAATAAACAACCTGAAAAGATCACTGAGTCACATTAAAGGAGGAATTGTGGAGCTGGAGGCTGTGGAAATTGCAGGGGCATTAGGATGCAGCTGAAGAGCCCCAGTAAGGCTGGGTCAGCCGCCTGACCCTGCCACCTCCACCTCGGGGTCAGTTGTTATTTCATGCACAATTTAATGTGACTTCTGGCTTCTCTGCACGTAACTAAAGCTTGCTGTCCAGCTCCTGGTGTCCCTAAAGTAAAGTCTCAGGTTATGGCTAAGCTTATGCAGCCGCCAGCGGACAGGGAGGGGGTTGCCTCTGCACTGGCTCCCAGGGCTACGCACTCCCAGTCCCTCCCTGTCCCCCGGGAGCCAAGGAGGGGCAGGATGGCTCCCTCATGGGCAGGGGTGGCAGCAGGGGAGAAGGGGCAATAACAGCTCCTTTCCACACCTGCAGCAGGTGAGACATGAGACCAGCACAGCGGTCACATAGAGCCATACCCTGTACCACTACTGTACATGCTGACCATCAGCTAATGAGCTGGAGAGAGCAAATAGCAGAGATGGGCAGGAAACAGCTGGCTTGGCATGACTAAAGGTACCAAGCGCAAACACTGATTGATCACCACCGTTTCCTGATGTCAGATTCACCAGTTTGCTATTTGTTGTAGCTGCACCACAGGTGCCAGCAGCCAGCGCCAGTGGGAGGAGGACTCTCGCTTCACTGCCAGCAGTCAGACCCACACTGGGTTGGGGAGCAGGCGGCACGGTGGGGTGAGTCGCTCTGCGTGCCAACAGCAGGTGCCATGTGCTGCATGTGTTTATGCAGAGACATGCCTGTGTTCATGCAGAGACATGCCTGTGTTCCTCTCTTACTTTTATTTCCTTCAAATGGTGTTTTTTGCTGCATCTTTCTCACTTCCATGACAGTACCACATTCCCAATGACACTGGCAGGTGCTCATCACTGGGATCAAGGGATGAAAGGTTCTTGGTCATGGTAACAGTAGACAGTCATCCTAACTGAGCTGTAGTGTGATGTCTTTTACTTAGCTGGCCTTTTTTCAAGCAAACACACATCCCGCTTCCACTGATTTCACTGAAGCTTCATGGGCCCCTTCAATAGTGGAATTGCACAGGATCTAGGGTGCATTTCAGGCACCACAGCAAGACTTTTACAGCATGCAGTAACTCTACACAGCATTTCGGAAGAGCTAAAAAAACCAAAACCCACTTTGAGTGTATAGAATCATAGAATCATAGAATCATTAAGGTTGGAAAAGACCTCTAAGATCATCAAGTCCAACCATCAACTAACACCACCATGACTCCTAAACTAGGCCCTGGAGTGCCACGTCTATACCTTTTTTGAACGCCTCCAGGGTTGATGACTCCACCACCTCTCTGGGCAGCCTGTTCCAATGCCTAACCACTCTTTCAGTAAAGAAATTCTTCCTAATGTCCAATCTAAACCTCCCCTGACACAACTTGAAGCCATTTCCTCTCGTCCTATCGCTAGTTTCTTGGGAGAAGAGTCCAGCACCCGCTTCACTATAACCTCCCTTCAGGTAGTTGTAGAGAGCGAGAAGGTCTCCCCTCAGCCTCCTCTTCTCCAGACTAAACAACCCCAGTTCTCTCAGCCGCTCCTCATAAGACTTGTTTTCTAGTCCCTTCACCAGCCTCGTTGCCCTTCTCTGGACACGCTCCAGCACCTCAGTGTCCTTCTTGTACTGAGGGGCCCAAAACTGAACACAGTACTCGAGGTGCGGCCTCACCAGTGCCGAGTACAGGGGCACGATCACTTCCCTACTCCTGCTGGTCACACTATTCCTGATACAAGCCAGGATGCCATTGGCCTTCTTGGCCACCTGGGCACACTGCCGGCTCATGTTCAGCCGGCTGTCGACCAGCACCCCCAGGTCCTTTTCTGCCGGGCAGCTCTCCAGCCACTCTTCCCCAAGCCTGTAGCGTTGCATGGGGTTGTTGTGACCCAAGTGCAGGACCCGGCACTTGGCCTTGTTGAACCTCATACAGTTGGCCTCGGCCCATCGATCCAGCCTATCCAGATCCCTCTGCAGGGCCTTCCTTCCCTCGAGCAGATCGACACTCCCACCCAGCTTGGTGTCATCTGCAAACTTGCTGAGGGTGCACTCAATCCCCTCATCCAGATCATTGATGAAAACATTGAACAAAACCGGCCCCAGAACCGAGCCCTGGGGAACACCGCTCGTGACCGGCCGCCAACTGGATTTCACTCCATTCACCACCACTCTCTGGGCTCGGCCATCCAGCCAGTTTCTTACCCAGCAGTATCTGTTGTGGGAATACACAAGGACAGCATGTAACGTCTGCTTCTGGGACCGAAGCTGGGAAATGCACTCTAACCAGTTAGAGCCAGGTACTGGGCAGGCTGGAAGGAGGTGGCTGTGTCTGGGTGCAGCCAGCATCACCCCACCACAATCTGGAACTGGGCGCTCCATCCTGGCTGCGCCGGTGACACTGTCTCATCCCCAGTGTCAGGGAGCACAGCTGGCGCCCATCCTGGGCAGGCTTTGAAAGCATGGGAAGGAGGAGGGTCTGCAGGCACCCCAACCTTGGGGTTTCTGGCCCTCGCGCCTTCCAGCAGCATAAATGCAATGTCTTTACCTATCTCAGGTACGTGGCTGACCTCCTCGACAGGGCTCTGTGTGTGGATAATGAAATCTTTATTTCTCTCCATGAATTACAGAGAAAGTCTTGAACCACTATCAGCTGGTCACCTGCCAAAAGTAACAAGTTATGTGAAGTGAATGATACAGAAGTAACAGTTAATAACAAAGGCACAGGAGAAAGGACTACTTAAAACTTGTAAATAACTGAACTAATTGTTTTAAGACTGGTGGCGATGAATTTTTTCCAAACAATTGTCCCAAGTACTATGAACACTTAAGAGGGAAGGTCTTAGAAAATCCCCGTTTTTTAAATCAAGTAGGTGTTTTACTACAGTGGCAAACAGAAGGACAAGTCTTGCAGATTGAGTACATCTGAAATGGAGGTTTGTAATGAAGACAGTGGGTTCCTAATCTGTGTGTCAGGTTGCTTCAGGCTTTTTTGGGAGAGCCACCAATGTGTATGTAGTCAATAAAGAGGGTGTACAAGGTGGTAATCTGCAGTTTACGGTTATCGTATGTTATGTGCATTGCCAGGTGCTATCCTTCTGCTTAGGGATGTGTTGGTATTACTGTAGCTGGTCTCCTAGGCCGGACACTGAGCAACTCTACTGCTGGAGAGATTTCCCTGTTTGGCTTGCATTGTATTTGCATGAACATTCATCATTATATCAAAAGAAAAGAAATTGCTGGTAAGAAAATTATTTGAAAGGAGGTTCCAAATAGTTTTCTGAGAAGGAGGCTGTGATAAAAGCAAATAGCTATTTATGTACATGCATAGTGTGAGGATTATCACCTCAGGGAAGTACTATATAATGCAGTTAAGTGTGCGTAATGCTGCTCCACACCTCTACCTGCCACTGTGGGAATTAGCTTCCTTTCCCTTATAAACTCCTCACTGTGCTGGCAAGAGAGGATCTGGAAGGCAGCTTCAGGCACTAAAAGAGTTGCACGACAGCCATCGCCTACATCCCACTGGGCTGCAGAGACTTTCTATTTTCATATTTTCAGCTTTTCACTCCTATAAAGAATTACGTTTTGCCCAAAGATGATTGACTTGCCAGAGACAATCACAGCCTCACTTGGGCATAGCTGTGTGTCTTTCCTATTTATCCTACCTTGTCTTAGGGGGAATACCCCTTGCTAGTGAAGAGCAGGGCTGAGTCTGTCATTAATATTGTTTACTAGAATCATGTGCTGTTTTCCTGCTAAAGAACCCCAAAGTCACAAAATCGCCTGGAAAACAAAAAGAATACTTAACATAATTTATGGATCTCTCGTCAGGCCATACTAATTATAGGCTGTTGCCTTCTGCTTAGACTCAGAAATAGTGTGCATAAATATTCAAGTGAAATAAGCATGCAATATCTTGCATGCTTCTGTGGTTAAAAGCTTGTTTTTAAAAGCTGAAGTAAGCATATGTTCTGTGTGTGAATATGGAGCAGAGCAGTACATTGTAATTCCAGCTGAGAAGCCAGCCAAGAGCCCCCAGTCAGGGTGTTACCTGAATGAAACACCTCGTATAATATGCTTGAGAACACTTTCAGCACCTGTAGCTACAGATCTGTGCCTGCCAAGTTTGCCTTTGTTTGAGGAGTAATTGAATTGTTCCCACCTTCCTGGAGATAGATTTGCAGGTCCAATAAATTACAGGAACCAGCAGGTAATTAGAAAGCTAAATGCTGTCATTTACAATTGTATTTGTTTAACCTACAATCTCATACTTACAGCTGACTGGGCATTAGAAAGGGGGATGTGGATTCACAGGCTGTTTAACAGCTGGGTCCATGGTGCCTGACTAGGTCTAAGTTGATGTAATATTTTCCTTTATATTTCTTACTGTCATGCTTTGTATCAGCCCCTTGCATGTCTCCCACTCTCATTTGGTAGTGACTGAATCGCTCTCCCTATCCCCTGCTAGATGGTTGGTCTGTGTCTCCCATTGTCTAGCCAAAACCCCTTCTTTTTTCCTCCCTGTGATTTGAAAAATGTCTCATCCCATGTTGTTCTGCCCCAGAAGGCGAGTTTGGTTAGGAAGCTGCAGGTCCCGAAGCTTGGCTACTTCATGTACAAATACGTTTGCACTAAAGGTTAGACACTTGCATCATCCACTTTTCTAGCCTGGGGTGCTGGATAGCTAATATGTGCAGTAGCTAAATAGCAGCCTTATTTCTTTAAAGGTTACATTGCTTTTAGCTTATCTACATTATGTTGGGCATAGTGTTACTGGCATTTCATGACATCAGGGTTACCTTTATTCTGACAACAGTACAGAAATACCCATAAGCTACAACATGATTTAAGCTCTTTATGATGGTTATGCTTAAGGCAGCCCCGTAGAAAAATGCAGATTTAACTTCAGTCAAAAAAGTAAACTTTTTTCGGCCTGTGGCATAAATGTGAGCTCCCTCCCCATTCCCTTCTACCTCTTCCCAGTCATTTAGCTCAGTCTGAAAAACTATCAAACTGCTTTTTTTGACTTAAAATAATCATAGAATCATAGAATCATAGAATCATTAAGGTTGGAAAAAACCTCTAAGATCATCAAGTCCAACCATCAATAATATCTGGTTCAGTAAAAATTTTGGATGTTGGATCAGTTATCAACAAACTTTGATTCAAGCCAGCACTTTGAACCACATCTGGAAAACGGTTGACGGCCTGCTAAATCTGATGAGTTGAACATTTCTACATGCTAACTTCTAAATTAAGCTTCTTTTATCCATGCACCAGTGACAGCTTCAGATTACACAAGCAGGACACTGCAATCTGAAGTGTTCAGAAAAGGCTGCTGTACCAGGGCTTTCAGCCCCTTTCTTCCTGCTTCACAGATTACGGGTCATTTGAGAACGGAGATCTGTGAAGATGAAGCAGGGAAATTTGGCGTTAATGTGTCACTGCACATGAGAGAACAGTTGTTTGTTTTGATGCTGAACAAAATCCCGATGCAGACAATGAGAGCGTTTCCTCCCCTGGAATTCACCAAGGCTTTTGGAAAGAAAAATACAGCAAAAGCCACTACTGAACAAGATGAAACACATAGTAGTCAAACAAACCACAGCTTTGACTGAGATGGCAGAAGAAGTGAGATGCTGACATGGTTTTATCTAATATGAAAGGGATTGAAAGATAAGCATTTGCCTAGCGTCAAGATTTGAAAGTGAGGATGAGGAAGAGCACCTAAAATTATTTGAAGGTGGGAGTACAAGAAGATTTGCACATTATTAGAGTCAGGTCAGGTAGCTGGACGTGGAACAAAATGCTTAGGAAACGTTGACTGGTGCAGCAGTAGAGATTCTCCTGAGGGGGTCCTGGTGGACAACAAGCTAAACATGAGTCAGCATTGTGCCACTGCAGCCACAAAGGCAAATCAGATCCTGGGCTGCATCTGCAGGGACATTACTAGCAGAGATAGAGAAGTGATCATCCCACTCTATTTAGTGCTTGTCAGGCTGCTCCTGGAGTACTCTGTCCAATTCGGGTCCCTTCAGTTCAAGAAAGACACGGACAGACTGGAGAGGGTCCAAAGGAGATTCATGACGATGATCAAAGGGCTGGAGAACCTGCCCTATGAGGAAGGACTGAAGGAGTTAGGTCTTTTCTCCCTGGAGAAGAGAAGGCTCAAGGAGGACCTCATCACCATCCCAGCATTCCAGTACTTACAGGGTGGCTACAAAGAGAACAGACGCTCTCTCTTCACAAGGAGCCACATGGAGAAGACAAGGGGCAACAGGTATAAGTTGCACTGGAAGAGGTTTCATCTCAACATATGAAAGAAATTTTTTACAGTAAGAACAATCATTCACTGGAACAACCTCCCCAGGAATGTGGTAGAGTCCCCATTGCTGGAGGTTTTCAAAATGTGATTGGACAGGGTGCTAGATAATCTCACTTAGGCTCCCTTCCCCATGAAAGGTTGGACCAGATGATCTTTTGAGGTCCCTTCCAACCTGAATGAATTCCAACCACATGATTCTTATTTCGAATAAAGAGACTTATTNACTTACAGGGTGGCTACAAAGAGAACAGACGCTCTCTCTTCACAAGGAGCCACATGGAGAAGACAAGGGGCAACAGGTATAAGTTGCACTGGAAGAGGTTTCATCTCAACATATGAAAGAAATTTTTTACAGTAAGAACAATCATTCACTGGAACAACCTCCCCAGGAATGTGGTAGAGTCCCCATTGCTGGAGGTTTTCAAAATGTGATTGGACAGGGTGCTAGATAATCTCACTTAGGCTCCCTTCCCCATGAAAGGTTGGACCAGATGATCTTTTGAGGTCCCTTCCAACCTGAATGAATTCCAACCACATGATTCTTATTTCGAATAAAGAGACTTATTGTTGTGTAAGGATATTTGTTGTGAAGGAGAGCATTTCACCATGTAAGGAAGGTTTATTTTGCTGTAGGATTGGAGGAGGGAGAGGTTAACATGAAGAAACCCACAGTCATGGCTGGAAATAGAAAAGAGAAAGGTTTAGGTTAGACATCAAGAGAAGTACCAAACCTGGTGTATATGACATTGACTATTGAAATAGTTCCTTACAAAATGTGGAAACAGATGTTGCAAAGAAATCTAAGGGGAGAACACCTTCAGAGTTAATACCACTGAATATATCTGTCTGGTTGTGCCTGTTTGGGTACAGAGAGAGAAGACACAAGTGGTTCTTCCCATCCCTTGACCTACTGTCTGGTACCAACACAGTAAGAGGGATGCAGCCACCCTGCTATACTGGGTACCAGGTTAACCAGGGACAAGCTTATGTTCATGAAGATCTCACTTTAAGATCACTGGGGAGGCCTCTCCACTGGTGCTAGGAAACAGCTTGCTTTACGTTTCAACCCTACCTATGAAGCTGCTGCTTGGATATTAAATAGCAATTTGGTATCTTTATAAAAAAGTAACTAGCTCTTTGGTTTTGGCTATTTTATATTGACAGAATAGCATAAGGAATATATTGCCAGAAAGGGGAAGAAAAGAGCTCATGAACCCTCAAGGGGTAAGTGAATCATATTATTCCTCTTGGTGAATATACCATGGTTTATTCCTTGACAAGGAACATTCATTCATTTTCTTTTCTGCATATTTTTCTTGGTGAGTGAGTGGGCAGGCTGTGATAAAGGGTACTTGATTTGACATTACATGTATTTATGACCTACAAAGCTTGATATAGACCAAAAAGAGTGGGCGGGGAGGAGAGAGAGAGTGAGAGCTGGCTTAGCAGTTGAATGTAGACCTAAGAGCCAAGAAATCCCCAGTACTAACTGTACTGCTACTACTGATTTATGGGGTGGCCTTGGGCACTGTTAAAACTTAACAAGTGTTTTGAGGTGGAAGAGAGCTATGTGTTACTATTAAGATGGCATAGTGAGGCTTTAATTAGGGCAAAATTGGCTACTTCTCTGCTGAGATGAAATAACTATTGTAGATGTGAATATATAAATACACTACTGAAGCTGAAAAGAAAGCTATTGGTCCCTTTGACATGAAATCTTGAAAATGGGCCATAAAACAGTTTCAGTAAGTATTACACTAGAGATTATATATGTTTTTATATGTACCAATGTTGCTATCAAAGGTAAATATACTTTAATTCATGTTAATTCATAATCCCTTCTGATTGAAAAGATTGTTTTCATTCCAGTGCAATTCATATAAACCAATACATTCTCAAGACAGGGGTGGAAACTTGGCAATATTTCCTTCCCACATGAGCGTTAAGCCAACTTTGACATTTCATAGGTTTTTAATTAAATCACTGTGATCTTTGCAGGCCAGTGTTTGGTCTGACAGTTTTTTAAAGTTTGAAATTCAAAGGTAAATTATTTTAACAAATGTGCACAAAGATTAAAAAATGAATCCCTGCAGTGTTGAGACTGCATTGTCTGTTATCTCTGTTTTGAGTAAAACAGATGGTTCATATTGCAAATGATGCATGAATAGGACTTCCCCAATGTGATGCAAATGGATCGTTGAAACTGGCATTGTACAGATGGAAAGAGGCTGATGTTAGTAGAAACTTCCTGGGCAAACATCAGTAATGAACATATTCTTTGATTATGTTTCACCACCTTTTAAGAAGCAAAGCATGCTCAGAAAAATTCACCAGAGAGAAAAATGTCCTTTCAGTGACTGATTGTTTCAAGGAGAATAAACCAGCTCAATAAGTCATCTCCTGGTCCTGCTGCTGATTCCCATCATCACCTTTGGCAAGTGCATTCACTCAGCCTCTGTGGGCCAGCAGCTGTAACATGACGGTCACAGTCTCCCACTGTTTATCATCTGTCTCATGTATTCAAACCATGCATGTTTGGGGCAGACATTTTTTTCCAGTGGTTGGCACAACCACTGCACACTGCTGTAATCCAGAAATCGGTAACATCTGAAGAGCAATAGTGTGATGGGAGCAATATCTCCCTGAGCTAGAATGACCTTCCACATACACTGGATTGTATGGAATAGACCTATGAGCTCTTATAACGTAAAAAGGCCTTTTCATTTGAGCAGACTTTCTCACCTCACTGTGTCCACAACAATGTATTTCCTTGAAATACGTCATTACTAGTATAAGCAAGTGAGAATCAGGTCTAAATTCCTCTTCATGTTCCCAGTTCAGAAAAGGACTTGATGAACTTTCAGTCTATTCCTACAACTGTCAATATTTATGTTTCTGTGATTAAAATGAATTAAATTCCTAGGTTGGCAGTATGCTGACCAGATTTACATACTCCTTTCAGTGACTGATTCTTTCCAGTTTTTCCTCCTTCAGAGGAGGAAAATTCAGATTTATCTCAACAAAGCAGTATGCAAAAAAGGGCTCTTGTCCTTAATTGTGGTATTAAAAGTGCACAACAGCCTTGTTTTAAAATGGAGCACTGCAGTCACAGTGTCACCAGCTTCTCCTTTTTTTGTGTGTTTTATTTCATTGAGTATTACAGATCACAGAGTGTATGGTGTTGGTTTTGCAAAATAATTGAATGAGTTATTTATTTGGGTGTTTGGGCCTGGTGACGTAAGGGTTTTACAAATTCATGAAATGTGTGGGAGAGCAGCTGCAACAGGTTCAGCTGCAGGATGGGAAAAACATGCTCATGATAAATAAGATTCCTAAGCATTTGCTTGTCCTTCTAGTTGCACATCAGACTATTTTGCAGATTCTGGTCACAAGGGTTCATTTTCCTGTGATTATTGCACCTATCCCACATGTACCCCAACATGGTCAAGATTTGGCTCTCACTGTCAAGTGTCATAATTGATCACCAATTACCTCCTTGAAATCTTTCTTCTTCCCTATTCAAAATTACTTTGCCAAAGAACACAAAAACCTCTGCCTTTGCACAATTTCCCACAGGCTTGCTGAATTTCAACCTTGTCTGCTCTGTGGCTCTTGATTCAGAGCACATAGATGAAGAGGCCCAAGATGGACCCTACCAGGAAGAATCTGAGATGCCTTGGCGAAGCAAGGTGACATCCAGATCACCAGTTGGGAAGGACAGAGGAGGCTTTTGCAGGGCTGAGAAAGAAGTGTGACAGAACATGTGGAAGAAGAAAGTTATAGAAATTTGAAATTTTAAGGAGAACAAACAGAGGTTTGAAATGCCATTAGATGTTTGCCTGGTTTTAGTTGTTGAACATTATACGTTCTGTCCTCTCCATGAGCTTGCAGGGGTACCCAATTCCTGTATCAATTACTGTTTTGTGGCATACTGGGCACACTTACTTGTGCATATGTACTTCAGAGCTCACCAGACTGGAAGCCATGATGGGAGGTTTGCTCCTTGCCTAATAGGCAAGCCTGGTCTTGAAGGGGGCTATTTGGCTGTTGTAGTGAGTGATGCAGGCAAACCCCATAAAACGAAATGTTCAATATTCTGTGTGTGGAATCATACCCATTTTCACAACATCTAGAATTATTCTCCTGACTTTTCAGGGCTCTTTAGCCTAAACGCTCCATGAAGTCTGTGAGCAACTAACAGTCGCTCCTTTTTTCTGGAGCGGGAAGAGAATGTACATTTTTGCATCCATTTGTGTGGCTCCTGGGACTTTTTCTGCTTTTAACATTCTCTGGCAATATCTCGTGCTGCGTCTGCCTTTGGCGGCAGCCACTGCACTGAGGGGCCATGCAGGCAGAATCAATAACAAGGCAGTGCTGAGAGGCTTTCCTTGATAAAAATTGCTGTAGGTTGGGAAGAGAGGGCATATTTTCTTAGCACAGAAAAGGCCCCCACGGCTGCTGCTGTAGGAAACTGATCCATTGTTGTTATTCTCTGTTCTGGGAAGGGATGGAAGAGCTTTTTGATATTCTTTGGTTTCTTCTGTATAGTGTGCCACAGCAGTTGGTGTTAGCAAAACCAGACCCATTCTCATCTGTTCAAAATATAGCTATTATTTCTGAATGCTGATTACTCAGGCAGACTGCAAGGCAGAGCTGTGTGAGTTTCAAAAGCAGGGCAACAAATCATTGTACTGAAGTGGCAATGACACGGAAAATGGAGGCAGTGTACAAGCAACCCACTTAAGGGACCTGGAGAAGCTGTGGAGAAAAAGGGTTGTGGCTAAAAAAGAGCAGTTAGCTGCAGAAAGCATTTACTCAGCACTTGCTAGACCCCATCTAGAGTACTGTGTCCAGCTTTGGCCCCTCCTTGCAGTACAAGAAAGGCACCGATGACCCAGAGCGAGTTCAGCAGAGGGCCTCCAAGATGATCAGGGCAGGAGCACAAGCCCTGTGAGGAGAGGCTAAGGGAGGGGAGGCTTCTTCCAACAGGAGATGTGATAGCTTTGGAGGGACTTAACAGGAGATGTCTGATGCCTACAAGGAGGTTATTGAAAAGATAGAGCCAGGCTGTTCGTAGTGGGGCATGGCAGGTGGATGACAGACAGTCAGCTTCCAACTAGATATAAGGAAAAACTTTTTCATGCAAGGACAGTCAGGCAGTAGAGCAGGCTGCCCAAAAAGGTTGTGCAGTCAGTCTCCATCCTGGGAGGCTTCTCAAGACCCAAATGGATAAATCCCTGAGCAACCTGGTCTGAGCTCAGAGCTGACCTTGCTTTGAGCAGGGGCTTGGACTAGAGACCTCCTGACCCTTCCCACCCGGGTTACTCGATGATCCTGATTACCAGCCCCTCCATCACGCTAGATGTAATGGCGGCTCTGCACAGCTCACTGCACCTCAGTCATCACCCAAAACTCGCAGCCACTAGACTAACTCCTAACCTCAACAGGCAAACGCTCAGGCCTCCAGGCTCTAGGATCCTTGTAATATTTTAATTTTCTTAAGAGAGAAACCTTGAAAAGTTGACCTCAATGTCCTCAGTAGAGTCACAGTAGTCTAGGGCTGTAGAGAACCTGAAACAATGGTTTCAACCCAGAAGTTTTCCCTACTTGTGGCATATTAAACCTGAAACCTCCTGCTCTGAGGGCATCAGTCCTCTTATGGGTAGGCTGGTGTCAGGTGCTCTACATGGCTTGGGTGGGCCAGCATAGCCAAAGATTGGGGTGCCAGGAGCGGTTCGAGATGCTTTTTTCTCTCAGACTGTGACAGAGGAAGTACTGTTTATCTTGGTTTTACCCCCTTTGGCTTGCTGTTCTTATACAGATATAATGGTTACCTGCTTTAAACTTCCTAATGCAATACAGAAGTAAATGTAAGCTACAGAGTTAGTGCTATGTAACAGTGTTAAAGAGGGGAAAACAACACCTATCAGTTAGAATTTAAGCACTGCAGAAAACACATGAAAGAAGGTTAAGAAAGTACAGAAAAAATGTCTGCCAGGTTTACAATGAAGGACTCTTTGAGCCCTAGTACAAGCAAAAGAAAAAAATAATAAAAGATCACCTTTGCAAAGTGAAAACAGAACCATTCATAACTACAATAGAGAAAAGAAAGAAGTCATCAATAGATATTTCTGTTCTGTACTCAGAGAAAAGCAGGTGATAGGCCTATGCCACCTTAAAAGTTTTCCAGTCCACCAGAAAGCAAGGAAGGTGCTATCATCTCTTTAAGATGAATGTTTATAAAGCATCAAACCTGAGTAACTTGCATCAAGAGATATAGCCAATTACTTCAATCATCTGGTGATGGTACAGTAAAAAATGGGTTAATATAGATAATCACCTTGCTAGCCTGACATATGTCCCTTGCAAAATAACAGAAAAACTGAAACAAGATTTAATTAATGAAGATGTAAATAGAGTTAAAAGGTGTGAATATAATTTCATGACAGTCAATATGATGCTATTAAAAAAATAAATCTTGTCAGAACAGTCTGATTTTATTGGGAATTACATGTTTGGCTGATAAACACTGTTGTGTAGACATAAAAGATTTCTATGGTTTAATGTGTTCTGTTTGCTGCCATAGGATAGTCTGTTTTTAAAAAATGAGCAACTGCATGGCAAGGTTGCAGAAATGAGCAATTAGTGTCAATAAAGCTTGGATAAGATGAATTTAGAACTTGCTAAATGGCAGATTGCAAAGCTGTTGCTAACGTTAAATTTTCTCTGAATGAGTCTGTTTCTAGTGGCGTCCCATGGTGGTATGTACTAGAAACAATGTTGACCAACAAATTTCATCAGTGATCTGGAAATACATGCAACATTCCTGTTGATTTAAAACAAATCTGTGAATATCACATATGCTGGTGGAATGGAAAAAATGGTGAGGACGTGACGACTATATGAAATGGTGATTGGATGTATGGAGTCTAATCAAATAAAGCTTTTTAATATGGCTGAGTTACACAAGCATAGACTGTAGGTTGTATCTGCAGAGCTGGGGAAGCAGCAATGCCGAGAAGAGTCTCAGGGTTGTCACAGTGCAAACAGAGTCCCACTGTGATGTTCTGGCAATACAAGCAAATGTAATGCCTAGCTACATAAACATGAGATAAACAAGTAGGAGCAGGGAAGTAATTTCACTGGAACTGAAATACTGTGTGAAGTTCTGATGCTGGCATCTTGAAAAAGATGTTGGAAAATGAAAAAGGTGCAGTGATGATTTGAGGCCTGAAGAGTTTGAGAAAATGTTTTATTCTGAGACGACTTGGTCTATTTATTGTGAAGTGGCTCAATAACAACTGAATTAGGGAAAAAGGGAGGATAGGGCACAGTGAATCCTTAACCTGGTGAGAAGAGTTCAACAATAAACAAGAACAGGGGGTTAGCAAGCTCAAATGTTGAGAGCCAGAAAATGTTGTAGTACAAGAAGATGCTTTTTTTTTTTAACAGTGGGGTATGAATCTTTGAAAGAAAGTACAAAAAGGATGGTGAATCTGTTTCTGGATCTTCATTTCTGGCACAAAGAAAATATTTTGAAAAATAGGTTTTAGTCAGCCAGAGGTCACTTAGTGTGGTAGAGGAAAAAACTCCTTAAGCATTAAGTTGATCTTCCCTCCTATTACCCCTTGGGTCTCTTGGAGATATCTAGTGGATGGGCTTGTGAGGGTAATTTTATGCTTGTGGTTATGTTTTTGGTTTAACTGCCTATAGGGTTTACCCCCAGCTGTGGGGCTGGCTGTGCTCTAGCAACACTGGTCATACTCATCGTTTTTGTTGCATGCTGTATGGTTATCACAGTCTTCTTTTTCTGAAATGAGAATAGCCATGTGTGTCTGTTCCCAAGGTCTCCTCTGTGCAGAGAAGAACCATCAGGAAAATATCCTGCAAACAGAAATTTGTTTTCTGAAAGCTGGAAGTAAGAAACAATTTGGGAAAGAGGTATGAGCCATTGTGTTTTCTCCCTGGAAGGATCCCTCTTGATGTTACTGAGACTGGCCTTATTACAGCCATCTGCAGCTGGCAGGAAAGTTATGTATTTACTCAATAACAGCAAACATCAATGAAATGAGCCTTTAGGCCTACCCTTACTGTGCTTGACTCACCTTTATTAATGCAGTGGGATGCAAACTGCATTTCCAATAGCAGCAGTTGATGGACCTCAGGGCCAGCCAGGAGAGGCTGCCTCATATTGGGGAGAGCAAATTTAAACTGTTCCCAGGTGTCCCAAAATAACCTCTCAAGGGGCCATGATTACAAGAGGGAAGGCAGAGCTGGTACCACTATGGACATTACCCAGCCAAAGTGCACTTTTAGAGTGGCATTTCATCTGCCTGAATAAAATGGAGATGGGAGTCATCTACCTAAATGTAGGTCACCTGGTGACCAGGTGCCTCGTGACCACGGGAAGTCCCTGGTCGATAGTGAATAGAGCTCAAAGCATGATTCAGCCCACCCTAAAACAGGCATCTAAAATAAGGCAGAAGTATGCTCCCTAAAAGTGCCTTCTCTCTCTGTTGGCTGTGTAGGGAGCTTGCTAAGTAGCTCAGCTACAGACTACTGTGCTGCAGATGTTTGCTTCAGTCAGCTAAACCAGCTTTTGGGGTCTTATGACCAACTCAATTTCTGCCATCTGTCAGTGCTGGGAAAAGGCCCTGATGGGCCATAGTCACGCTTGTCTTGTACCATGAAAAGGAGCAGATGTGATTTCATTGTCTTCTATATGCACAAAACGCATGTTCACACTAGCTGATGAGCACTTACCGCAAGCAGTGCAGGGAGGCAGTCCAGGCTCTGATCACCCAGCCTTTGTTAGTGATCTTTAGACACCACTTATAAGTGAGTGAAAGTAATTTCTTTTTCCTGCTCATTACAAATGAGGATTGATGCAGCGTTGATACCAAAAGGTGACAGGCTCATTCCACTTATTAACTGAGGGCAAACCAAGAAAGCCAGTTTGAACTTTGCACCAGAGACAGATGGATAACGTGGTGGTATGGTTTTTCTGTGCTTTCTGATTATAGACAGCATCATAAAGTTAAGGTAGGGCTGCCACATTACCAGAACTAAAGTGTCACCAGTAGCATTATCAGATGGCTGAAGGAGGAGCGATGGGCTGGGTCCTGTTGCAGCTCAGTGCAGGAGGTGATAACAGCAACACTGGAAAATTTGCACAGAGCTCTGGGACTGTCCATGCTCTGTGAGATGCAGTGCTATTTTTGAAAGCTATAAAGCTAGTCAAGTGTCTTGAAAACATCTCATTATTTCATTCATTGGGAAAAATATCCTCTCCATCAGAGATGGACTGTGAAGCAGTATAAAGGAAGCCAAGATTCGTTCAAGATTCCTGGCATTAGTAGAAGTTGAGTAAAATTTTATTTGTATGAGACTATTCCCTTTCAAATGGAAGACTGGAGTTACAATGTGATGGAAAAGAGGAGGGGAGTTTGCACTTGACTAACAGAGCATAATGGAGGCTACACACAGGCAAATCAGCAGTGACGTGCAGGATCTGTTCCAGTGGAAGTGGATATTGGACTGGGCCTTGTTACATGCAAGCACAACTGATTAATCACAACTGTACAGTTATGAACTGTGGAAATTGCTAATGCAACTCAGGTGCGTGGCCTCTACCATTTGAATTTATTCCCAAACACATTTGCTGGAGCCAAGATGCTGCTTACACATCTGCAGTGCAAAGGTAAAACCTTTTTCCCTGGGAGACGGCTTACTTTTAGTTCATGTTCCCAAAGTCCTGCTTTGTGCGATTTCTCCCTCTGCTATTTGCCCTCAGTGTATTCTTCTGTTTCCCCCAAGTTTTGCAGTATCATTGCTGTGAGAGCCCCAGTGTGATCACACCCTACATTATCCTGTCTGTTTTATCTTCCTGACTGCCAGTCACAGGAAATTCTCACATGAGGGAGGATTTGTGAAGAGACCATCATCTCTGCGTGTTGCCTCTGACTTGTTCCTTTTTTTCAGTTCCTGCCACAGCTCCTTGCTGCTCAGTCTCAGTTGTCTGCTGAATCTAATCTGCATCTTCCCTCAGCTCCTTGACTGAAGGTATCTTCAAAGCTCTTGCTCAGCATATAGCAAGGGAGACAGCTCCATCTTATTACCCTCTTTTAAAAGCAATAACTTGGTGTAAAATGTTTTCTTCCCTTTTAAGTCACTCCTTCCTTTGCAATTTGAGGTGGGGTCCTCATTTCTCAGCCCAGCTTTGGACCCTCGGGCTTGGAGAGAACTGACATTGCTGTCACCTTCCCCTCAGCCACCAAAGTCATCTGTGCCTTGATCTGGAAAACTTATGTTCTGGTCAAATCCAGTAAATGCCTTTAATCTGACTGTAAGTGTGTGTCCATTCCCACTGAGGTAAGAGCTTGGAGTTAGGGGTCAGAGGATTCACCAACCTGCCCCCACATCTCTCTTTTTCCACCATGAGACTCCGGAAAGTCCCACGTTTTACTGCAGATCCACCCCTAGCCTGTGGTTCCTCTCAGGTCAACTAGGCTCTGTCTCCAGCTCCTCCATTTAAAACCCAGCTGTTTCATCAAAGGGTTTGTTAGCAAGGGTCAAATAAACCCCTTCAACACCTTCTTCAGACTATTTCTCATTGAAGAGACCTCTTTTTTTCCTTCTAAAAAGGAGATGCCACAAATATCCTTTCATTTCCTACTACCACAGCCGTTGCTGGCAGCTGCTTCCTCAGAGGCAGTGGCGTTTCCCCTTGAGGATGTGAGGGGACAACCGCGCCCCTCGGGGTCATATGGCTGCCAGCCAAGGTGTGCAAATTCCCCTCCCAGCTCCACTCGCATGCTGAATCATCCATTACGCTTTCAGGGATCTGGGAGTTGAGTAGCAAGGGGCAAAAAACCTGCTTAGTGAGGTGCTCTGTGAAAAAATTTTTCCATGCAACAAAGTGGAGAAGATGCTGAAATGTAAAACAATCCTTGCTGCTTCTCCTAGCATTCACAGTGTAGCTGGACTTTATATTTAGTGCTCTACCTCTTTCTTTGGCCATTTATTATTTATCTCACAGCTTGGGAGAGGTCACTCTTGCTCATCACTCTCTGAACTTTCAGGTAGTCAAAGACTTCAGCTCATGCCTTTCCCTGCTTCAATTAGATATGGTCCAATAAGTCTGACTAATGCTGGCAGACTCCCAAAGCTTTGTTTGCCAGAAAATAAGCCTAATGCCCATTATTTTATCCCCAAGGTACTTCAAGTTTCCAGACAGCGTTCAAATTTGAGATTAGAAGGCATGAACAAGCCAGTTGATTAATTACAAGAGGTATTTTATACATCAGATTCCATTTTTCAGCTGCTAAGGAAGGGGGAAACCTCCTCATCTGCCAGAAGTGTGCCTGTTTGCTCATGTGGCTACTTAGCACAGGAGCAGGCTGCTCCCTCTTTAAAAATCCTGTTAACAAAGAGGAAAGGTTTTTCTAGTATTTCTTCTCTCCTTTACATGCATAAGAGAAAGTTACACCTTAAAATCACAAGCACCTCATTCCCTCATGTGTGTGCATGGGGACTGGGGAGAAATTACACCTCCCTTTTCTTTAGTGGAAGCCAAGCTCTTCTACCCCAGCCTAGAAAATTAGCTTTGAACTTCTGGTGTCAGTAAGTATGCCACATGTGCCACAGCATGGAGGACACAAGTCAAGGTGGACTTAGAGGGAATTGCATTTTCTGGTATTTGTGACTTCCATAAAAGATGGATGGTTTGTGGTTCACTCTGAGACACTAGCTAGCCCTTAGAAGGAAGCTTGCTTTACTTTTCCTTCCTAGTCTTTCACTAGACAGTGAAGACTTAGTTCAGTATCTGGGCATCTCCGAAATAAAGCATTTTGAACCCATACTCAGAAAGGCAGAATTCAACACACCCCCCGCCACCACCTTTTTTTTCCACAGCAGATTCTTCCCTACTTACAAGCACTAAGCCCCTACTGAGTTGACTTTATTAAAACCATAAGAAAAGTCTAACTATTCTGAGGAAACAATGAAGAAAGAGCAGCATGACGCTAAGGAGCAGTATGCCCACCCCCACTGTCCTTGCCAGTGGTTCTTCACCTCTGCATCCTGGATGATCACCCAATGAACCAACGTGCCTTTCGCACATTGCTCTTTATTTCCTTCAACTCCATTTGTTGGAGGCTAACAAAACCCCACCATCAAATGAGCACAGCGAGAGTTCATCTTCACCAGAGGGAGGATGGGAAAGCCAGCCTCCTGCTGTCCATGAAGGGATGCTAACCTGTAGCTCCAGCAGTCATTCCCAGAGTCTGTGTTGTTCCCCTGCTGCTCAGCCTGCCCACACCAGTAGCAATCTCAGCCTAACCACGGCGTTAGCTATGGCATCATGGGCATCCCTCAGTGTCTGCCAGGTTAATCTCAGAGTTGCTGAGGTCCAAAGCTCTCCATCCCTAACATGGGTCTTCATGACTCCTGCTAGTACTGCCTTCATGGGGTTGGGACACCCTTCCTCTTCACGCAGGAGTGCTATCCTTGCAGGTGCAGTCTATACCTGCTGCCCTTCCTCCACCTCACCAGAAAATGACCCCCTCTCCCCAGCAACCCCCAGTCCCAGGCTGACCGATACAGAAGGAAAAGGGAGGACTATGCCTATAAAGGGTTTATCTGTGGCGCTTCCCTAACAACATCCTACTCCTTTGAGCAACTTCTTGCTGCATTTCCCCATGGGCAGGTTTTTAGCTGGCTTGGAAGAAAATCGGTTTTTCACTAAGAGAATTGATCTAGCTGCTTGAGGGTAGAAAGGCTCTACAGAGGGATCTGGACAGGCTAGATTGATGGGTTGAGGCCAATTGTATAATGTTCAACAAGGCTAAGTGTTAGGTCCTGCACTTCGGTCACAACAACCCCACGCAACGCTACAGGCTTGGGGAAGAGTGGCTGGAAAGCTGCCCGGCAGAAAAGGACCTGGTGGTATTGGTGGACAGCCGGCTGAATATGAGCCAGCAGTGTGCCCAGGTGACCAAGAAGGCCAACAGCATCCTGGCTTGTATCAGAAATAGTGTGGCCGGCAGGACTAGGGAAGTGATCATGCCCCTGTACTCGGCACTGGTGAGGCCGCACCTCAAATACTGTGTTCAGTTTTGGGCCCCTCACTACAAGAAAGACGTTGAGGTGCTGGAGTGTGTCCAAAGAAGAATAACAAAGCTGGTGAAGGGTCTAGAAAACAAGTCTTATGAGCAGCGGCTGAGGGAACTGGGGTTGGTTAACTTGGAGAAGAGGAGGCTGAGGGGAGACCTTATAGCTCTCTACAACTACCTGAAAGGAGGTTGTAGCGAGGTGGATGTTGGTCTCTTCTCCCAAGTAGCAAGCAATAGGACAAGAGGAAATGGCCTCAAGTTGCACCAGGGGAGGTTTAGATTGGATATTAGGAAAAAATTCTTCACCAAAAGGGTTGTCAAGCATTGGAACAGGTTGCCCAGGGAAGTGGTTGAGTCACCTTCCCTGGAGGTATTTAAAAGAGGTGTTGATGTGGTGCTTAGGGACATGGTTTAGTGGTGGACTTGGCAGTGTTAGGTTAACAGTTGGACTTGATGATCTTACAGGTCTTTTACAACATAAATGATTCTATGATTCTATTATTTTACTACCAAAGCATAAGAGGTGACAAATGAATGACATCTGTTAATTTCCATCCCTGTGTAATTCCCAAGTGCTTAGAAGCTCTGAGTGCAGAAGCCAGCAGGGAACAGGGCAGGGCAACTGAGCAATGCCATGAAAAATGAAAGCTATCTTGATACAGAACATTAGACTATAATTGCAAGCAGCTGCACTTTTTAATTTAACACCCATGCTAGATACAAAATTAAAACCGTAGTTACATTTGCAATAAAATGAAGCCTTAAAACAGTCCTATCTAAGAGTGAGATGTCAGATATCATTACAGTCCTGGTCTTCTCCTAGCTTCTGAAGAAAGGTACCAGGGTCATTTGGCAAGTGCTAAGTGATGTCATATCCCAACATGTCTAAGAAACTCTAGTACTATAAAGCTTAACACTACCATAGCTACAAAAAGCTGTCTGAAAATGTTATGAATGACTAAATGTTAAAAGTTGGAGATCTCGGGAGGTTAATGGTCTATGCATAATAGTGACACATACGTGTAGAAAAATCAAGCCACTTAAAAATGAAGTTAAATGAAATAAACTTCAAAATCAAAGAAGAGATAGCAGTGAAACACATGCTCCCCTCCAGCGCCCCAGCCAGCTCTGCTGACATAAATGTCAGAAACCCATGCACTGGAAAAAAAACCCTCTGTCCTCTAAAGCAAGGTAACAAGCTAGACATGGAAGGCTGTGCCAATGAAGACACTGCATCCATATTTCAAGTGTTTTCATGACTGATGATGACAGATCCTTTCCTGGCTATGAGTGGTATAAGAAAGAACTAATTTTCTTTGGCTTTCTTTGGGCATACAGAAAACAAGGCAATGAAGCATAGATAATACGGTTGGCAAGTGTCTTCTCTGGATATTCAATAGGACAGATCTTTAGCTTGCATATATCAGCATAGCATCATTGCCTTTATATTAATTAAGCATCTGCCCCAATATGTTAATGGATCTGATATTGTTCTCTTTTAATGGACATTCATATATATTCTAACAAAGAAATCCCCAAAAGAGCTGTCTTAAACCAATGGACCAAAACAACCCACCCCATAGTGGAAAGAAATATCAGAATGGTATTCAAGGGCTCCAGAAACAACTTGGGTAACTCAGCTTGGGATTTGTTTGCAGGAAAAATGAAGATTCCAGGCATGGTTTATTTTATCTCTGCCAGGACATGCCTGCCCATTCTTGCACCTCTAGCCTCTATGTATGCATCCCTCTGTGTACTAAATGAAATCCAGTAATAGTATTCAAAATCACTCCCCAATATGACAGGACCATGGGAGTGCTTAAATTAGATTAACCACCACAGAGCAAGCATCTGTCTAATCCTTTACTTGGGTTCTTCTATTGATCATAACTATTTATTGTTTTTGTATTCTCTCCAAATATATTCTAAATATAAAATGCTGTGTTTGGTGGGGACAGATGAGGAATCAGGGGTGGAGAGTAGGGATTGTCGTACTTCTCAGTCAGAAACTACTAGCTCGATATGTTCCTGCCCATCTGATGGCCTCTCCTTAGACCTGAGAGCATTCTCTCCCACAAGCCCTGAAACTTGGGCATTTGGAAGCCATAGCAATAATGTCTGGGAATAAACCCTTTTCTTATTTCTTTGGGTATTGAAGCTTGCCTCAAAGATCCACATCTTTCTCTCCTATTTATTACCTACTTAACTATTGGCTGTACCTTGGCTTTCCTGCTCTTCAGTCCACTGGAAATTCATCTGCTCTTAATGAGGTGTCAAAAATGATTGATAATGCCTCTGCAATTATCTCTGTCTGCTCTTTAAGAACATTCAGGTGAGACTGTCTGTCCTTGCTCATATATGAGCATTTAGTTTGTCACCACCATTTTCTTCATTCTTTTTCACCAGTCCAAACAACTGCTTCCTTAATTGTTTTCTCACCAACTATATTGAAAGTACAGCTTTGAATACAAAGCAACAAATTCCATACTTGCACATAGCTTGCTTGTGCAGCCTCGCTAAGATCAATGATAAGTGCAAGATACAAATCAGAGCACACGTTAGCCTTAGAGAAATGTACTCTTGTATGCTTCGATCTATTACTTCCAGTTAATCTGTCTGGATCCCAAATTAGCTCTGAATCCTGTGCTTTCATCTGATGTGCCAGTCTGCGGGCCAAGTTTCTGTACTAGCAGCCAGATTCTACCCTTTGATGGACGCAGTTTCACTCCTGAAGGCTTTTGTTTGAACTCAATGCACAAACCAGATTTACAACCCAGGACCTTAATTTGGTCTGGATGGAATGCTCTAGAGCACTGAATTTGCAATGAAAAGACAAAATTATTTGCTTGTGAGGTAGGTAGAGAAATTCTATCGATTTATTCAGATTATGGTGCCTAGGAAAACTTCATTACAAATTAAGTCAGAGGCATGAGTGGGGCTGATAAAGCCCATTTTCACTGAAAATGAAGTTTAAAATAAATGTTGATGTATAGGATACCAGAAATTTATTGTGGGTTTTATCTTCATAGGAAAGCGGTAGACGTTCAAACAAATACAAATCCATTTACTTCCATTTCCCCTGGTTGTAGGTAAGAACCTTATGACTGCATCATTTTTTCACTTGATTTTTAGGAGTGTAAATTGTTGTTTATCTCAAATAACTGAAAAAGTAAGGCATTGAAACTGAACAGCAAAAAGTACATTATGTAATTTTAAAAGCATCAGGTCCAGTTCTTAGGAACACATTAGGATTCTTTCCACTGATTTTAGTGCACAGAACCATTCATCCAACCTATGTGTTCATGTGTAAACATACCAAGGCATATGTAGTGGGCTCTTTGTCCTGGTATTAGAGAGGAGGCTTCACTGATCATGTATTTATCATGTACTTCCCAAGGAGGCTCACCCCACCCAGTTTTAGACATTTAAAGTATAGGTATCTGTAATAAGTAACTCACTGTAGTGTCCCTCCAGTCACTGAAATGAGATAGGCATGGCTTATCTGTTACTTGGGCATCATCTTCAGAAGAGGAGGACTCGTGCCCTAAAGCATCTCTTTCCCTCCCACTTGGGAGATATAACTCCATTTGGTCAAAGGATCCCTTCAGAGTCTTCCTCCTCTGCATTCACCTGGATTTGATGTAAAATCTGGGCTGGTCATATAGAGATAGGATTTTCCTTGGTTGGTTCAGAAGTCTGGTTAGGGTCAGAAGAGAGGTCTGATTGATTGTCTTTTTTATTGTCTTACTTATGGAATAGGAGTGCTTCTACTGGTAAGAGATGGAAACACAGCTCTTGGCACCCTTGCTGCCATTCTAAAATGGATCACTATTACAGTATGTCCTGTTGTTTCTTATGGTTCAACCCTAATGAAATGTGCACTAGAGTGCATTGATCCTTCCCTCCATCCCTTGTAAGATCTGTTTTTGCAGTTCAGATGGTGCACTGTGAAGAATGGCTACAGTTTCACTGCCATCATTATTTTTTCATTAAATTCACCCACATCATGCAGTAATTGGGTTTCCTGATTTGGAGTCCTGAAGGTTTTCAAGGTTCTTTCAACCTATCAGTCATGCTAATGTCCAGACCCAAATATGGCTTGTCCGGCCACCAGCATAGATCATTATGCACCCTGCACTTCTGCCCTAGGCAAGTCCCTAGACTCCTCTTCTATCCTAATCTGGTTACCCCTGGCAAAGGTGAATCCTGCAGCTGTTCTAACTACCCATCGGTAAGCAGAGAAGGATCTAACGTTGACACTAATGTCAATTTTGTACATACCACTTTTTTCCCCCCAGAACTGGAGAAAGCACATTAAACTACCATTGTTTGTTGGAAGGATGCCATCCTGAAAACAGTATGCTGCTATGCACATTGCTCTGCATAAACAGGGGGACTTGCCCAAAGTGATCAGCTTCCAGTTTGGTAATTTTTATGATGACAGTGAGGAGTTTTATAGCAGTTATCCATGCTGCAAACATAAACAGACATATACTAGGAGTGTTTGGATGATTTTTCAACACATCTAGTGATCTTGACTCGTATAAAGGAAAGCCAGAATGTTTTGCTCACATGAAGCCAGGCCGCGGAACATGCTATTTCAAGACAGACATTTTAAATACCACTTTTATGCACAAGTTGGGTGGTGGTTTTTTTCTTTTTTTAAATAAGCGCAGAAATACTCAAATGTACATTGAAACTTTTAAACCACTTAGCTTAATGCTTAACTTAACCACTTTAATGCTTTCTTGATTCATTTCAGGTTTTGTTCTTGAAGCAGACATCTTGGGAGGTGGGAGATCTTTCCTTGTGTTTTTTGAAGAGATTTAGATAAACCTGAGACTAAGCATGAAGAGCTAGTACAGATTAAATTGGTGCTTGTTATGTCTTCAACAAAGACAAGAAGTTTCTGAAGCATCTTAGCCACGAAGGCCAAACTGTTAGAAACCAAAGAAATTCCAAGTAGGAAGAAAAAAGATACACACTCATATCAGCACAATGAATCCCCCCCAACACCTTGTGTTCACTCAGCCTGCAGCAACTACAAACTACCTCATGTTTGCCACCGGTCATAACACCCACACAATTACGGCAGGTCCCCTGCAGTACAGTAGCTAATGAGGTGCTGATAATGTATGTTCAGAAAGCACCACCTCATTGAATGCGAGATTTCAGGTCCTCCTGCACTGAGAACCCCTGCAGGGGGAAGGTGGCTGCCCAGGGCACAGGGGCACAGTTCTGCTGCTTGCTTTTGGGCATCCTCTCAGCCTCCAGTTTTTGCACGGCGCTGTGACTGCAGCTCAGTGGGGCAGAAGTTGCCTGGCATTTCCCAGGCCTGAGTCCTCAGTGAATTATTATAGATATTTTTGAGGTGCAAACATAAAGCTTCCTCTCTGCTAATTGCAAATTATTTAGCTTTTTGGCAGATTGTTGCTGCAAAAACAGGCTTACATTACATTAGCCGTAGAGTAAATAGTGCTGAGAAGGCAGGCATGTTCCCCTGAAAAAATAGCATGTTATTCAACTATTGGTGTGACTGAAATGTTGTTTAACTTTGGCACTTTCTTGTTTTAATTAAACATGCCCCTTTCTTTCTTTCACAAAGAGAATGTCAGCTAAGAAGCATAATGATAAAAGAAAATTTAATTATTCAGATTTGCTGAGGACAAAGAAAGATTTCTTTCTCAGTCAATTTACAGTGAGTCAGTCTGCCAGGGCCAAGAATTAGCACTAAGTGAAAAGAAACCCAAGTGGGTAATTAACAGCAGTAACAGCAACACCAGAGATGGGAGCTCAAAACACCAGAAACATAAATGCTCTTCAGGTGCTGCCTTTGTTCAGACTGGCTGGCAAACGAAAGCGCTTTTTCTTCAGAAACACAAAGTGAACCATTTACCCTTGCCACATAACTCACTCCAACCTTACTCTCAAGTCTTAATCTTAGACACACACCTTCACAATCAAAATTGTAATTGCATGACATTATTGTTGAGAAATAGGTAATTAGATACAACGTTCCTAACGTGCCAAAATCAGTGCCATATTTGGGAAGAAGGCTTCAGCTATCACTGGTAAAATTTCATACCCATTACTTACTATTTTATTCCTATTTTCCTGGCTGTTCTTTATCAGGGTATTAGATGTTCATTTCATTGTGGGATCCAAGAAGTCATGCTAAGGCTGGCAGAGCTCAAATTTCAGCTCAAAACCCACAGAAATGACACTTTATAGGTAAAGTGAGAGAGAATCAAAGACATAAGAAACTGATAGCCTTATTTTGATCATGGTAAAATACAGACCTGACTACTGATGTGGAGAACTCTGATGCTTGAATAGCCTGAAATTACCTGAAGCATACTGAAGCCTATTCTAGTACAGCTGCAGATTTTTGAGAAGAGCTTCTATTTCTTGAAATGTAAGTTTCTTTGTGCTTATGAAGTTACCCCTATAAATCATACTGGAAATATATTTAAAACCAGCCACACTTGTGAGTAATTCTAGTTTTACACTGACACAGATATATCAGTAATGCTTATTTTTAAGGATAAACTGTAATAAGTAAAGAAAAAAATACACTGCACAAATAAAGCCATATATGACATATAATAAACTAGGTTAGAAAAGGTCAGATGATAACAAATCCTGAATATATGCCAAAACCTCCAAATACTCATTCAGATATTAATTGGGTACTTCACACATAAGAGCCTTGGCTCTTGGCCATTACACTTGACTGTACAAACTTGGTAACTCGAAGTGAGTGTTTTTTGAGGGTCAGATGGTTGCTGCTTTGGTTCCCTTCCCACTTCTGTCACAAGCAGCCAGTCCCACTGCAGAAAGTGACCAGACCCACATCCGTGGCTCCTCCCCTCTTCTCCAGCATCTGGTCATGCTTAGCTGGCAGCCACCTTGTGACTTCTGTCAGCCCTTTCAAGAAATGCAGAAGCTGGAGATTAGGAAGGGAAGGCAGCCTTTTGTGTCCCTCCTGGTGCTAAGGATCCCTCCTGGAGTCAGGCAGAACCTGGCTTTCCAGTAAATACTCTTTTAAACATAGTTTTGCTCTCACCAAAATTTGCCAAAATAATACTTGCGTGCACAGCATTCAGAGTAAGATAGGATCTTAACATTAATCACCTCATTTAAAATGGAAAGTATCCTACTTACATGCTTAAGGATTTTGCCGCGGCTGCAGTTAACCTATAGGTCTCCCGCTAGCATTTTCTGCTCAGTTAGTTCTTTCAAAGGGATTATTGAACCTGCACAGATACTGTGTAATCTAGCTTAAGTCAGGAAATAGTATAATGAGAAGCAGTTACGTGTGGAAGAGAGGTCAAAAAAAGCAGCAACAGGAACTCAGAAAAGATGAGGATATAAATAAAAGGACAGGTGCTATCTTCAGTCATGTAATGTGATGGGGACTCAGTAATTGACCTAAAAATAGAGAAGACTAAAAGAAAACATTCTGAAAAGCACAGTAGAGGCCGTAACCTCAGCTGGTGTAATTCAACGTACTTCCACAGAAATGAGTACAGAAGTGAATCACTACAGCAGAATAATAAGAACTTACATATTTATAGAAGAAGTGGCAAAAATAGCACTTGTCAGAAAACGTTACTCAAAGCTAAAGAAATATGCTTATGGAAGTAGACCACATTCTGTGAACAGAGCTGTGATTACTATATTATGCTTACAGTAAAGGCAGGCGATGCATAGACTAGGTTAATTTTAAATACAAGTTAAGCAAGAAACATTTGGTAACTATGATACAGATGGTAACAATCCTAAAAAAGAAGGGATCATGTTTATATTTTCCTCCATGGCAGTATTTTTGGAATGACAATGGCTAAATTGGAACAAATACCTAACTGGATCATGCTCAGCTGGATATATATCTGATCAGATTTCAAACCTTGCCGGTTTTGCCTTGGATATAATTATCTCAGGCTCTGGAGAATTACTGAAGGAATTTTACTTATCAGAGGCAACTGGTGATTTTAAAGGATGGGCATTCCCCATCAGTCTATAGGCAAAAGGACACCAAAGGCTAAGATTGCCTCAGACAACCTAAACCTGAATTTTAGCTTTCTTGCTTGGACGTGAGATGTTAGATCTCCATTTTTCCGTGTTTCAAAACAGCCCTGCTCAGCTTGTTCTGGATCCCATCCTCAGCAATTTCACTGTTGAGAAACCTTGAGAGACAGAATAGATGAGGAAATGCTACTTTTCTCTTTGGTTGATTTTTTTCACTTGAATAAAAAACTTTCATAAAGTTGGAAAAATTCTGCTCCAAGAGGAGTAAACAGGAGGAGAAACATGCTTTCTGGTGGTATTATGCAGGCCAAGAATACTGCTAAATCTGTGCTTTAATCACTGACATTTTATGCAACCATCTATAATTAAAAGCAGAGTTTTCACCCAAAATGTATCTTATGCAAGCAACATATGTTTTGTGCAATTGAGCTTAACTGTTTTTATCTACTGAAGGAGCAACTTCATTCCTGGAGACCTGAGACCGGACCGTTTCCTTACAATGCTGCTGTTCTTCAGGAAGCCAAGCTCAGCATTACTATTGCCACGGTCATAAAGACTGAGTGTTATACCCTTGTTGTTGTAAATTAGCATAGCGCTGTGAACTTTCACAGTACTGCAAAGATTTAAGCCTCCTGAGACTGTGACTCTTGTTTAAGCAGGACCATTTGACTGCTGAGACTTCACACAGCACCAGGATAATTGCATCCAGAAGTGGTTTTGTCCCACAGTGGCTGAATGCAAAGCTCTGTATTGGAGCCAGCTCCTCAGATGCATTGCTGGGTCATTGCATCCATTTTGCACATTCATAGGTGAGCAGCCTTGTATGAACCATTTCAGAATGGTGTACTTTAATACAACGGAGTAATGATAAATGGTAGAAAGTGCTCTATTTTCTGTTTCAATAAGGCTAAGGAATCATTTGATAGTACAAAAATCACACTGTTTAATTGAAACTTTTAACAGCTTTGAAAATATGTTTATTCACAAAATAGAGTTCCAGCCTTCCCAAAGATCAATGAAAGCTGTATGAGTGTATTATTTCTTTGAGGACTAGCACAGCCAGAAAGTGTTGCGGAAGCATTATGGTTATTGGCTTTAAATGGAAGCCAACAAATTTTAAACCAGCTAAACCAACAGCTTTGATTCGCTATGGTTGATTTGCAGCTGAATAGGCTAAAATGAAATAAAACTAATATGCCTCAAGGTTACAAGATAATTTTTCAACAGAGCAGTAAAGTAACATACAGAGTTTTCTTCAAACAGAGGAACAAAAAAAAAAAGCAGGAAAATTTCAACACTACTTGGAGCTGTTTGCAAAACATCAACAACATCTTCAGGAAAAAAGTCAATTTTTTTTCACATCATTTTGAACCAGATCTCCTCAAATGCTTAGAAATCTCTGAAGAGCCAAGCAGAGAGTTGGCACCAACTTGAATTCTGTGCTGCAACATCATGAAACACAGTGCAGTAGGATAATATAATAATAACGACCCTTCTTGTTCTCTTAATATTTTCCCCTTGGTTTGTTTTGCCCAGAAATGTCCTAAAGATTTTTTTTCATTATTTCCTTTTTGCTTGAAATACTGATCTGTTGCTGATCTGTGAACCAGTTACCTTATCCTCCAACAAATGTGTCATCAGCTGTCACTGCAAAGCTCACAGGATGGTGCAAAGTGCTACTAAGAAGTCTGACAAGCAGCAAAAATGTATTGATGGTTTGATTATTTATATTTAATAATTTTAGAAATATCTGAAATCATGCAACTAGTCACACACTGTGTCATCACTTTTATTTCATGTAGACTTTGTTCGAGTCTTTTCTAGAGTGAGCCTGTACATACATACATGAGTATACTCTGCCTTCTGTGCACAAGAGTCTTCTTGTTCCTCACTGGAAACTCTGCTATTAACCTTGCAAGTGGTCATGAGAAATGTGCTCAGGATTGTGCAGTGGCACAGAAATGCTAAGGAAGCCTCAGCATGTGTTTATACTCTCCCAGTAGAGACAGGGGTGTCTGAGACTCTGCAGTAATACAAATTGCAGACCAAGTCTGCAGCAATGCAAGATCTGATTAGTGAATCTGTGCAAACTTCTTTGGTTAATAATAGGCAAACTCTGACTGTTTAGTGAAAAACATTACAATTGGATTGTTTGAAATCTTCCTTATTACATATTTGCCAGTCTGTGTGTTCTCCATTTTGACAGAAAACCCTGTCTTAAACATTGACATTGGACTAGAACAAGATTATCTAGCAAAGTAGCCAGTGGAGTTGGGGATGTTTTGAGACAGGCTCTCCAAACAAGCAGTTGATTAGTAACTAGTGTTCTCCTCTGCAGATATCAATATTAGGAGGATGATGAATACTATTTGTTCTCAAAAGTTGAAAACACTGCATTCATTTAAACAGCAACAGCATTGTTTTAGCTGTCATAACATAAGGCCCCTGGCAAGGTACGTGGGAGGAGCTGACATGTTTTTGTAGGCCAGCTGACATAATTGGGAGAAAAACAAACAAGCAAGTATTTTTTGCAGTTTCTGCACTTTGCAAGAGCTTGTCTGTTGGGTCGTGTCGTGTCGTGTGTCGTGTGTCCCGTCCCCCCCGTCCCCGTCCCCCCCCCGCCTTTTTTTCTCAGCTATATCCACAAATCTAAGAAAAGACAGTACCTTTTCATTTTTATAACAGGCACATTAACAGGGGAGAGAAAGTGCAAATGTGCTTGAGGACTTAGAGAAATGTAAGACCTTTGATATTTTAATTCAAAACCAACCAACCAACCAGAAATCCTTGTGTGAAGTTTAGTGTTCTTTTATGGTAGATAGAGATGATCAGGAAGAGCATACTGCATTCCCCTTTATATAAAGTTTTGCACTTGCTTTGCTCAGTGGCATACCCGTAACCAGCAGCGGAACATCTTAGCAGATGTTCCCAATATTGACAGATCTTAGGTGAGAGAAAATAGTTTAGACAGCTGGGTACATTAGGGGACCACATAAAACACATAATCCTAAAATTCTGCCACAGAGTGTATTTATTTTTTATGCTAGTCTCTCTTAAGGTTTTCTGTTGTTTGCCCAACCTCTTTCCCAGGATAACTGCAAAAAAAAAGAGAGGAAGGTGAACTCAGAGACTCGCACACCATTTAACAAGCCACAGAAGTTTGTCTCTGAGCAAACAAGCCATTCCGTCGTCAGCTACTTTTGAAGAGCTTGCAGATGTACAAATTGATCTTCATGCTGAATTCAATGAGCAAAATGGAAGCACTTCAGTATGTCACATATTTCTAAAGCCAGACTTTCCTGGCCAGCTGGTTAATACATACTCCATTAGGATATGATGTCTGACACCGAGACCTTTAGTTGTAATGAGTGGCCAAGCATTCAGATACTCTGAGCCCTTAATCCTCATTCAAGTCACTGAAGTAAATGTAGTTTTCCCTTGGAGACAGTCCTAGAAAACATGATCTAAAAGCAGTGTCCTCTCTTTAAAAGTGCACACTAGCAAGCTGCATGTGTTTTAGAGGAGTTCTTTAGGTCTTGTTCTCACAACGCCAGAGCCCCTCTCACCACATGCACAAGAGGTATAGCTAACACATTGCATTTAGAAAACAACGTCCTTAAAACATGCAACTCCTTTTCGAAACACACTTCCTCTCATTATGGGTCTGGCATGAATGGGGAAGACAAACTGTTCTGCAGAGCTTGGATTTGCATATATCTGCAGAGCACCCCTCAGGCCTTAGACCCTACTGGGGCTTGTCTGTATCGATCCAGAGGACTGAATCTTGCCTTCAGGGACTGGCAGGAAGAAACAAAGCAAAGTGAAAAGGGAAGAAACATTTGTCAGAAACATCCCCACACCTGGGGGTGATCTGGGAGATGAACTGGTTGAGCACCATGCCAGTCCCATGCATGTTGGGGAAGGTTCAGGGCATGGAGGCAGGAGCGGTGCTAACTCTTGCAGATGACCAGGTAGACAACCCACTGCACTGGCTGAGGGAGCCCAGCCCACCCCTTGCCCTTGCTCCAGCTGGAGCTAGAAAGAACAGCTCCTATCTTCTTGATTCCCACCCCTCTGGCAGCAGTATCCCCATTGACCCTCACTCAGCATCTGCGAGCACCATAGCTCGGCACACCAAGGAGGGGTCCTGGGCTTGGCTTCACTCTCCCAGGCTGCCCTGCACTTTTGGAATGAAGAATTGTTTTTATTATTTTAAAGAAAGATGCTTTGATTTCTGTCTTTTACCTTCTTCCTAAACAGACATTTCTAAACTTAGGGTCTTCATTAAGAAGATGCTAAAGGAGCCTTGTTTTTTAAGACGAGTTTTTAATTCCCCTGACTTCTAAAACAATTTGAATAATCCAGCTCTAAGTCTCCTCATTAAGACCAGATTTATAAAATCTCAATCATCAGGCTTTTGCTTGAGGTTTGGAAATCTGGTCCTAATACAAATACTTAGAGCTGGAACACAGATCAGCTTGAAACTTTGGGGAATTAAGAGAAATTAAAGCAGCAGATAAAACCTGTTCCTTCCATTGTAGCTGATGTGAGAGAACATCATACATATTTTCTATGGAGCTTATCTTCCCTGTCTATTTGGTGGCTAAATTACAGATGCTGGGTAAAGGACAGATGAAGAGAATAAAGCTAAAACCTACTTGATTTTCTTTTCCTTTTACTTTAGACCTATCTGAAAGATCCTGAGTTTAGTTTTTCAAACTTTCCAAGCCTTGATAAACAATACATCAAGGATATTTATTTTGAGTTCTTGCATCTCCATGAACAAGCAAAATTGTTATTAAAAACTTTAAGATCTCTTTTACCTGATGCTAATTAGCCACTGAAAAAAAAATTACATGCTAGCAGAGTTTGAGGTAGTCTGACTTAAAAAACCTTTTCCTGTCTCTTATAAACCTCATCTCATTTGGCTGTGGTGATTCACCACTTCGCTGTTTCTCCAGTCACTGCAAAATTTTGCAGACCCAGTAGGACTTCAGTTTCAAAAGTGAAAAACAAGCAAGGGGGAAAAAGTAAAACCGAACCATCTGTTTTCTGAACACCTTTCCAGGCATCTTCCATACATCTTTTCCTTCACAGGTGACCTTTACCAAGGTATATTTGTCTAAAAGTTGAGCAACATTCCTATATTTCATCTGGAGCTTCTCAGCCTTTGTTGATATCAAGCACCCCAGCAGACAGCTCTCCCATCCATACCATTCACATCTAAGAATGATGAGGTCCTAGGAGACGACAGCAGCAGGCAACAAGGGTTTACATTTACGGTACTCAACTATATTTCATGGAATTAAGGTGATAACAGCCCCAGAGAAATTATCATTTCCTTGATAATGATAAGGATCTTAGGTAGAGACAGCAGCTGTATCTAAAACAAGTTATACATGCCTGCAAAACAAGGTTATTTTTAAATGCAGGATCCCTGCTTGCAAACTATTCCTCTGTAAATTCCTCATAGAAGCAAGGCATACAATACTAGCATTATAACCACTAGGGTTAATGAACCTCTGGTTCCAAAGTACAGTTTTTAAGTTAAGACAAAGCCTGACACTGATATTTTAAAAGTTGTTCAAATTTTTTAAGTCTTGTTGGGTGAGGGAGGTACCTGCAAACTGGTAGGGAGGTGTGTCTTGAGTCAACCAAAGAACAGTTTTGTGTTTTAGGATGAAAGGTACAGCATCTCACAAGTTCAGTTTTAGGAACTTGCTAAACAGACCCTGTTCACTGGCAAACAATGTGACATGAAAAAAGTTCAGGGAAGATTTAGCTACAGCAACATGCTAGGAATTGGTGGGAGGGTAAGAAACTTGGGCAAAAATATCAGAAAAAATGGTTCAGTACACGTCATTTTGCACTCACAAGATACCACTCACCCTGCTACGTATGTGTATGTATTCACACACAGAGAGACAATTATATATATATATCTATGTATATTCGGGTGGACTAATTGCTCCATTGTCAACTTTCCAGAGGATAAATAAATAGCAAAACTAACACGGTCATAATAGGCCTTCTGAACACACACAGGCTTCTTGCTTCTTCTGCCTCCATGTCTTTGTGGTATACTAGCACGCCCTTACAAGAAGAAGGAGCAGAAATTCAAGTCTTCACCTGTCCCTGGTACTTTCTATTTAGATTACAACTGCTCTTTCTCAGACCTGCTTTACTGCCCTCACAGCGCAGAAATGACATTTTTAATATTGTACCAGATAATTCTGAGGAAAAAACAAAGTCATATCGGCCTTCCCAGGCTTTGGGCTAAGAGCCAGGAGTACTGCTGCCTTTAAGGTGGGAGAGGAGTTCATGTGGATGCTCCTTGTCCTTCTACGTGCTGATGAAAGAATAGGACCTTTTCAAAATTCACTGAAGATCATAATTAAAATTAGATTCTCTTTGTTATCTACAAAGCCTCGAAGCTCTCATTATTTGAATTCTGTTCTTCTTGATCTACTTAGCCCTGACAGCTTAAGTCAATGCTGAAAGAAATTTGAGCCAACCCAAACCCTTGTATCAGTATCTTTTCCTCTGATAGGAACCCCTAGGCACAACTGGAATAAGAACAACAAGCACCTTTAAACTAGACAGGCCAAATATTCCCCCCAAATTACCACGGATTTCTTTCTCTCATGTTCAGTGAGGATGCTGGCAGTTAAAAATGCTTTCTGCAAGAGGACCTTCACCGTGATAAATGAGAACAGCTCCTTTGATTTTAATGGCATTACATTAAACTACCGCAGGTAAGGATCTGACCCTCTACACTTTTGGATTTCACTGAGGAAGACATTACAGCAGGGTAGGCGGTCTCCCAGCTTATGAATTTTTAAAAAGACAGAACAAGCAGGGAGAAGCATGCAAGGGATGATTTGATTTATATAGCATGCTCCCTTCTTCATAACATCTTCCCTGCATTTCGAAGGACACATACAGCTGGTTTAAATGCCCTTCTGTGGGAGAGCAGAGCATGGGCATTATTTACAGTTCACTGCTTGAAAAGAAAAATATTTTTCCTCTTCAGAGTTGATGAGGGCCGGGCAGGGAAGAGTCAAGCATCAGGCAAGCTGCTGGTGTAGCAATGTGGCAGTGGCTGATTAACTCAGCAGCCACCGCAGCGGCTGGCACCTTTTCTCCCGCACCCCGCTCAGTGGGAACCAGCCTCGCAGCAGGAGCAGGGCCAGCACTGGGATGCCTCCTACCAACCCACGTCCCCATTCCAAGGAGGCCTCAGAGACTGCAGATGGCAAGGGAGAAACACTCTGGCCAGGCCAGGTGGGGCTGGGCAACTGATCTCCTCATCAGGAGCATGAGCATCCTAACACCCCTCTCTCCCAGCTCAGGCTTGCTCCCAAACAGCCTTTCCAGAGTGGGGAGCAGCAGCAATGGTGTTATGGGAGGTAGAAGATAAGTCGCGGTGTCAGCAAGGGTCATGGTGACTGAATGGGGGAATTCCCTCTGCATCCCCCTCTCCTTCCCCAGCAGCTCCCCAAATGAATGAATATCCCTATGCAGAGCATCCTCTCTGGGTAGTCACCTTACCTCAGCTTTTCTCACCCCTTGCTTCCCTCTCTGCAGAGACCTCAGGGCTTCTCCCATACTACTCTAGACTCCCATATTGCTCCCAGACTACAAGGTTTCTGGGTTTTACTGGCTTTGCCAGGCTTTCCCATAACCCCTTACTTCAAATCAGGACCTCCTTCATCCACCCCAGCTACTCCTTTCTCCCTGGGAGCACAAGGAGCAGATTCTCACCACCCCTCACCCTGCCCCACTGCCTGACTCCTTCTCTCCGATAAGAAATGAAGCTTACACATGGAAATGCACAACGTCTGACAGACAGGCGGATAGTTTGCCATGTCCATGTTGCCGCTGAAGGACACGGAGAACCCCCCTGAGTATAGCTGTCAGGTGAACAAGGTGTGTTTTGCTCAGAGGCAGGCACCCCGTGGTGGGACAGGGATGCACCAAGAACTTGGCTGACTCCTTGCCCTGGGGAAGTGGCCTCAGACAAAAGCAACTCGGCAGGCTCTGATGTGACATATCACATACAGTAATTAAGTGCTTCTGCTTTATGGCAGTGATAATGATTTAATTACTCTGCCTTCATTTTTACATAAAAGGTTCCAGTATTAGGCCAGTAAGAGAACAGAAGACAAAATAATCATGAACCTTTTATACCAATACTGGAATAGCACATCATCATGGCGAGCACCCTCTGGCTCTCTCCCACCCACTCTCCCAACAAGCCTGTGGATAGCTTCCCAGGGATACTGTTGCTGCCCAAGGCCATCAACTGTATACGCACTAACCCACAATGTCGGGCATATAAATTCCCGCTCTCCTACCAGCAACACCTAGCTGAGTTGAATGTTACTGCACCCATGCAAGCGCACACACATATGCATGGGGACAGGAGGCTGGGACAGCTGAAGTCCACGCGTCATGAACCGATGTGGTTTTCCACAAGGGATGAGAACTGGTGTTTCAAACCAAGTTCATCAGAAACAGCTTCATCAGGCCTGCAGTGAAGGATGCCACCTGCTCACTCTCCAAATCTTCGCCCAGACCATGCAGCACCTTTCGCCGGCATCTTCTCAGTTTGTACTGAAGAGTTAGTTCTCCGTTGTGCTCAATCCAACACCTGCAGCAGAAGGACCACACCCATCAGACACCCAATACTGTGCTCACGTAATGTGAGCAGTCAGCACCCGTACGCCTCTACCAGCTAAAACTGACTGCCATACCTATAGTCATCGCCATGCTGTGTCAAAACAAATCTACTGGCATCAGATGGAAAAGCATTTCAACACTGATTAAAGACTTGTCTGCAGGATTTTACAAATGCAAAGCCTATTTAACCATTGAATTTCTGTGGGTTTTCAGGAAAAGCAGCTCAGCTCTGAATGACTCACCCTTCTTAGCCCAAACCATTTGTTCTCTGTGCTAAGTACGGCATCTATTTACTCAGGCAGTCAGGGGCCAGGCATGAAATGTGTGTCAGGTCTCCTCAGGTCCACAATTGGGTACTGTTATGTTTTTAATTGAGGTAGTTTCCATGAAAGACCTTTCCTCCACCCTCTCAGGAGAGCCTGAAAATTTAGAGCTTGTTCCTTCCAAGGCAACTTTTTGCTCACCTCCATCATGGTGCTCACAGAGGACACAATGGTGCAGAACAGCAGTAATTGTGGAAAAATACTGGAATACAAGCATTTAAACAATAATGGTGGTTATTTTCCAGAAGCCTGCTGACTCCAGCAGTTTTGCTATAAAGTAACTTTGTGCGTGATGCTGGCTGAACAGTGACCCATTACTGGAAGCTAATAACATGCAGTCAACCCGCTTAAATACCATTTTTTTCACCCTGAAAAAGCCTGCCCTCATAACGCACACACTTACAGATTCCAGAGAGGTCTATGTACAGCCAAATACAAAAAGACACCATCTGTCTTTTATCATATAAACAATAAAAAGCTAAGACAATTGTCACTGCTGTTTGCCACCAGCATAAGGAAAGGCTAGCTCCTCATTGCCACTCCAGAACTCTGAGGGTGCACCACTGCAGAGCTGTGTGATGCCATTATTTAGAGGTTAAACCCACATTAACCACTTCAGTACAAAAGCAACTGTCAGAACAATCACCCAGTTCACCCCATACCAATAACACATGTATTGCAGAAATGCTGATCCCACAGCAACGGCAAAACTTCTCGTTTACATACAGCCCAAAGTGCCTTCCTGGATTTGGGAGGAAGTCTGCTAACAAAGAAAGCACTAATTCAAGTTCAGCCAGGAATTTTGGTACATCTCAATGTGAGAACCCAAGATAGAGATTGATTTTCTTTTATTATCTAAAAATGAATTATTTTCAGCATTACAATTTGCATCTAGTATGATGCTTCCAATTATAGTTTCAGAGTTGCCACAGCTTTAGAAGACAAATAAATGTTTCAAGGTACAGCAGAGCTTGTCTTTTGAAAGAATACCTTTATACATGACCCAGCCCTTCCAAACAGATTGTCTTTTTCTACTTCAGAACTTCAGAATAAAATACAGTAAATTCCACTTTGTTCATTTATTGATCAGCCATTTTTTTAAAAAGCTTGTGTATACACATCATATCTAATTTTCTTTGTAAAAAACCCTAGTATATTAATCACTTCACAAATCTTGTAAAAACCATGAGAAAAGACCAAATCTATGCCCACCCATGTACGTATTTCCCAGTGAGGTCTACATTCATAGCAACAGGGAATAATTTTTGATAAGTGAAAACAAGCTTGCTGAAGATTCAATACGAAGAGCTATGAAGGTTATTCAACCACAAAGGTAATGTTAAACAATAAAAGACTAAAGAGAGTGGAAGAAATTTTAAAGTTTTGAGTATAGCTGCGATGTGGTTAGACATCGCCTTCTTGAAAATCAAACCGGCTATGCTGGTGTTTTTCAGTTTATAGTACTGGGAGTTTGATGTCCCAAAACTAACTTGTGTCATTCTGTAGAAAAGTAGCCATGAAATTGGCTTACCCAGATAATTCAGTTCCTCAACATGTCAGGATGCCCTGTCAGAAAAAAAAAAAAGCATGCCCTATGGTTTTAAGGGATGAGCTGTCTGGGATCCTGAGCTGGGGTGTATCTGCTACTCATGGTAACCAAGTCACTTCAAGAGGGTTCACAGATGTCATCCAAACAGCAGTTTCCCTCCTTTCACATGTGGCCTAAAACAACACGGCTGCCAGTGCTGAGGTGGGACTCTGAGCAAACTGCTCTCAGGGTGGCATTTCCCAGGTACGGTGTTTCCCAAAGCTCTCGTCCTTAGTGACTGCATGAAGAAAGAGATAAGAGGTTTTGTGTTCTGTAATAGCAACCAGACCTGTAGCTTCTGAAATAGGGTAGCAAAAAGATGTATTGGGTGCCCCATACACAGCCACATTAAGAATATAAAAGCCAGCATCTACTTGAGAATCTGAAATCTCTCTAGCATTACCTTAATTCAACAGCAACTCTTTTCCTTTCCCACTAAATTTAATTAACAGGGTATAGAAATACTGTCTAGAGAGCTTATTTGTTGAAGTCACAGTTTTTTTCAGCCAGCTTGATATGCCTCAGTATTCCCGGTTGCCGAGAACTCTTTCTAAGAGACTTTGCTGAAAGTGAATGTTAATCTGGCTTAGGTACAGAAATAAAAAATTGGTAAGCTGTAAAATGCAGCGCTAAGCACAAAGCTCATCCTCAAAGGAAGAAACAAGAATGGGCTGTGCTAGGGCTTTTTTTTTTTCTCCTTTTTGTCCAGCCTTGATTTGTGAAGAGGACCTGAAAGTTCTGGAGTCTGTTTTCCCTTTCCAATTTTTTCCTCGCTTTTTTACATTAAAAACTTTCAGAGCATATCTGAAAGAGCATGGTCTCATAGCCACACCTATGTAAGGAAAATGAATAATTTTTAATATATACGTAAATATTTTTTTGCAGATATGCAGACAGACATACAAACAGACCTCAGTGCAGAGGAAGTTTAGCTAATATGTTAAACTTCTACCACCTTTTAAATACTAGTACTGTCAAGTCAGATATGACCAGTGTTAGGGCAGATGTGTTTAAAAAGACCTATTTTTCCAAATTAAGATGGAGTTATGAAAAAGTCTGCTGACCACAAACTCTTTGATTATGAGGCAGAGACTAATAATTGTGAAGGATAAAGATATCTAAACAGGCTGTTCAACGTATGGACTTTTGTTGTTTTGGGTTTTTTTTTCTCCTCAATGCCCAGTTTAATCTGCCACTAACAGGCTTTGGAGATTGTTGCGTCTTTATGAAATCTGCTTGCAGGCTGCCCCACCAAACCAGCAGCATGCTCACAATGTGCGTTTGAAACCTCACAGCAGCATTAAGAATAATACAGATGTTTGAATTCCCAGATACCTAACTGCTTCTCAAGTTTCCCTGCAGTAAGGAAAGCTTAAAACCATCTCATTTTTCATTCTGGGGCTTTTGTTGGACTTAGCAGCTGTATTCAGACTCACAACCATCTCAAGAAATCTCCTCCAAGGGGCATAACTATCTCCTAGGAGAAAAACACAGCCAAACACACTGTAATGCCAAGAACCTACTCGCTAACAAGTGCGGAAGAGGAGAACAGATCCAGGGACACTAGCCACATTTGCACATTTTACAAACAGGACTGTTTCTTATCAGCTAAAACGCATTACATCATCCACCTAAACATTTTTCTTTCTAGAAAATCGTATCGCTTTCTGCGAGCCAGAAGGAAAACAAAAGGTTGTTCACAAAGGTCTGTAACAGCTTTATATGGTAACTGTCGGATTTGAGTAAGGATCTCAGAAACAGAGAGAGGATGAGCTGTGCCAGTGTCACCCCATTTTCTTTCACGTCGTGTGCAGCTGGTGCTGGGACCAGGGCGGGCATTGTGAAAGGCTGAGGACGGAGGTGTACTTGGCTCAGAAGCAGCATGAATCATGGCTTCAAAGCAACAAAGCAAGCTGTTTCATGATTAAATAGAGGAAATGAAAGCATCCAAAGGAGTTCCTGTTTTCTCCGCGTGCACGTGTGTGTACACATATCTGACACACTCATGCACATGACTAACTGCAGGAAAATATGAGTGAATTTGAGAGATGTATGGATGACCTGCACACATACATACTCAAGTGTGTATTGGCATACAAAAAATACTGCATCTATTGTGATGGTATGGCATGTACGCTCTGTTTAATGCTTGCTGGTTGGTTTCACTCCTCAAATTAACTGACTCGGGCAAACCAAAACTAAAGATGCCAGGGTACTTCCCTGTCATAAGTGTCACTGTGAAGTACTCATACTTTCATTAAGTCATCACACCAGTTTTCACTTGAAGAAACAGACAATGATGAAGGGATTTCTTTGTGAAAAACAAGGCTTTAGCCTTGTTTTAATGAAGAACGTATAGGGAAATCCACATCCTTTTCAGATGGACCACCAGGTGAGCTGTAAGAGTAGTATCAAAGCACCTCGATGTGTCAGGGGAGATCTCTGAATAACTTTCCCACAGGTCCCCAATGAAAAGCTGTCACTCCTCTAGTTAACACAGTCTTGGCACAACTCAGCACAGAGCACCTGAACCCTGCTCGGCAGTTAGCGCTGCAATTCGTGGCGAGGAGACGCCAACAATTAAATGTGATTTTGCTTTTCCTGGGCTTCATTCCCACTCCATACATGTGAAACCTCCTTGTCCGCACAAGAAATGCCCCCTCCTGCCTCATAGGGAGGGCAGCACAGCACAGTTTGCATCCCGCCGGACGCATGAGAGCATCGGTGCCATAAAATCAAGCCCACCTTCCCTTCTTCAACAAACACCTGCAGCAGCACCTCAGAGAGAATAAGAGAAGCACAGACTTGTGAGCCTTTCCTAGGGAAACCATCCCTGCTTCCTGGGATGAGCAGGGGCTTTCCTTCTTGAGAACCGTAGCTACATCAATGTTAGCAGTGTTAAATAACCTCTGGCAACCTTGACTTCATGGATTTGTGGAGTCCTACCTTTGAATATGTGTTTTCTTCTCTACAGTACCATGTACTTTATCATTTAAATGCATGCTCTCTAACAAAAGTATAAAAAAACCCCCAACACCTGCTGCCTGGTATTCTTTAATCAGAACTGCTCTATTTTCTGTTCCAAGAAACGGAGATCAGTCCTTCTCAAGTTACGTTTTGTGTACTACTCCAGTATTTACCACATCTTCTTCTGGCATCTCATCCCCAATGCTTGGGGATGTTTGCTGTCTTCTCCTATGGAAACAACTTAATATCCTTGATTATCTTATTGCCTTTCTCTACATCTTCTGTAGTTTGGAGACTACAGATCTACTTGTTTGGAGACGAGAACCTGAACTGAATGCAACGTTCCAGATGTGGGTTCACCACAGATTTTATTCAGTGGTTTATCATGCCGTTCCACCACACTATTTGGCTATTTCCCTCCTAATAACTTCTGGTGTTTGTCATTGAAGAGCTTCCCACTGTGCCTCCAAGATGCTTTTTCCATTTGATTATAGCCAGTTTAGAGAATATCCTTGTGTTCATAGCTAAGGATGTGCCATCTGCAGCACTTTGCAATTATTCACACCAAATCCAACCTTCATTTTATCATCATCTGCTAACTTAGAAATGTGAGAACCTTCTGTATTTCTTCACAGTTAGCTGTAGGTTGGACTGCCCTCAATAACTGTTTATCATCCACAAATGTTATCAGTTCATTATTAACTCCCTTTTCCAGATTGCTCAGAAATATGTTGCACAGCATTGGTGCCATTCTGAGATCTTTGGGACACCGTCTCAGAAATGTCAGTAACCATCCTCCTTCAAGAAAACAGACAATTTCTTCTTACTTTTGTTTCTTATCTTTTAACCAGTAACTAATTTGTAAAATGATTTTTCCCCTTCTCACATGCTAGCCTAGTTTCTTTCAGAACATTTGCCCCATCTATCCACAGCACTCCCTTAGTACCCGATTAGCTCTTGGCCCTTGCTAAGATGGGATTCCTGTTTCTGATTTGCTTAGAAAAAAATGTTCCCATTTGTTTTGGCCATACTATGGCTTTACATCTAACCCCAACAGAACTTACATCCTCTTCTATTTTCCTTCTTCAGATTTCACTCCTACTGTTTAAAGACTATGTTTTTAACTCCCGAAATCTCATTTACTGTTGTTTAGCAATGCTAGCTTTTTTCCAGGTGTGGGAGTAAAGGGACACCCTTTTTAAAATTGATTTAGATTCACTCTGAGACCCTACTGCACATGTAAACATGCTGCAAGACTCCATGATACCTTCAAGCATTTTAGCCTCCAGCTGCTCCTTTACTTTCCCTTTTTTTGCTTGCTTCTTAGTGCTTACGATTTGCCCCTTTCAAACTGAAAAACACTGTGGTGGATTTTCCATATGGCATCTCCTTGGTAAACCAGAATTTTCCTTCCTGGGAAGACCAGAACCTGCACCACCACACTTTCTGTTCGTACTCAGCCCCTGAAAGTTATGGCAATTGCAGTGCAAAACCTTGCTATTGAAGACTTAAAAACATAATGTACATTAATGGTGAAGATATCTGTATCTAATTCTGTACAAAATTGAGAACAGCATAAAAGTATAAAGTATGAGCCTAAATACACACAGCCCAAATGCACCCTCACAGATCTTACCCACAGAGCATAGTAACACTAGAAAATTAGCAGAGAAAAATCAGCATTAGTTTTAAGGGGAAAAAAAAGTGATGAGAGTTATTATTTACCCTTTAGAGACAAAAACTAGGATTTTTTTTTTTTAAAATCAGGTTAGTGAAATGAGTCACATTTAACCTATTGAGCCCAAGCCCTACTTTTCCTGAAGCATCTTAATGAAAAAAAAAAAGAGTAACTGTGCTATGCATTTCCCTCTTTATTTTCTGTCATATACCATCTCCTGTGAATATGGAAAAATCTATTTCCTTTCATCGTATTTATATACTAAGGTATCACAGCTAAAAATATACCAAGTTACTCATTTTTCAGCAAAACTGTTTTGGTAAATAAAATAACTCCTTGAAGTATTATGCAATCAAAGTTTAAAAAGTTTGTGCCATTGACTTCAAAGGGCAGCATGTAGGCTTTTCTACAGATGGTAGTTTTGGACAGAAAGGTGTGCAGTAAACACGATAAAAACGAGTGTCTTCATATGCTAAACGTTTTTATCCTTCTTTTCTGTTGCTTTTCAATGAAACAAAGAGATGTAGCTCAAATATTTGAGTTGTCAGGAATACTAGCACTGTCAAGTCCACATAGCTGAGGAACAGTGATTTAATTCATTTTCCTCATCAGCTAAATTCAGTTTGACGAGTTTGCATCTTTTGGTTGTCAGAGCATTGCCTTGATTCTCAGATTTAAACAGAGATTTCAGTACTGGCTTTAAAAGAAGAAAGGAAAAGTTTTGTGAGGAGAGATGTTTGATAGGGAATCAATTAAAGAAAATCAGTAGACCTGGAGAACTGATATGAAACCAACCCTCCAGAGCCTTTCTACAGAGCACTGCTTAACTTGGTTTAAATTGGTTTTGGTCAGGATTTAAACACGCAGTCAGAAGCTCAGCTGGGGCAAAACTGCACCAGCTCCAGAACTTACTGATCAAGTAATAAAGTGGAAAAGTGGAAAAACTGAAGATAAATTACTTATAGTTTTGTCAGTCAGTTTTGGGGGGCGTTTTTTTTAAAAATGCTGCTTGAAAGCAGATTTTAAAAACCTGAAAGTGTTTTTAAGTGTTTAAGGCTGTCCAGATTTTTGTAAATGTTGCTGTTTAAATAATTTTGTCCAAATTTTGTGGAGAAATTCCTGCATTTAGTTGTGAATAAACAGCACTGGATTCTTGATTAAGTTAGTACCTCCAGCTCAGTCCCTTCTTTTAGCTAGTCCACCCTGCTTTTTCCTAAAGAAGCATACTAGCTGGGATCTGCAATATCACTTGGGAACACAGCAATAGAAACAAGACAAATTTTACCCTGAAGGAGATTTTAGAGCAATTAGGAAAATTATATCAGGAATGAACTTGGCTCAGCCTACACAGAGGCACTACATGCCCCATTCAGTAGGGTTTGTTATATTGCCAGTACAATATAACATTTTATCTGCTCTCTTCAGATTCACATGTGTATTTAGCCCTACTGCTTTCGGCTCCTGCAGGAGACCACGCAGAGCTTGGGGAGCTAGGGGCGGCACTTTGGCGATGCTGGAAAGTTCAGCAATATAGAGCTTGAAAAAAGGAAGCTATAAAATGCAAACTAAGCAGGATGTGTAATCCAAAGCCTCCTCTCCTTAGAAAATAAAATTTTTACTTAATGGGGGCAGGGGGGCAGAAATATCAGAGAGCAGATATTTTTTGGACAGCCTGTGCCCTTTACAAATGTTAACATTTTCTTAATATGCCAAAAACCGTTCATCAAGATGAAACAATGCAAATAGCTAAGTCAGTCACAAGAACAGCTACCCAGGCAGGACGCAGTCCACAAAGATGACATAGAAAGTTGACTCTCTGCACATTTTAAAAAAATAAAGTATTTTTTTCCCTGTTCCCTTACCTGCTTTTGAATAAATTTTAGATATTCTTTTAACAATGTTCTGAAAGAAATATGATAAAGAAAACCTCGTGCCCTCCAAAATATAAAAGAATATACTTGCAACAGAAGTAATGGATAATCTAATGGGAGAGATGACTCTGGAGTTTTCTTAATTTTTTTAGGGCTGTCCTTTAACACTTGTCTTTGCAAAGCAGCATTTTACACATTTTTAAATCCACACTTCTGCGATCCATATTCCAATGTCAGTTAGACTGGATCTATAGGGACCCAGTAATAAAGGACAAGAGGAATACATTCTTGTGAATTTTTTCTCTTTGAAAACTTATGAAAAGAGAACACCATCATGTTTTTAAAGACAACAGAGCTTTAAAATATCTATTTCATATCCAAGGCTGAGTTTAACTGCATGGACTTTGTATTTTCCTAAGTATTCATCCATAAAATCATATAAAAACATTTTCTAACACACAATAGAATATGCCAGCTTATATATTCACTTATTTCATTCAGTTTTTTAAAAAAGGCTGCACCCTAAAAAATAAAGCCACTTTTAGTTACGAACCAATACACAGATGAAAAAGACTATTTAACTTTTTTTTTCCTCCATCACTAGTGGTACTCTAGTTTGAACAGTACACTAAGTTTGCTCTTGCTTTCTCGCTGTCCTCCCCACTGCTTGGGGACACCTGCCTGAAGCTCACGGGAGGCAGTAAGTGGGTGTAAGATGAAAACCCACCGCGTTTCCCCACTTACCTCTCTTTGATGTCCTGCAATGCAGCTCCTTCATGTTGGCTCCTCCCCAGTGCTGCTGAAATGCCCTCTGGGTCTTACCCAAGCTTTGGTCCCTTACAATTGGAGTCGGGACACTCTGCTCTCCCCACACTGCACCCCTCTCCCGTCACGGTGAGCAGCCCCAAAAATGGGCTACCATTCACCAGCTCTTCACCTTGCACCCCAGGGAGACAAGTGCCCTTTGGAGACCCTCTGCTCCCAGACTTCTCACAGCCCACTTCGTCATCGCTCCTCTCTTCTACCTCACGAGCACTGATCAAACCAAGTGGGCTCTGGCAGTGGACAGGTTTCTGATCAATAAATTACTCTGTTTTACATGGTTCAAATTTAAGCTTTTATTTGGTTTTTAAATTAAAAAAATAAATTTCATTATTAAATAGTGGAATGGGTCTAAACTAATGTTTACATATTAATTCACTTGCTTTAGGATACCACCAGAGAAATAATTAAAGTATACCACCCGGACAAAACTTTGTTAGAAAGCTCAACAGTGGAGTAATTCAGTTAAACAGAATAAAATCCCCAAAGTCTTAATGTTTACAATGAACGTTAGAAGTAAACCTCTGGTTTTAGTGTCATCCAAATCTAGTCTCCATCACAAAGGCAGTCATTGTATTCAGAATACTATACCACAGTGCTAATGTCATCAGCTTCGTCTGGTTTCTTTTGCCTGCTTGGCAGGGATTTCAAGTACTCAAGGTGCCTCCTTGCATCCTCCTGATTTTGCCGGACGTAATAAACCACATATGAGATCACCATGGTGAACCAGCCAAACATGGTGACCAGCATGGCGTAATCGGTAGTCTTTTTTGGAAGGTTGCAGAGGTCAGCATCATTGGCAGCATTGAGGAACGGTCTCCCTGCGTGTTCATCCAGCACAGAAGTCTTGCAGATGACGTTGTTGGCCGTCTCGTGGTTGGAGGCCATGCTCCTCAACACCTGCTGCAGCGTGCAGTCACAGTGCCAGGGATTGTTTGCAATTCTGGCTCTGGCCTTTAAGTTGTTGAAAGCGTTTTTGTGCACGCTTTGAATCCGGTTGTCGGACAAATCCAGAGTCTGCAAGGTTTCTGCCACCCCTTTAAAGGCATGTTCATCTATAAACTCAATCCCATTTTTTGATAAATTGAGGACTCTCAGTTGGTGCAAGTCCTTAAAAATTTCATTGGGGATAGATGTTATCTGATTGGAGTCCAAATAAAGTAAGACTGTTTCTGGAGGAAGATCTCTGGGTATTTCCTTGAGGTTTGCATTGCTACAGCTCACATTCAGACCTCCAGAGTGAGAACAGAGGCAGCCTTTTGGGCACATACTGGCAGAATGAAAGCACAGTATCATGAGGACAAAACTTTGTAAGAGCAGACACATGGAGAGGGAACGAGTTAACCACAGGTCTACCAAATGCATGCTGGGGTGTCAGCATAATCACACGACCATTTCTCATTCAGCCAACAGTGGTGGGAAAAGGATTAGCAAAGCTGAAACGTGGCTTCATTTTCTTCGGTGGGATTAGTAAAAACTGACTAGCATGTGGGCTTCCTCATGGTCAGTACTCTTCTTAGAAGCTCACCTAGAGAGATGAAGGAAAACAAGTTCCTTAGACCATAAACTCCAATCCCATTCTTGTTTTCATTGAAAAAATAGCAGAGAGAAAATTAAGTCAACATGAAGTGCAACACTAAATGATCTATTATCCTATCAGTGCACCAGAGGATTTATTTAGGTAACTCCTATTAGCATTAATCTGAGTTTAGTACATAAATCCCCAGTACATTTTTAAGAGGATAGACTACATTTATCACAAATTGCACACGTTTGGGCTTTAATACTTATTAGAGGAGGCACTGGTTTGTTTTTATCACAGACTTTTCTAAAACAGCTATAAATCACATTTTCCCTTGCTAAAGTAGAAGATGCATTCATAGGAGCTAAGAGTTGGATGTCCAGCAACAGTGACAGGTAAGTGAGGAATTTGTGGTGGTTAATGTGGACATATCTCAAAATAATTTATGCTATTTTAAGTCCAAATCAAAGTACTTCAGCAAGGAAGTATTTTTACTATATCAAGAAACAAAAATTAAGTAAACCAAATGCTGCTGCAAGACACCACAAACATCCACCATCTCCCTGTTTGTCTCCCCCTCCTTCTCTTCTGCTTTTGACCGCTGGATTTCCTGTACCTCCCAGTATTTTGTGAGACACTGCTGTGAGACCCACAGAAATAATTTCTACTGCCAGTTTTCTTGAAAATGTTCTTTTCATTTAACATAAAGAAAAAGAAATATAAGAATTGTGAAAAACTCACCCCCCCAAACCAAATAGAACTTGCACAAACCTATGTACGAGCCAAACAAAAAAAAAAAATCTTATTCTTAGCGTGTAATTTGCTAACAGAACATATGAAAAATATTGTTTCTGCTTCTCCCCTCTCAAGTTGGCTTAAAAATAGTAAATATCCAGAAGCTTTTCCATTTTCTCCTTTAATTGGAGCACAAAAACAGAAGTCTGAAATGCTGACCTATAAGGTTTCAAAGACAATCTCATTTATTTTTTTCCCCTATTATGGTAAATTATTAATTTTCTGACCACAACAGATCCATTTGTTCTCATGTACATGCCCTCTGTCCTTGTAGCAGCTTGGATATTTGCAGCCTTCAGGTTGCATTTACATATAAATGAATTTTTTTCTTCCTGAACCCACAGTGTAGTCCACTGAACAACAAAACCCCTGCAGGGAGGATATGTGTGATTTTACAGGAAAAAGAAGAAATTGCATTGCAATCATTTTTGCCTGCAGAACTCATACTAACTGCAGTTTCTAGCACATCACAGTAATATGGATCAGATGTGTCATGCAGTATTTCAAACCCATAGCTCAAGTTTTATTTTACCCTTTTGCTGAGGCTTAGTATGTCAGTAACCCCACAGAAAAAACCCAAAATATCTTAATAACATGTACATTATGTGTGATTACTCCATTGCTATGGCTCGGGAATGGCAAAAGGTCAGCACATTCTCACTGCAACTACTGCAAAGACTAGTCGTGTATCACGACTACTTTTCAGCTTATCTATTGATCAAGATGGCCCAGGAACCTAAACAGAAAGTTTACACTTGGACTCCATAACACAGAAATCTTCTACTCTAAAATTAAAAAGAAAGGAAATTGTTAGCAACAAGAATTTGTGAAGTTAAACCTGGTAATGTGAACCATTAAGAAGGGAAGTAAGCAGAGCATGAAAAGCTCCCTATGAGGAAATGGAAGTGAGGCAGCACCTCCACAATCAACAGTCTCCTGCAGGACCTCTGTGGAAGAAACAGGGTCTACGCGAAAGAAGCCCGTTGCACTGGGTGCATCCTTGCCATTTCTCCCTGCGGCTCTTTGCTCACTGCAGTGCTTGGTCTTCAGATCAGATAGAAATCTGCTACAGAAGGAGACAAGTTACAGAAGTTGTTTTTTCCCATCCTGCCCGAAAGTGCTAAGTACTTGCTAAAATGTGCAGCCTATTCGGAGGCCAAGCTGGAGCTGGCAGCGGCTCCCCCTGGCAGCTCCGAGCTGGCAATCTGCTCCTCCCTCCCGCAGCCCCGGGTGCTGCCGCAAGAAGGCCCATCCCCTGGAAAAACAGCCACCTATTTTCTTTTCCCTTCATGTTTATGTGTCTCACTACTGTGCTGCACCAAAAGAGTAGATGAGCGGTCCAGCTCATCATCACAGAATAAGCATCTCATCACTGACTACTTGTATACAGTGGCTTTCCACCAACGCCACTGGAGTCCTACCACAGGAATGGACTGGGGTGAAAGAGCAAAGAGCTGAAGGAGATGCTTTATTCTGTGGAAGCATAAAAATCACACTGTTCTCACCAGAGTGTGATGATTAAATATCATATTCGCCTCACTACAGGCTAAAAAAATCCCTGCCAACCTGGAATTGCACCTGGAGTCCTCCACAGCGCAGATGTGCCGCCAAAGATCAAGCGTCAAAGAGGCCCCACGCACCAAAGACAATGTGGAACGTCTTCATCCCACTGAAAACAAATGAAGCTCTTTTTCTTTAATGTATTAATGCGTTCAGAGTGGAAGAAGTAGGATCATTACAGACGAAGCAGGAAAGTGTTTAATGAAGCAGCGCCTCTTCAAAAGAGATATCTAAGTAAATGGATAAAGAGGGAGAAAAATTCCCTATCTTTTAAGTTGTTAGAAAGAGCAAATACAAGTTTAAACCTATAATTAACAACCCAGTCCACAAAACTTAGCTGAGCAAGAATAAAGCTCAGCAAATTCTCAGTGAATTAACTGGAAGCAACCCAACAGGACTGAGCATCAGTCAGGGGAAACAGAGCTTTGTTTACTTCCGTAATCAGAATATCTGATCCAAGGGATATCTGAGGTTTGGTTTCACCAACAAACTTATAGCAAGGACTTTCTTGACTCACAGTCATCCTAGTGACTGCAACAAGAAAAAAAGAGAACTAGGATCATCCACACATTCGTAATGCCAAAAGGAAAATTTTTGGCTTCTTGAGCATCTATCTAATTTTCTCTGCTTGGAACACAATAAATAAAGAAGAAGACAGCGAAGTTGTAATAAAGAGAAGAGATATACACCAGACAGCAACACTAAAGACTACAGAGAAAGGGATGGAAGACACAGAACTAAAACAAATATATCAGTTAGAAATCTGCAAATAAAGAAAAAAAAAAAGAAAAATAAATTAAAAAGTAAATGAAGGCACAGGGAAATGACAGCAATACTACAAGTACAGGTAACAGCACTGTATAAAAACACATTTTGTGTACATTTCTAAAATACAAGTACAGACATAGAAAACCTAACGTACAAGTCAAATATTGCAAGGCAATAAAGCTACAGAGGGAAGATCACACAAAATAATTCTTTACAGTTTTGCAATTTAAACAGGTCTTCAAGCTTTCCTCTTCTCATGCTCACCCAAAACCACTGACTCACTACAAACATCCAACACTGTAGGAAAATGTACAAATCCTGAAATCCTCAAGGAAAACACAGTGAGATTCCTACTGAGCTTCAGGTGTCAGGTACTTGCAGATGTTTGCCTTTCCAGCAAGCAAGGTGCAGAGACTGTATCTTAGTACCTGGATGCAGTATTACTAAATTAGATATTTGATTAATAACTCCTCCCCACAAGAAATGAGTGATGTAAAGAAGCATTAGTGCCTCCAACTACCCACCTGGAAAAAAGGGCCTGCAGACTTAGCCAAGTCATATAGAAAGTCCACGACAAGACTACTTTCAATATTAATTTATGTGTCCTTAACGCAAGGTACAGGAGTATAGGAAATTGTATAGCCATCACACAGAACAGCATGAAAGTGACACTGTGAAACAGACTTGAGAGTTTTTGTTGTTTAGGACAATGCTAAGACAACAAAAGATGCATAAAAAAAGAATCAATCATATATGTAGTTAAAGATGTCTGATTTAACAGACTTAACAAAAGAGAAGGGCAAGAGGAAATAAAAGTGGTTTCTACTATGGTATAGAGACTTTCAGAGTCCACAGGGTAGCTCTTCAGTCATTACCCAAGTGCTCTCACATGTGAGAATAGTTCGCCGCTGGCCCTCCACATTGTCTCTGCCCCCATAAAAAAGTCAGAGTGGTGCAGCTTCCAGTCCCTTGCACTTGAAGGCCATCCACTGCCGAGGACTCAAAAGCAGAGACCAAAATCAGCCTTAAGAAGTACCCTGCCTATAGTATTTCAAACGCAGACAGCTTCAACGGTCCAGATCACCTTGCATCTCCACCATGATGAAGTCAGCGGAGCCCCTTGTTGATGACACTCTTCCTGGAAATTTTTATCTTCCAAACGAGAGAGAGACTCACTCCCTGCTTGTTCATCAGATGCCTTCTCCATACATTGCGTATCTAGATTTCAGTAGGGTGCTTCAAAAATTACTCTCTAGCACTACAAAAATTACCTGTGACAGCCAAATATCTTTGTTCAAGTTGCTCCCACACCACAATGCTTTTACTTAGAATTTCACCTGAATTCTCAGACATTTTCAGGTGAATTCCTACACATTTCTGCTGAGGAGGGATCAAAAATGTCACCCTTTTCCTGATGATTATTCATCAAGCAAGACCGCACATGATGAAGACAAGACCATGACCCAATGTATTTAATATAAATGTCTTGATGGGATGATTTCTGTCCTAAATCACAGCAATGTGGGCCACAAATAAAGTCTGTAGAACAATATCACACAGGCCCATGCCAACCTAAGACTCCCAGATTCACACAGAGCATCATCATTTATCTTGCTTGTGGTTAAACACTGATGGGAAGAATCAGCAGCAGCTCTCTGCAGTCAGTACCACACAGGCCTTCGCTGGATCACAGATCATAAGGACTCTTCAGTGATAAGAGACAAGGGAGGATTTTTAATTTTTGTCGTTGTTGTCATTTACAAACAAGCAGAAATAGGAAAATGAAGAAAGATATGATCCTAAAAAACATTTTGGTTCCCTAAGCCAACCACCACAGGCACTGGGCAGAACGTGCTCTTCTAGCAATAACAACTGGATAAATATTGCTGGTGTTTTGGAAGATGCTCTTTCTTTGGGATGTGATGTCATGGGATGCTGAGAAAAAAAGACAGAAGGTGCTATGGCATCACACTGCAGCTGAAGCACAGTCTCCTTTTAGAGCACAGGAGGTATGCTTCTTCCCATCATGTCCCTGTCCCTACCCACTACGCAGTGTTCCCTCTTTTTTCCCTCTTCCCACTCCAGGGGCTGATCACAGATATCTGATAGATAACTGATCAGGCCAGTCAGCTGCATCTGCTCCCTTGGAACTGGAGAGTGCAGCACTGCCAATAGGCAGAGTACAATCCCAGCTGTACAAGAAGATTTATCACCCTGGTTAGGTTCAGAGATTGCATGGGATGAGAAAGCCATGGCACAAAATGAGTTACAAAAACCCAAAATGCAGAAGTATGCAAGGTGCTCAGCAGATGAAGACAGACTGCCACGGTGTCCCAAAAGCATAAGTGATGTTAAGGGCAACCGCAGTAGCACTGGGATCCTGGGGGAAGCAATGAGGGCACAGGAGCAAAGCAAGCTTGTGGAGTCAAGTCTGGGGGCACAGTATGGAAGTGAGAGCATAGCTGTCAGCCACCTACAGATTTTTATGTGGCCTCTAGGGTCAGAAAGTCTGGCTACAAAGGGTTGGCACTTATGCCAAGTGCTATTTCCATCTCATGCATGATCATCTGTGCAAATTCCATAACCTAAAATTATGTCTTCTCTGGTGTTTGAACAACTACACCATCCTCTTGTTGTGTGCAAAGAGAGCTGCATGGCACACATGTCTCACTGTGAAGGAAATTCAGTGATAGCAACTCCATTTTCCCTATCAATAACGTAAGGTACTAGAATTATGTCTCTTCTTGTCTTCAAAGCTGGATCCCCTGATGAAAAAGATTGCATCTGTTACTCCAACAACGTCAAAGGGGTCACAGCTAACTAGGGATGCTCGGCATCTGCACGCACAGTTTGTATTTGTGGTTACTGAAGGTACCATGATTAGAGAGGAATTTCTTGCTACTGTAGCTTACATGCTCAAACAAGCAAGAACAGGAAGAGGCAAAAGGAAGAAGCCAACAGATCAACCACAGGGGGTGGCCTGTTGGCTGCGTCACGATTGCACTCAATCTGTCTGGTCTGTCACTTTTTGACCTCCAGAAAAATTGGAAAAAATTATGTACAAGCCAGCTTCCCAAGAATGTGGATTGTAGGGTCTGGGGTACAATTCACCTGCCCAGCCATACCACGCTTCTGATGACGTACAGCTGGAAAACTTAAATGACCTTGCTACTAACTTTAGGCACAGTACCTGGAGAAGCCCTCATTTGAAAACAGATCCCAAATGGCACCACAGTGCTCCACACTCCTTGGGATCACAGAGTCCACCACAAACATCGCTGTTTCTTCAGTTAATACCAAAGTTGTTCCTGTGAGCAACTGTTGGCCCTCCACACTGCAGATGGACTGCACACGTCCTCCTCACGTACAACCCACACAACTCACATACGAGTCTATAAACTGCTCATATTCATGTGTGCAGGTCTACCATCTTCAAATGGAACGCTCAGCTTCAGCTGCGCACCCAATAAGCCTTCAGGAGATCCCTAAAAAAACCAGCTCAACTTTTCAAGCCCTGTCTAAGTAAACTCCTAACCTTCAGAGTAACAACCTTCCTGCGTGCAAACAGCAGAAGTTTGATACGGAATTAGAAAAGCCCTGGAAATAAAGACTCCCACTGGGCTCTTTTTTTAGACATCCTTTAGAGCAAACTTGCACTTTGAATAAATATTAAAATTTTATAACTAAAAAATCCATTAAAAGGGAACACTGTAAAAACATCACTGTTTTTTCTGACTTCCAGACAACTACTGAGATGTTTTATAGTTTTGAAAGACCTGACATTATTATAACCTTCCCCCCGCCCCCCCGCCTTTAAGACATTGACAATGTTGGTATATAGAAAAGATGCTCATTGATTAATCTAGTCTCCTAATCTCTATTAAAATACGTTTTAATTTTGCCATATTGAATACCTTTGTTTTAAATCAGGTTTAGCAAATTACCCACTGAAATAGGAAACACTCCTCTTTTTAATGGGTTGTTTTCCTTGAACTCTTTTTCCTGTAATGCCAGTCTGTTACAGCACACACACAGACCTGCCTTACTCTCCACATCCATAAGAGCTTTATTTTATGGCTTTGTACTTTTTTTTTTTGCTATTAATATTGTCATGAAATGCCATACACTAGCCTATCTCTAAAAATATTGCCTTGTAATTAGTATTGACAAGACAGCCATAAGGTGGAGACTAAAGGCTAAAATTCACAGGTGATTAGCCCACCCAAACAGTCCAATTTGCTAAAGGACGGAGGACAGGACAATTTTACCTGAACCAAAAAAAGAGATTTGCCACCACTACTCCCAAATAACTGCAGATGGCATATTTATAAAGAATCAAAACAGGGAAGATATCCATGGGAAGAACTGTTTCCATACATCCTATCCTTAATCAATCTTGCATTGCCAGTTAGTACAGACCTTCCAGTAAGCTACACGTTGGGTTGTCCTGTACATCTGCGTGCCATGTTTGTGAGCAACTGAGCCTCTGGAGAACAACAGCATCTCTGCACATTGGGAGAAAAACCTCCATGAAATCCTGCCTGGCTCCTCCAACACCTGTGGGCTGAATCTGACCACAACTATTTAAAAACACAAGAAGATTGATGTGAAAATGCTGAGCCTCCTTTTTCTACATCTTACCCTAAATCTGTTCCAGGATTTAGATGATGGCTCAAAAGTGACAGTATAAAAATAAAAGTAATTATTTAAAAAAAAAAAAAAAAAGGCAAAAAAAAGGTATTTTTGGTCACTTCCCTATGAACATATGATAAAACTACACCACTGCAACGTGACTGACTGAGTGGGTACCAAGCTGGAAAGTGAGGATACCTGCAAGCTGTAGTTGAGCGGGAGCAGCAGGACCCGAAGGAGAACACAACAGCCGCTTCTGATCTCTTTACTGTCTGTGTGCTACAGAGCAACAAATTTCATGGGTACCAAGTGAATTCCTCCAGACAAATACAATCCTTTAAAAAACCGCCGCCTGTGTACTGTCAGCGAGGAAGACACCACGGCACGCCGCAGCTCAGGGCAATCTCACTAGCTGCACAGACAGACACCAAGTTGGGCAACTTGACCCTCTCTGTGGCTCCGGGACACGGTCAGGAAATTCAATTTAGCAGATGAAACAAGAGTCTCGGGACCCAGGGTGCTGGCAACCTCTGTCTTTCATGCATCTCTCCCTGGCACTCCTTGCGGTGCGGCTGCCTGGCTGCTTCACAGCACAGCTACCTTGAAGGCAGGCAGTTAAAACGCTATGAAGCACCAAACCAGAGAGATGCCAAGAGCTGCTTGCAAGGTGCCAGGTGATTTAAATTCCCAGATGAAAGTCTCTGGCAGTGGAAGACTTTCTGGATCTCAGAACACAGCAAGATGAAACCCTAAAGCAGTAAGGAGAGAAATTAATAGAAGCCAACAGCAAATGAGGTGGGAAAAAAGGGGTGCAAAAGATCACTGATTCAATGAATAATTGAAATGTCATGATTAATCAGTGTGAGCCTGAACTCCAATTACATAATGGACTCATTATCTAATGAAACACCAAATGTACTCAAACTATAATATTCTCCCCTAAGACAGGACTCAGAATGCCAGTCGACATTTTGTTCCCAAAAACCTTCCAGTATAGACATCCTTCTAACAACTGCTCATGGCAAACCACTTCCAGTTGCAGAAGCAAACTGCGCTGGTAAACGTTTACAGATCTTAAGGTACGAATACCCTCTCTTAACAGTCACGGATTAATAAAATGGTTGAGGATAGCCAAATGAACATTTTAACCTATAATTACTTTCTGATTGTGAGATCACTGAATGTATCACTCCTTACTACAGATTAACAGCTTACCTAATTATACTGTGTGGGCAAATGAATCAGCACTTTAAGACTGATGGGTTGGGTTCATGTTAAAAAATGTATTTGACTTTTCTCCCTTTTCATCCCAAGTCAGGAATTATTTTATAACTCCTCTCAGCTGATAAATACTTGTGTGAAGCTTAGCAGATACAATAACAGATCAATGACAGAAAAAGATTACCAATGATCTCCTATCTTTCCGATGATGCTTTGCTCTAGGAACTCTTCTGTGGCAACACATTTCTTGGAATGAAATTTGATATGCTTGATGGAAATGAAAGGAACAGCTGTCAGGGATGCTCTCAGACCTCTTTCTTTCAAGCCCTAACAAAGACTGAATATGGTTTTATTCTTCCATTGTCACCATCACTTGCTTTTTAGAACATGTTCAGTGCTGCCTACTTTTCCCAGTTATCTCCTGCATCCTCTTCATATGACTTAGACTACAAAAGGCTCCCGTCCCTTCCCTGAGCAATATACCCTGCTGGGAAATATAAACAATATTTTGTATGCGTATCTATGCCATTTGAAAAAGGAAACAAAACATTACATATACTTACAGTGCATATGTAGTGGCAACATGAACTAAGTTAAAAATGAAAGGCATAAGATATAAGATAAATACCATCATCTCCTGAACATCACTTATCACTATATTTGCAAGAAATGCACTTGACAATCTATCGAAGAATGAACAAAGGCTTGAGATATGCTCAGCAAACATATCTGCAAAATGGATTTTTTACCACTATATAAGAACATGAAGAACCGTATTACAGATGCCAAAGGGAAATGGTCCACCACAGACAAATGCCTGTCTGTAAAGAGTTCTCCAAAGCCATATCATTTGTTTTGAGATTAATTATTAGTGTGCAGTAGAGTCAAAAACATTTTTAGAGTTTGGGATTATACTCTACTGTGTCTCGGTCACATTTTCTGTGACAACATCAACAACCATTCTGTTTGGCAAGAAAACCCTTTCCAGCAGCAGCTGAGTCAATCCTCCATATGATCTATACTAGAAAAAAATATACTCTGAAAGCTTAAAATAACCTGAAGTGGAAATACTTTGCCTTCCTTGGGTAAAGAGACCCAGACTAAAGTCTGTTCTAAAGTCTGGTTATGAACTGAATGCCTAGGAGCCTTTCACGATTAGGCAACACAGTAGGTTTTCAATACATTTGATAGAATCCAATGGAAAATGTTTTCAAGACAAAAGGTCAATTTCACAGTATTTGCTCATCTATTTTCCTCCCATATTATAAAATAATGTGATCGAAGTGAGAAAGACAAGTGCTTGGTTTGAGCCATACCCTGACCCTACCCAGTAGCTAATGATGGATGCTCCTTCAACTTAATTCTGCAGTACCGTATCAGAGAAAATGTCTTTCTGATCTCAAGATAATTACACTGATCACCTCAATGATTACCAGCACAATCGGTGACAATTGGTCCTGCAATATAATCTTGATAATTGCATCTGCTGACTGCAGATGGTGTCCTTGTCAAACTGAAAATCCCATTCTTATTTTGCAAAGTGTAAATCTAACCCCTGGTAACAAAAACTATGTTATCAGAAACTAACAGGTCTTTAAGGTACCGCCTTGCAAAGATAAGCAAGATTCAGGCCATCCAGAGACCTTTCTTCCACTTTTAAGGGTGCTTACTTGGTTCTGCATACCGTTATCTTCAGGCTCATTTGAGGTTCATCCAAATGTTCCTGCAACTTAGTAGGCAGTGGGAAGAGAGAAGTTGTAATTAGGCTGGGGAAGCTGTGCTGATAATAAAGTCAGCAAGGCAGAAATAAGCATGCAAACCTGAAGGGACCATTCAGCAAAGAACATGCTAGCGGCTTTGTAAAGTTGACAACAATTGCAGGAAGCAGCCAGCAAGACAGCTGCTGAGAGCAGATACCCGGGCACTAGGGAGTCCTAGAATACTATGTGTTACAGACTCCAAAGACAGGGAAGGGAGGAGGAGAACGAAGCAGAGCATGACTGAAAGTTGCTTCTTCCAGCTGACCCACTGCCACAGAGCAGGTTCCCAGGACCGCGACGGGTCACCACAGATGAGACCACCTCTTGGGTTAGACGCTTCAAAAGGAAATACAGATGTGAGCAGAGGCAGTGCCACAGTGGCAGTTTAGTATCCACTTTCACATACTCTTGCATTTAATTGGGATCTGTAGAGTAGCCTGTTGTGTTACACCACAGGACGCCAAGGCTGTTTCTCTCCATACGCAACTGCCCAGTGACATAAACACAGAGCACACGGAATCTGCAAGGAAAGAAGCCAGAGCACAGTAGAAGCTACTACTAAAATGAAACAATCTGATTAATATCCACAAGATGAGACNTTGTATGAAAAAATCTGAAAGGGGGGGGGGGGGTTTGAGGTGGAAACATAAGCTAAATTAGCAATAAGGAACAGCACTTTAGAATAGAGTACTTCAGCAGTTATTAATTCAGCTCCTTCTGCTTTGAAATATGCTAGTTGTGTAATAACAGGACCTTTAAGAGGCATGCAGAAGTAGAGTATCTGATTTAGAAAAATGCAAGAAAAATAAAATGTGTAACATTTGAATATAAAGGAAACCAATAAAGTTTGAAATTCCCAATTAAAAGCTCTAAACTTAAAAGTGAATATTCACACCACAAAACCAGTCTTCTATTAAAGAAATTAAAATTGTGATCAACGCATTTCAGAAAATAGCGAAGAGACAGGAAGTATGGAATAATTATGAGAACAATAAGCAATTAAGCAACTTTAAGAAGACATTCAAGTGACCTCGTGGAATCAAGTGACACACTGAGTTAACTAAAAGCCATTTGGACTTGCCAAAGAAACTGGTTGATCAGTGATGCTGATTTTGCTGGGTCGATGGTTATGAAACCTGCACACTGCCACCTGCATAGCTGAGAGAGCAAAGAGCACATCTACAACACCACACACATCTATACTTCCCATTTCTGCACCAAAGGTGTCCAGCAAAGGTGCCATAAAATCTCTACCGTATCAAACCACCCACCACTAAAACCACATCCCCACTTTTAATATTTTAGTCCATGAGCAGCTTCAAATAACTGTAATTTCTTTTCTATCAGCTTGCCAGAGAAACTTTTCTTCTTTCTTTCAGTGAATGCCATAGTACTGGGCTAATAATATATATATATATTTATATTTATATGTCTATATCCTAGCTCTAGAAGCTGAACGTGACAGTTTGGAAGAGTTAGACACAGGGCTTTTTGTACTTCCCTGGAAGCAAGACTAGCTCTTCCCCATCGGGACTCACTTTTAGCTCTGCTGGCTGCTACCAGCATTAGAGGCTGACGAAAAGACTAGCCCAAGTACAGCCTCTGCAGCTCTGCTTCAGCTGAGGATCTCCCAAGTAAGCAAAATCTAGCAGCGGAAAGCTTCAATGCCATCTTGTGCTGGCAGCATTTCCTTAATTAAGAGTTTAAGGCCAGATGGAGCCATTAGATCATCTAATCTGACCCCCTGCCTATCACATGACGTGTCCTTTTACCACTAAACCTCATATCGAGCCCAATAATTTAGGTCAGACTAAAGCATGTCAGAACTGAGGAGGCTGCTGTGTGCCCAAGGCAGTACCTTTTGCACCCGCTGTTCTTATACCATCCCGTACCGGAAAGCAACAGGATGCCTTCAGCCGAGTCTGAACGCACCCAGAAAACTCAATTCCGTCAACATCCACCATAATAGTTGAACTACTCTAGCAGAAATATCTGCTCCACCAGGATCTAGACACCAAGCAAGAGTGTCTGTCTTCAAAAGAAAGGCTATATCGAAAGACAATGTTAGACTGCTCATCATAAACAGTTGCATGTTACCACATCTCCAAATGAGAGCCAGAAAAACTGGCTATTTTTTAATGTGCTGGTGAGTTACATCAGGCCCTCAGCTCAGCTGCCATTAAAGGACTTTGCAAATTACATGTGTTCCACCTAAGCAACAATCAGCATGTTTTCATTTCAAAATGACTGCTCTGGAGCATCCCCAAGGCTTCCCAGGAAGTCAGGTAAAATCCTTTTTTTTTTTTTTTTTTTTTTTAAAACCATGCAGTATTTTTCCAAAGTCATAAAAAGCTTGCTGTATAAGTTTCTCTTCTGAGGACATATGATCATAGCAAGTTGTTATTACAACTTGATGTAGGAGGCTGAAATCCTTTAAGGGTTCTCTGACCCTTACTCAGCAAAAATATTTAGCCTGGTTGCAACTCAGCAGCTTGGTGAGAGGCGAGCCTTCAATGTTCAGGGGGCTGAAATAAAAGTTGTTTATCAACAATTGCTAAATAATAGGAACAGCTCTAAAGAAAAAAAAAAATGGATCGGCATTTCTCAGTGGAAATAAACACCAGTCTTTATGAGACACGAAATCTAGCTGTGCTAGAAAACAAAAACAAGGCACAGCTGCTCGATACTGAGTGAGCAGATTTCCAGTCAGTCAGTCATTCTTCCCAAGGAGAAAAGAAAAGAAAGGAAGAGCCAAAAGAAAGTGTTGCAATGGCTGCCTCCAAGATGAGAACAAACCACTGAGGTCACATTTATTCTAAGGGAAAAGAGGTCTTCATTAGCAGCACTAGAGCGTGACAGGAAGAGACCGAAACTCAGTTCAATAAAACCCTTATTTTAAAGACAAGAATACATCGGCTCTTTGTGTGTCCCCACGGAGGTTATACGGCCAAGTTGACTTTGGCGGAGCTAGCTGATACAAAAAGCAGGAGTTGTGAAGGAAAAAAAAATCTTGATTAGCTGGGCAATGATCCAATGAGCAAGACACTGGAGGCTGCAAGTTTACAGACGAAGAAGCTCAGGTAGAAATAATTTATAGCAAATTAAGTTAGGTCATCATAATGAAATTTAAAGACAAGTGGGACACGATGTGTTTTACTAAGGCTTGTTGAAAAGTGAAAACCAAGCAGAACTAACAGGAGGGCTAATTTAACTCTGGTTACAGTTGCTACTGGCACTGAGATAAACTTAACTTGACATATTTAGAATAGGAAAGAGCATATAGGAATAGGATTTTGAAAAAAACTTTTTTATGCCATTTTTCCAAATTGTAGGGGGGAGCAGGGCAAATTTGGTCCTGCGAATCACTACTACTTGTTCCCTAATTTTAAAACATCCCGGCACACAGCCCTCAGTGGCAAACGCGGTGGAAATACCTGATTGCAAGCGTTGGGAAGGAATGGATACCAACACCTGCGCTGCAAAGCTCCCACCATCAAGGCCAGGAGGGAGGATGGAAAACCCTAATGGGAGAAGCCCTCGTAAGAGGTGCAGTCCCCGCGCAGGTGACTAGAAAGCGGCAGCCGCGGCAGGAGGAGGTGCTTTTATGGCTGAAGGCTTTGCGAGTTACCTCAACAGGTTATCCGGCGGCTGCCCAGGCTTTGGCTTCGTTTGGCAACAGATGCGGTGCCATTATGTCCTCAACTGTCCCTCCTGCCACCCACCTGCCTCTCCCTCCTCACGCTGTGAAAAACGGCAGGTGAGGGAAAAAAAAGAATCAATGCAGCCGTTTGCGGGGGGAGGGGCGGGGAGGAGAGTAATGAAACAGCGCTAATATTAAAGTAATAAAGCTTGTGGCCATTTTTCAGTCTGAAATGCACACCACCATAAAACAATGCTTAAAGGCACTTGCTTCTGCTCCAAACCACCTGCATGCTAAGGCACCCTGCTATTAGCACAGAAGTTGTTTACTGCCAGTCTCATTTCAGTCTGATTCCAGGAGAGCCATAAAGCTGAATTTTCTCACTCACTGAGGCCATGTGTCCTCAGGTTTTCTTTGGCATGCCAAGCCCTGCCGTGTCACCTGCGATCCCTGCCTGGTCACTAACCCACTCATTTCTAACAAGATGTATAAAAGTCATGTCAGAGCAAAGGGAATCTGGCCCCGGCGTGTGGCACGCGTACACTCTCCTTCTTCACCAGTTCCTTGAAACAGCAGCTACTCTCGGTAAGGTGTGTTGAGCATAACTATGATGGTGGCTTTGTCTTGCCAGCACGTGTCACTTGTGTCCATACACCGCCCCAAAACGGTCTGGGTGGTAGTAGGTAAACCAAAACTACTACTTCCTCTCCTAAAACAATTCCTTCCAAAAAAAGAAATGGAGAAGCAATGAAATATAATGGCAGAGAAAATAAAAAAAGGGAATTCTTTTGAAATTAAGACTCATTTTTACCTGTTGCCTTTTTTTTCCCTTGCTTGACCCTTTATTTTTTTTTTCTTTTTTCACCCCAAATAGAAGCATATGAATTCAAAGCCACTCACCTACTTTTTTTTCTCCGTCAGAAGCAAACATTAGGATTTAGGGGCTCTTTATAGAGATGGCCTAGCTACAAAGAAAGTCTTTGTCTCACTGGCAGGACTACTAATTCAAGGACAATCAGGCAGAGGGTACAAGAGCGGTGATACCTACAGAAATGTTCAAGGCTGTCAGAAAAGCCTGTGGAATTGCAGGAAGAGGAAATAAGAATGAGAACCAGAAACTGCTGTCACGCCTGTGCTCTCACTGTGAAGGGAAGAAGCCAGACATGGGAGTTTGACGTGAAAGACCACGTTGGCTCATGAGCCAATGCGTGAACCCCTTACAACCTGGCGCCCAGTGAAATTGCCAAGCATTAGCAAGTTCTATAAATTATACAATCTTTCCGGGAGCTACACAACAGGCCATGAGTCAGCCCACCGCCAGCACCATCAGCTTCCCATTGACTAATAAGGCAGAAAGAGATGCACTGATACGGTAAACAACCCATACAGTAGTATAGTTTTACCCTGTATCTACTACACATTTTCACTGTGAGAGAGAGTAGTGAAAAGCATCCTGCTAATTGCCCCCCATCTCTCCCTCTTTTTAAGAGTCAATTAATTTCAAAGGCACCTTTACCTCTTTTGTGCATTCAAATCCCACATCTGAATACAAGTCAACAGTCCAGGACACGCAAAGAAGTCCAAACGGGCTATGCAACACCATTATCAAGTCCCAGTCTACGTACTATGAAGAATGGCAAAACAAATAGTAAAGCAAACTATATGACTTGAGAGCAGCATTTTCAAATCTCTTTTTCTTCACACTCTCCATCACAGGAAACATTACATTGCTCATTCTCCTTCCCTTAGTTGCCATAGATGCAGTGCCACAGCGCTGCAGCAATGCTAGTCCCATCTCCGTAAGCTGGTTCACATCTGAGCACCTCCTGCACTCCTGTCTCCTTCCCTTCTTGCTTTCAGTCAGCTAAAGGTACCCTCCAGTTCCACCCTGCCTTCCCTTACTTACAGTGAAGTTAACAGACCAGCTCACGCACAATAAAATGGATTAAACTGTCACAGCGCAGTGGTGCCATACGCACTTTTAGTGCCACTCATACTCTGGTCCAGGGAAAGTTTGCCTGCATCCCAAAAGGATGCTTCCCGAAAATATCAGATTTTCCATCTCCAGCTGCAAAGAGGAGCCCATCCTTGCAAACCTGCATTTCAAACCTTGCAACCTTTGCCAGCCTGAGGAACAGCCCAGTACTAAACCTCAGTCAACACAGTGCTGTCAACCAATTTTCAAGCTGATCCATGACAGATGAGCTGAATTCGAAAGCAGCCAGTGTTCACATGGCAATAGCCACATGTACTGCACCACCAGGGCTCTCATGGTGCTCTGTGCTCAAAAGCGTCTCCTCAAAGCACAGAAGGGAGGCGCTCATAGCCATGGCATTGATAGTCCCCCCATATTGTCACCATTGTGGACACGTGCCCTCATCAAGAGGGCTGCCGCAGACCTCAGCCTCGTGCCTGCACTGAGTGTGAAGATATCTCTATCAAGAGAGTATACGTATCAAGGTAGTCTCCGGACTTCCCCAGGCACCGCAGAGAATGCAGAGAGCGTGTGCTAGCAGCCACGGCACGACTGCACTATGGCAAGCCAGGAGACTGTGTGCTGGCAAGCACGTGGTTACTCAGGGCACAAGTCTCAACAAGTCCTTAAGAGCTATTATGATGGGCCACTTCACCTGCTTTCCTTTTCACTGGGATATACAACTTCTTCTTTCTCTTTCCACCAAAAACCCCCTGTCATCTTGCAAATAACCATTCTAAAATTGTTTGAAGTTGCAACACTGAAACGTACTTTGGCAAATGCAAACACCTGTGCAAACAGGGGGAAGTAGGAAAGTCAACCATCAGCCCTGGAGGTGTCTTACAACTTCATCTACAATTTTAACCCACCAGACCATCATTTCATATTATGAAGGTACTTTTATGGTTGCAGAAACAACTTCGTTAATAATGAGTGATTAGTTCTCTATCAGTGATTTTAACAGCTGCCTTAATATGACAGTCATTTCTTTATAACAAAAGAAATACTAGCCTTCTCTTAGAATCAATGTTAGTAGTAAGAGGAGAGAAAAAATAGCCTGTTTATAACATGCTAATAATTATTTTATTTAAAGTTATTACAATATTCCCCAGGCAAAATTCTACATTCTACCTTTACTCATTAAAATGTGCACATGGCTCGAAACTTGATGGTGGATGAAGAGAAGAGAAAAAAATAATTTCACATCTTTCCCTTTACAGTGGCATTCTTTCAGTTAAGTCATTTCTTATTTCTGCTGCATTTTTCATAGTGTTTGTATCAAAGCTGTTATTGACACTTTAATGGATTTTTAAATGTTATTGGAACATACATGTTTTCTTATTGAATTTTATGAAAGTCATTTTTATAAAACACGACTTTCTAAAAACTTTAAAAAAATCCTTTTAAAACCCCTGAGAGAGAAAACAATTTGTATAAAATGTTATGTCATATGAAAAACTTCAGTCAAAATACAAAATTTAAATAACATCGGCATTTTTCTGTCTTACTAAAAAGATATTTTTTCTTCAGCAGTTCTTCCATCTGGAGCTTTCAGTCAGCTCCCTTCAAAACGAAGAGAAGGTGCTTCTTCAGTGCACTGATGGTTACAGCCCCTTAAGAACAGGTGAACAAAGTGGTCCCATTGGATGCTGCTTGGTGGGGCTTGCACTCAGGATCTCAGTAATGATCTGAAGCGGAAGCTCAGATGGTTGTGGTGAGATTATACGATGTGTTTGTAAGACAAGACACCTAATACGGGGTACGTTATGAATGGTCTACCACGAACAAGACACATATACATTGCAGCCCTGACTTAACAAGATGCGTTAACAACAGAAGATAGGCTGAGGAAATTAAACGACCTTTTTTGTGTAACAGTCCCAGCAGAAAGCAGCCCAAAAGATGGCACAGCTTCTCTTGGGAATAATTACTGCAACATCCACAGTCTCCCACTAGTTTTGAGGCAGCGCCACGGTTCCCACCCAGAGCCATTCTCACTTTTGTGCTGGATGAGGAGCAACCCCGGCAGACCGTCACGTGATGCTAGGCTGAGTCCTCACTGCTGCGCAACCTGCCGAGAGCCGCTGGCTGTTTAAGGAACCCTAAGAAACTGAAAAGCTTTTTAAAAGTTACTATTAACTTAAAGCTGGCGGAGCCGTGCTGGAAGAGTAGATGAACACTGCCAAAGATGGGTGGCTCCTCAGCTCTGATTCCATGTAGTGGGGATGTCCAATTTCTCTTTGGAGGACAGGGCTGACTAACTCATGCTCCCCACTGGCAGCACATGTTCAGCAAGAGAGGGACGATCCGTGCTTTGCACCCCCGTAAGCGGTGGGATTCCCAGGCTGCTGCTGGGCTTGGAGCTCGGAAGAAGCCAGGAGCCAGAAACCTGCCTCCCACCAACAGCCCTACCTGTACCCTGCGAGGCAGCAGCTCCCGGCGCCCTGCTCCTCTTGAGCTCAGGAGCTGTCGGGCTCCTGCTGAGCTGGAAACAGCATCCTCACTTTTTTTTTTTCCTTTCCTCCTTTTTCTCATTTGACAACTGCATAGAAACGCTTGTAAATTGGGACTGTTACACCCATGCAAGCTTAAAACAACCTTGCTCAGGCACAGACGACAGCTCTCGATGGCAATGTGAACGTGACTGCAGACTAATCCACCGTGTTGCTCTGACACATTAAAACCATCTCTGAAATCCCTGCACTGCCTGTAGTCACTCCTGTGACATACCTCGGCACAACGAGCACTCAGCCAGGCCAACACAGGAGAGAAGCACGGAGAAAAAAATCCACATTTTTAGTAGATTCATACTCCTTTGCGCACTAGAATTTTTCTTTTTCAGTGCAATCATGGAAATATATTAATAGTTGAGCTTTAAATATACGTCTATCAACAAACTTTAAACCTATTTAATACACACATTCTGCAAAGAACTGGTTTGCGTTTAAAGCACATTAGGTGTATCTCTGATAGCTAGAGGGACAGACTACGACCAGAAAAAAGGCAGTCAATTTAAAAGCTATTTCTTCCTTGAATATTCTGTTCTCAGAAATCCCAGGCCCCTGTGACCAGTGAGAAAGTCTGGAGTAACGCAGACTTGCCCTCAGCAGAGGAGGATCAGGTTAAGCAACATTTAAACACACTGGACACACACAAGCCGGTGGGTCCGGAGGGGATGCATCCACGGGTGCTGAGGGAGCTGGCTGATGTTAACAGAAGGCCACTCTCAACTACCTCTGAAAGGTCATGGGGATCAGAGGAGGTTCCTCAGGACTGCAAGAAAGCAAAAGTCCTATTTTCAAGAAGGACAATCCAGTAAACTACAGGCAGGTCAGCCTCACCACCAGCCCTGGGGAGGTGATGAGCAAATAAATCTGGGAACAATTTCCTTAACATATGGAGTAAAAGAAGGTGATTGGGAGTAGTCAGCATGGATTTATGAAGGCAGAAATCACATCTGATCAACCTGATAGCTTTCTGCAATGAGACGCCTGGCTCACCTCACTGAGATGAGAGAGAAATGGATGTTATTTATCTTTACTTTAGCAAAGCTTTTGATGCTGTCTCCCATAACATCCTCATTGACAGACTGATGAAGTACAGACTAATTAAGTGAACAGTGAGGTTCATACCTGATTGGGAGGAATAACGAAGACAGAACCAGACTCGTCTCAGTGGTGCCCAGCAAAAGGATAAGAGGTGATGGGCACAAACTGAAATACAGGGAATTCCATCTGAACAAAGGAAAATAATCTTTTTTTTT
>WAAD01025395.1:68120-91575 GCA_013389945.1 Fregata magnificens | reverse complement strand
TTTTTTTTTTTTTTTTTTTTTTTTTATTGTGAGGTTGGTCAAACCTGGAACAGGTTGCCCAGAGAGGCTGTGGCATCACCATCCTTGAAGATACTCAGAAGCCGGCTGGACAAGGCCCTGGACAACCTGCTCTGAGCAGGGGGGTTGGACTAAGCGATCTCCAGAGGTGCCTTCCAGCCTCAGCCATTCTGTGATTACTTCCAAGCAGGTTAAGCAAAACATCTGCAAGAACTACAATTCAAGAAAAAACACTTGAAAGCAGTATAACTTAAGACAGAGATAATTCTAGGCCTTGCAGCACAACATTTAAGTCCTACTGAAGCACATTTTTATTTCCTGTTTATGTTACACATGGTTGCACAATCTGCATTGCTGGTAAAGAACAGACTTCATGGGGTGCGTCACTTGCAACAGGGAGTTATAAACACACACCCCAAAACCAGAATTTGGTTGTAGGTATTTGCTATCACCAAGCCAGGGTTTATGAAACATCTTACCATTAAACACAGTTTCCACTATGACTAGGGTGGGTAAACAAGTCCAATTACAGATGTTCTATTTTTAAAATATTAATTGTAAGGCACACAGTGTAAAGCATTAATTAAAATTCTGCTGGTTTCCACAATAACAGTGCTTCCTGAGAAATGGCTATATTAGCAAACAAACATTGAAGATACCCAATTATTGTATTGCTCTGTGACATTATACTCTAAATCAAAATAGCGCTCTTCCTTTTTAACTCATACCAACATCTAAAAGCAAAGGACCAAAACTGCAAATATTTATTCATTTATCTCACTGAACTGCAGTCAACAAATTGAATTACTGAATTGACAGCATGACAATACCCCCAATAAATATGCATTAACTTATGTGGAAACTCTTGAAAGGAGAAGATTCTCAAATGACAGGGAGTCACACATGGCCAAACTTTTTGGTAAATAAATTTGTAAGTACCTAATGAACCAATTAAGGGATTAACTGATTTCAATGCATCAAACACTAACTCGGGTGCCTACTCTCACACAAGCTGTTTTAAGAACACTGCACTTAAAAAGAGGGAAAAAAAAATTAAGCCTTTTTTAAAATGCTTTTTGGCACCAAAATGATACTCAAGCTAGCCAGAAAAGAAGGGCAAATTTTCATTCTGTTTCCTGCACCCAAATTACAGAACAAAACCCCATAAAGAGTAGCTAGAAGGCTTAAAAACAAAACAAAACAAATGCAGAGAACTTTGTCGGTACTTAAGTATCTTGTAAACTGTCCCAATGATTTCAGGAGGAGCTGAACTGAGCCATGGTAGAACAAGCTTTCTAGAATTCCACCTTTTGTTATTCATTTTAAGAAGTCAGTCAAATGGGTTGTAATTGGAAACACATTTTTCCATCCTTCATTTACAATCCTGTTGTAGAAAATTTGAGGCCAAGTCCCATCCCTCTACAGAAATAGATGCAATGTGTGTCAAGGGAAAAAGAAGAACTCTGCAGGAACAACTCACCAAGGTTTTTCCCTGAAGCCTCCTGTTGGGTTTTGTAGCCTTTAAAGGAAAAAAGGCTTTTATCCTGCCAGCCCCAGCTTGCCAAACCAAGAGCCTCCAGGTCTGCTCAGTATCTTGTGACTGCTTTCACTCAGGGGTTCTCTGTGGCTTTTTCTTGCTACCTTCCAGCAGAGCCAGCACAATGGTTTTCATCTCCTGGTATCAGTCAAACTTTCTATCAGGCTATTTGCTCAACCTAGCCATCCCACAGGCTCCCAGGAGGCCAGACTCTGAAAGAAAGTTCAAGCGCTGCAAGTCGTTGGAGAAGCAAGGCATGCCACCTCTGCTCCAGACTTCTACAGGTCCAGATAATCTGCAGGTGAGAAGGGGAGCACTACTGCTGACCAGGCTTTCTTCCAAAGCCACGGAGGGCATCAACTGTGGAGATAACCTCCACACGTAAGCAAAGGAGCTACATCATGGGATCATGTAGTTCGTGCCTTGAAAAAAAGCACCACCTCAAATTTCAAGTTCACAGTAACAAAAATATCTTTAAAATTCAAGGACTGATAGCACTGATAGCAGACAAATTCCTTTTAAATGCCCTAAACAATCTGGTTTTACATTTCAAGGCAGCAAATTTAATTTCTATTTCTGTTTTATGCTGAAGAGAAGTTTCCTTAGGCACCAAGCCTAAAAAAGGCAGCCCACCACACACTTGCCCACAGTCATTACCTCTGAGCGCTGGCAACCACTGCTTACTCACTGCTGCTTATGGCTTTTCTCATGGTGGGAAAGGGCTGACGGCAAGGAAGCAATTCATTTTTTTTCTTCAGTTCTTTCTGGTTATAAGGCTAGATTATTTTAAAAGTTGCTGTTTGTGTATTTTCCCTCGGGGTTTCACAACCTCCTCTTAGTATGTCTTTCACCCTTCTCCACAAAAATGTTCATTCTTTTCTGGTTAGCCTTATTAATTTTACCAATTAGAGTAACCCACTTAAAAAGCTATTTCCTAGACAAGCTTTCTATGTTTCTACGTGTTAACCTATTTCTCTGTTTATTTCACTTGTAGTATTTTCATTTCATTTAATTTGATCCATGAAAAAATGGTATACACAAAAATCAATGCAGAAAAGAACCCTAGAGGAAGTAATACTAGAAAGCTACAAAAATGGAGGGAATATATGTACATGAAGGAAAAAAAATACAATTAAAGTATCTATGTAAAGGAGCCAATAATGAGTTACTCTGATCTTTTAATTTAATCTCATCTGAAAGCACTTCTTCAAGCAGCATTCTTTAATTCATAGGTCCATGCATAAGAAATTCAAGTGTCCAGATAACTCATAAAAATACTACTTAATTTGGTGTAATCATGCACAACTACATAAAGTAAGCAAGATTCAACACTATGGTAAAGGGAAGAAATGAAGTGTAAAAATATTTTCCCTTACAACACCAAATGGAAGTCACACTCATTTAAGTAAATATTTTGCTATATTGATAGAAGCTAAATCCATGGTTTTATCAAAGCTTTGCTTTAGCTGTTGCTTGTAAGCTACCGTGCTTTTTTTGGTCTGGTTCATATAAAATGACACAAGAAATTTGTGTTCATGTAACACTATTGATGAAATGCTCTTTGCTTTTTACAAGTTGTTTGTAACGAACATTTCAGCTCTCTCAAAAAGGTGAAGAATACAATCCGCCAATGTCTTTGTGCATGTCCTGTGAGGATACTCATCCTCCATAGAAACAAATTTTACTAACCTCAGTCAGCAAGCTGTAATGGCATGTGGTAAAACTATGATGCACACCAAAAACTTACAGACTTGCTAATCAGTAGCAAGATGCAACACTCTCTGAAAACTACCAATTTCCCAAACAGCATTTGGATGGCTTCTCTTTTTGAACGGGGACTTGATGTTTCACGTTCAATCCGTGCACACCATTTTCTCCTTCTCCCTAAATTCTAAACATTTTTCTTACATTTACTTCTTCTGAGATTCAGTAGTGACAGTTTCTTCCTTACACTCCTACATATATTTTGCACAAGCTGTTAAACAGAATTAGTCCACGCTCCTCTTTCATACCAGTCACCACTGGCCAAAAATTTTTCTGCAGAATCTGATACACAAGAATCCAACTGACTTCACAGTTGCAAAAGCTCAACAGCAGCCAGACTATTAAATAAACAGAGAAGGGAAGTGCTTATAAGTGATACTCCAACATGCAGTGGGATGGAAGACTCTTTTTCCTGTGCTCTGAAGGAACCTAATAAACCAACCTTAGAGAAATCCCTGTTCTGACCTTCAGCACCCAGCTTCTAACTTGTGCAAACACAGCTTGGCAGCCAGGCTGAAGAAAGGTTTTGTGGACTATGGTCGAGCAGACCCTCCAAATGGCCACAAGAAGTGTCTACTAGGTGAAGACAGGTCCCAGGTGGCTAGCAGGGAAGGGGTATGAACACAGCACTTGGAAGACAGGTTGAGCATGCCTAGTGTGAACTCTTTATGCTGCCTTTAACTACCATAAGGGCATCACTTATTCGCAGATAACAATGGAAATACTGCCTGGTATCACTTGGTTGTTGCACTCTGCACAATGCAATAATCCAGATTAGTTCAAAAGGATACCATCAGCAAGACTGCTGTCTGAGACCTTTATGTAAATAAGGAAGGAGATTATTTATTTACCCTGAGCATAAATGTACCCTTCAAATTCCATGACAAGTCTTTACTGCAAACTCCCCCTTACCATTCAAAGCCAGCAGATAAAAACTTGAAAAATGAACAAGTTAGAATCACCTAGAGAAGTTAAACCTTGTGGTTTTCACAGACCTAGTAAAGCAGAAAGATTAATACAAGCAAATTGCACCCCCCACCCCCCTCCCCCAAAAAGGCAAAATTATACCCTAGTAATTCTTTCAGTTGCAGTTCACTAATACAACTTTTAGTAGTGAACGGGAACAACCAGTTTTAAGGTAAAAATGTAAACTCAATGTCTTATTTTTTAAAAATTAAATAAAAATACCAGAAGAGGTACCAGGAAGAAGAAAAAGTGACACTGAAAAACTGACAGATTCTGGGAGATGAAATAATTCAAGTCTGAATGTCCTTCCTTCACCATGTGTTAGAACCACATGGCACAAGGAGAAAAATCAACATGTGCAGTATCTGAAACCCGTGTCAAAGAACAGCAGAAACTGGTGGATAATAAAGAACCAATCTATTATGCAAGTGTTGACTTCTGCGTAAGTTTAAATCCGGAGGCACACTACCCCTTCCTGCAGAGCTTTCTGCCGAGTACAGGATCCATGGGGAAAATGGCTTAATCCCCAGTAACAACGCAGTGTGAAGAGCCTATCTGGGACATACTTAATGCTGTCCTGCATGCTGAGGGTGCAATTCCAGGAATAAAGAGTTAGTCATCATGTTTCCCACCACCACCCATCTTTTCATCTTCTGCATATCTGCACTGCAGAGACAGGCATTCACACCTACGGGATGCTGCTAAGTCATGTGGGGACATGGCATGGAGGAAGCTGCTCTTCTACAGAAAACTGCAAATACAGTGGACATCCCACTAGGATTTCTTTCTTTACATGGATTTCCACAGGCTGAGATGGATGCCTCTGGTGATTTTGCTACACCCTGCTCCTGAATGGAAACACCATTCTGCTTCTGCACACCCTGACTTTTCCCATGCATGCTAGAAAGTGGCAGAGAGCATCTTCTTACATCTTTTGCATATACTGTGAGGCCCAACAGAGGCGTAATAAAACAGATAAAGGATTAAAAAAAAAAATTGGTTCAGTTACAGCAACCCTTTTTTTTCCTTTTTTCTTTTGTAAAATAAATTTCTCTGTGGAATTGCAATTCACCCTGAATGCCGTAAACATTTCTTGTTAGCTCGCTACCAAAGCTCATGTAAGAATGGGATAAGATCACGTGCAGCTATCCAGTGAAGGAAAGGAATGAGTCATCAGTCTGCAAGCTGAACAACAAACAAAATCATAGATTCAGACCAAGGTAAGCACAGTAATGAATGAAACACTAGTTTCTAAATTACACCTCTGGAGAAAGCGGTCTAGGACGGCAACTCATAAACATGCCTACCTAGCCTAGTATTAAAAAGCATATAGGGAATCCAGTGGGCCACTTCAAGAAAAACTCCATGGAATTCAAGGGGGGGAAGAATCTCCCTGAAAAATGTTTGAAACAGCTGAAGGAATTCAATTACAGCAGTATACACCTCTGTAACTAACTTAGTCCAGTCTTTTGTCCTATGTTCTTACAGGTTGGCATAAATATTAAGGATTAGGAAAATGTTTTTTAATAAACTAAGTACTTTTAATTAATTTATAGTGAACTCTATTAGTTTTACTCCTACTATGATTAGTACAATCTTCCCCACAGAAGGAAAGAAAAAGACAATAGTGCAAATGCTCTCTCATTTTGTATTCAAGCAGATTCTTCTTTGACTAAACAAAGACAGCAGGCTCTCATAAAATGAGAGTACTTCCCACCAACCAAACTGACAAAAAAGGCTGACATTCTGTTTGCCGTTTTGTGGGTCTAAATGCAGATAATCTAGGTAATAAGTTTAGATTTCTACCAAAGCAACTGAAAGCAAAACACGTCCCTATAGCCTGATTACTGATGATAAGCTGAGATAGCACAGTCCCAGCTGCTCAATATTACACAAAGAAAGAGGTAGGCAGGTTCAGAGAAAGCTGCACATACTGGTTTCACTCCTATTCACAATTTACCCCTACTGTTTCACTCACCCACTCTCTCTTCACCAAAGCATAAAATGCCAGTTGCTTAGATTTAAGCTGCTCAATATTCAGCTACTGCCATCACAAATTACTAAATAAATTAACAAAATGCCACCATTCCACATAGTAACTCCCAAACATCATGCTAGCCCAATGTATTTGCAGATGTTTCGCTCTTCTCCTGAACTCTTCTGCCCTGCCAACACCTAGCCCTCAGTGAGAGATGGAAAGAGAGCGGGAAGAAGGAGAGCCTGGGAATAGGGTCTTCAGGTCGGCTCTTCAGAAAACTTCCCTGTCTGGCGACTCTGCTGGCTCAGGTACAAGATTCACAAGTTTAATTTTGGTGGATCTCTTCCTACTAACACTTTATTTGAGCCCAGACATGCTGCAACATACTGTGCACTGACTGCGCCAGCCTGGGCAGGGTGAACGTGCTCAAAGCGTATGGCTGAGAAAGATGAGGACCTCATCAAGGAAAATAATACTGAAGATACATTAAGAGTGCTCAAAATGGGGCGGTAAAGGATGACATGCCAGTTAGGGACTTCCAACATACACCAGCATGTCCCAAAGAGGGAATACTACTAAATTTTTGTATTCACACCTCCAAACCTATGCTTCAACAGCCTAACAGGAAGATAATTTTGAAGGCTATAAAGACTACTTTCCCCCTTCTCCAATCTAGACCTGCTTCTTCGCTTACTGATTTTTTAAGGTAGCTCAGCTTCCATGTCTGTTTCATGGCTTCTAATTAACTTATTTCTCATTTTAAGTATTTACAACTTGGGAGTAGAAAAAGCAAAGGGGTAGGTGGTGAGCAGAAGGAACAGAAACTGGCTGTGCAGGAGACCCACTCCAGGAGCTGGACCACCGCACCTGCGGGCAGGAGGGAAAGCAGCTAGGGGATGTCTCCTTCCTGTTCATGAAAACGTGATTGCTTTCCCACCATATTGCGGCTGTATCACACCTACCACACAGTGACCCAGAGCACCCCTGCCACACACACAATTAAATTCTGTCAAGGCACTACTGACCACCCCCAGTGCACAGCACATGGCGCGCTTTAATTTAGCATTAGCAAAATACCAATAGCCCCTGGAGAGACTTGGATTTAATTCTACTCCAAAAATATGTTCACTGTACCAGAAGCAAAGCAGCAACAGTGAATAATAATTGTTAATTGTCAGCTCTTTCAACATTTTCATACCTATACCGAATGTCTTGCAAAGGATAGCTCCTCTTCCCCAACAGGAATGCCGAAACAATACTTTTTCTGAAAAGGAAGACCATTTCAGATTGCAGATGTTAACTCTACATTTCCTTTCCAAACTATTCAGATTCTGGTACCAGAAGAAATAAAAATTCAGCGTGTAAAACTGCAGCTCAAATATTTTCAGCAGCCCAGCAAAATCCTCTTGCACACATTCCTGTCAGTAAAAAACCAGATCTGCTGTGAGGCACAGCGTGTACCTCATGGCAACAGCGTAGATTTATGTTTCTGCTCTCTGCGAAGTCACTGCTGTGTAAAAGGATATGACTGCCTTTACAGGTCAAGGTAAAATCTATCGCCCTGAAAGGGACCAAAAATGGAAAACGGATCTAGCAGCCTAAACACACAGAGCTATCAGAAGGGGTTGAGAAGTAGGATACACCACAACTGATTTATACAGTTTAAATAGCACAGTCGATGCCTTTCTCCTCCATTTGACAACTTCTCTTTTTACTTTACATTTTCCTTGCTTTTCAGCCCTTTGGAAACCTCACTCATGAGGGGGAAGATGTCACATTTCCCCTGGAACAAAATTGGCTTATGACACATTGTATAATTCCAAAAATACATAATGCATTAATTCGACACACTCCTGTCATCAGGACCTTAATTTCTAGTATCTTCTTTTCCAGAAACAATTAAAAAATTTCTCTGCCTCACCCATCTAATTCGTATCACTTTAAGAGGGAGAGTTTCTTCCCACTCACCCCAAGATCCTTCACACGGCAGATTCCCAAACCTCCCGGGGAAGGTCTGCTATAGTCTTGTTGAAGGCACTACGCTCTTATCCTAGCAAGTGACTACTAGTGAGCTGTTTTTCTCAGCCAACACTTTGTATTTTAATTCCTATCTTTTCTTGAGTAATTTCCCCCCTCTTTTTCTGTGCATTAGTTTTTCCCCTACCCTTATTTTCCCATTAACTCTTTCCTTTCACCCTGGTTTTGCTCTCTGGACCTGTGTGTCCCTCCTTTTCTTTACCACCAGACTACCATGCATGCTAGAATTTATCCAAAATTTTGCAAAGGACTACGGCAATGATTCCTGTGCAATACTTTACAACTTCAGGAGTGCTGTCTGGCAACTGTTCAGGCAGATCCCTAAAACTTAAACGGGGCATTTTCTGTAAAATAGGTGTGCTTCTGCTATATAAACTTTATGCCCTCCTACCTTCTCTAGAATTACAGCTGCTTCTCTTTCGATGTAAAAAGGGAGGGACAGAGAGAGATAGGATATCTGGATATACTGAAATGCTTTACAGTGTCTTCTGGTGGACAGTTAATTAACTGTAGCCTGTAGGTTGGAGACCTCTAAGAGATCCACCCGCTCACAGGTTTGTGACCTTTCTGGTGAATTTTAGGAGTTATACACCATCTCAGATAAGTTGCCATGTCACCTTCACAACAGACCTCACCTGGTTAAATATTACATATATCTTGCAGAAAGCAGAAGAATTATTGGCAGAGCCAGTATTAAAATGCATCAGACCCTTTTTTTTCCTGCTTGCTTGCAGCTACCCCTGCAGTGACGCAAGATGAGGGGACAGCTGACTAGGAGGGGATGGAGACCCAGCACTGTCAATGCCACCACAGGCAGTATTGTCACAATCTGACCCAGCATCTGTCTTTCCCTCATCTCCCTCATCATACATCTTTTTCTCACCCTGCATCCCCAGTTGTATGTATACACAAATCAAATGACCCGGTGCGATGTTTTTTCACAGAATGTCCGGAAGTCAAATTCCCTAGTTTCAGAGTTTGATGGTGCGTAGAATAATGGGAGCAGACCCCAAAAATCAGAAACCCAACCCAAAGTGTAGACTGATGTTGCTGACATCAATCTCGTCTCTCTAAATCAGCCCTAAATTAAAATACCGAAAGGAAAGAATGCTTCACAGAGATATAAATACTGGTAATTATTTTTCATAGCCTTCAATACATAGCCATTTGCACTTGTGAAAGACAATTACAAAACATTATTCTGACTCTATGCATCACCAAACCAAAACAGTGAATGTAATGTACCAGCCTACTCCCTTTGCACTGGTCTCTCTGACTGCAGAGATGTCTGGGAAAAACACAAGCAAATATTCATAATTTTAAAGATTCCCTTTCTGTGTCATCTTCCACTGTTTTTTGTTCAACCCCTGCATGATCTCATCATCGAAAATCAGAGCACCATTCACCGCCATGAAGCCTGGACATAAAGGAAAACCAAATCTCTCCTTTTTGGATCAAACCCTTAGATGGGAACACTGCCTAAGTGAAAGCAGCCTGGCTGAGCCGTGTAAGAGGTCAGGAGGCAGGGGATGGTATAGCAATCCTATGATTTCTGGATGCAAGTTGAGGAAAGAGAAAGCAAAGGCAGGTGCCGTTAGCTGCTGAGGACACCCGTGGAGTCGCTCCACAGCACTGTACATGTGGGCCAAGGCTGATCGTACTTTTCCTTCCCACATGCCTGGGCAGGCAGCCCAGCTGAACGCACACAGCACTGGCATGGAGACCTGGCTCTGAAGGTGCTCTTTATACCATATATATTGGCCAATTTGACCAACAATACCCCCCAATTCTGCCCAGTGCCAAACAAATGGATGGAGCTGAAGGGCCACTGCCAGGTTGGAGAAAATGGCCCTGACTTGGCCGAGCAGCTCTGAAAGAAACAGAGGAGGAAAAGCTGGAAGATGTGTCTTCATAGGGTCAAAGAGACTCTTACCCATATCTTTGTCAGTAACTACTGTTTTTCTCCTAAATTTGCATAATCCTTTGCACGAGGTATGTTTGACACATGATTTTTTAAAAATATTTTTAAAAAAAGAAAGAAAAATCTTTTTTGCAGATTAAATTAGTACAGCTATGAAGGCTAAAAAACTTCCCATTATAGATTTTACCCCAGCCTACTTCATTACACCTTGTGTGCAAGTTTATTACAGAAGGATGTTACCTAATTATATTTATTATGCTTTGACTTTTTTTTAACTTACTTAATTAAAAATTTCTCGATTTATGTAATTTATTATGGCATGACCATTGTTAATGAAGGTACTGTTGGACAAATTCATGCAAAGGAGATGAAGCAGAGCAGAATGAGGGATTATGTTCTCAGACTTGTGAGGCAAAGAAGCCTGAAATAAACGCAAGTTGTGAGTGTTTGGAGCAGAGTGTGTATTCATTGTAATTATTTCAGACTACATGCTGATTGCAAAAGATTAACATAAATAGGAGTTGTTATTGCAGATGTTTCTATTCTTGCTAGGAAATCCCTTGAATATAGGAAGCACAGAATAAAAAATGTGAAGATGCTGTACTACAGCATCGTAACTTTTCTTCTATTCTTTTTTCTGTACGGCACATACAAGAAGAAACATAAATAAAGCTGTTCATCTTCAGGCCTTGAAGGAAAAACACCGCTCCTCTCCGGTAACATGACAAAACATCTAGATGTAACCTCACTGGTCAGCAGTGAGCGTTTTGGCACGTTCCCTCCTCCTTCCCAGAAGTGCCCTTAGACTGCACGGCACCAGGTTACCCTCCAGAGCCACGAACGTGTCACACCTAAACCCAGTTTTCTTGGCCCGGGGAGGACAACGTCCTCTGCTGCCTGGCACTCGCTGTGCCGCAGGGCCAGTGTCCACCAAGACGTGCCCGGGACTCCGGGCACCTCCGCCGCCCAGCCCTGCCAGCAGATGGGCCTGGCTCCTTCCCAGAAGAGATCAGGCCATGGATGAGGATGGTCATATCGTGACCAGTGGTTTGAACGCTGTCAGGAACCAGAAGCCCACGGAGCACGTCTGTCTCACAGCACAGACGCTGCTACGGCACTTAGGTGAGACAATTTTAGTAGCGAACTCCACTGACAGCACAGCACATCTCATACTCCAAATCTGTCCCTCTATTTCAATGTTATGAAACAGTATCATCGACTGCAGTTCAGGTACAGCTTTAAACTAAAATGTACTAGCGCAAAAACAACAGCCCTGACTAACATTTACAGAGCGACTTTCAGTGGAGTGGATCTCACGGGATTTCCTAAGTCTTTCCAAGGCAATTGTATAATGCCACAGGTTTTCACAAGTGTAGCTAAGGGCAGAGTTCGGGTCTCCACATATATGATTTTTTTCTATTCACTGCCAGCTGCAAGGGGTCAAACACTGAGAGAGCACAGAAGCAATTCTACATAACAACGTTGCAGAGGAAGGAAAGCATCGCTGTGGCAGTGGCAGAGGGAATTCACCGCAAGCACAATGCAACCACTGGGGTTTGAAAAAGACGCAACAAGCAAAAAAATACGGTAGAAATTCTGTTTCCCCAACACAGAACAGTAGGGTTGCAACAGAAATTTTACCATACTTGCAGGGGGGAGCAGGGGATTTATGGGCACAATTACAAATTCTGCAAATCCTTTCTGAAGGACTGTCCTTAAACGGCTGAAGCAAGATCCCAATCTCCCGAACTAACTACATAACAGGGCTCAGGAGGAATGAAATGCATTGTATGACTGTCACTTCTATCATTTTGAGCAGAATCTTGTTTTAGTAGCCTGTCAGATGACAAGGGGAGATATGAATTCAGTAGATAATACTGAAGTCCCAGAAATAGTTATTTCAAGTACTTTTATATCGCAAGTTAGGAACAATACCTCACTTCCCATTTGGACACATGCTTTGTTCAAATCAGTATGAATAACATCCATTCTTAAGGTGTTTTCGTTATGGTTTTGCATAAGTCTATCACAAACTGAGACAGCATGTGCATTACGGACATAAATCTACTATGGCTTACACCCACCTTAATCGAAGCAACTTCAGTGAGCTCAGATTTATGCAGTTTTACCTCAAGACTTTAAATATGAGTGATTCTCAAGCAAAAAAAAAAAAAAACAACCCACAATACTGATGTTTCCAAAACAAATAGCAACCTCATCACTAATGGGAGCACCTCTGTACAACCCTGGTCTCAGATCCGAACCTACGCACATTCCCATGACTCCTTCTCCTCGTAAGAATCCCTCTTCACCCCGCCAGACCCATCTGTTAGCTCTGGCAGGGGCACGGGAGGACCAGCTCCAGGCACCTGCGCTGGAAGTCTTGCTGTCCTGCTCCATATAACCCTTAGCCCACATGAGGCGTTAAGTTGGTGCATGGGAAGAGTCCTCTGCAGCTGACACCCCTAAGGGAGGGGAAAACATAACTGTCAAATAGCAGCAGCAATGAAAAGGGAAGAGAGACAATAAGATAAAAAGAAAACAGTAAAAAGTTTAGGGACAGTAAGCATTCTTATTAGTATCCAAATATTTACAAGGAAAATTACACAGTTTACTTTTTATTAACTCGCTACACTGCTATGCTCTAATAAAACATTTCTCCACTCTTGATTGGGAAATGCAGAAGTGCTGTACTTGTTTGAGCCTTTTAAAGGCTTTTCTAATCTATCACTTGAGAACACCTTACTTTCTTACTCAGAATGACCATTTTCCCCTGAGAAAGGAACCACCTCCATTTCAGACCTCCTAAGCTAACTCACATCTTCTAAAACTCTTTTTCTTTGTTGTGCCAACATCTCTAATGGCCTTTGTTCTTTAAACATCACTTTGGTTCTGAGAAAAATTAGAATAAGGTTTTAAAAGTTCTGGGGAAGGGGGGGTGGGGGGGGAAGGAAGCAGCTGGCAAGTTAAGAGATTTTAAACCCACATGGGACTCCCCCATTGCCGAGAACACCGAAATCTCACCTACCCACCTTCCCCTAAACAAGGCCACTCAGTAAAGGAAAAGAACTGAGCACTTTTTCTCAGTAGGGTTTTGGAGAAGACCTCCTGAAGTCCTGAATCACAGCCTTGAAGGCCTTATGCAAACCATGGCAATTAAAAACATCCTCGACTCACACTGACAATATTAATGTTAAAAACTCAAATGGTGGTATTTTAGAGTGCAGTAAGCATAACTAAGTTTGGCAGCAGCAGGTACTGAAAACTTGTCATCATTCCTCTTATGCCCTGGATCAGCTACCCATCCTATAAAGAAACTCTCCTTTTGTAGAAAAGCCCAGCTCTTGAACAGACCTTTAAGATGACGACTTCTGAGGGAAGCCCATTGCTATTGATAGCTGTGAGCCCTTCACACAGATGCCCAGAGACAGAGATCCTGTCTGAGATGCCGCCCTGGATGATTAGGAGCTCCATGACTTGTCCTTTCCACCAGCGTCCATGTCTCAGCCCTGACAAATCCCCATGTCCTCTGCACACCCAAAACGCCTGTTTTCTCTGGGCCCAGGAAAATGCCTCCATCAGGGCTGTCAAGAAAATAACTGTAGGCTTAATGAGGATATGCATTAGCGGGAAGTTTTATCTTTTACCTCTTACCAGAGGTACAAATCTTACAGGAAATGTTTCAGTGTGTCCTGGTCTTTCTGCCCTTCATCTCCTCAGATTAGCCTTCTTACACAGATGTTTTACCTGGTACCTCCCTGCCAGCTCTTTATAGACAGCGCTTCCCTCTCACCCTGCTCCCAAGCCCAACAAATGCAAGCTCAAACTGAGGGACACCGACCCCGTCACATCTGATGAATTATTGCTGGCTCTTTTGTTTGGCTCGTTTGGGGTTTTGGTGGTGGTGGTGGTGGGTTTTTTCCTGGATGGGCAAGGAAATCAAGCTCCCCCTTCAAATGAACCCAGGGTCAAAGCTCTAATGAAAAATTAAAGGCTTTCATCAGCAAGGGGAACTACAACATAGCGTAAGGATACAAGGCAAACTTTACAATGTCCCACAGAGCCGCTGAAGTAACGAGATGTGCCCCAAAGCCGTGGTCTGACGTGGTCGTAGGTGCAGCCTGCCCTTGCGGCGACGGGGCTCACAGGCAGCCTGCAAACGCCCGCTGCCTTCTACAACACTGACATCGAGATGCCGGCACTGCGGCTGCTGTAGGGCAGCAGGGCACCTGACTTTCAGCCCTGCGTTTTCTTTGCTTGTTATCACAGTCGTTGAATAGTAATATTCTCCTTATCGCATCTGAGGAATACCGTGTTCCTCTTTAATCTGAAAAAGTACAAGCTATGGCACAGGAAGCAGGTTTCAAAAGGTTTACACAGATGAGCTTTCCCCCCCCCCCCATTCTGGTGTGAAAATTATGAAAAGATAATATAATTACACTTTTTTCTTTATATTGAATTTGTTTTGGAAGTGAAGACACAGAGCACTCACTTTTAATTTCCTTTTCCCAGGTTCATTCTTTATTTAGTAAGAACTATCAAAATTCTTTTAAAGAAGTAATATATTCAAGACTAAAAAAATTCAAGTGCAAAATATTTTCAGAAGCAGCTTAGGTACAATTATTAAGTTGTCAAATAAAATCATCTAGTCTAAGTTATACTGGAGAAGGGACAAAGTTTATAGCTAATTTCTCAGGCCGAAAGGGAATTGTTTCCAGGAGCAACCCTTCTGTCCAAGAGGCCGCTAGGTAACTCCAAGGACGGTCAGGTATATGGGTGAAAACAGTGAACCTGAGTACAGCATCAATGTTAGCAAGAAGTCCACCCCTCACCAAGCTCTAATTTTCCCTACCACGAACTTTCCACCTCTACAGTCAGCCTACCTCTACTCACATCAACTGACCACAAGCAGCTCAGGATCTGTAATTAAAAAAAAACATGGTTTTTTTCTAGATACCAATAGTGAAGTGCACTTCCCTGATAGCTGATCCTTAGAAATTAAATCTTTCTCTGTCAGCTGTGGTATTTAAGTCACTAAAAAGTTACCTTGTCAGTGCCCTTTACCTGCAACTGACTGGTCCAAAATGAAGAAACAACAATGTCAGAAGGGCTGAGACCAAGTGCTTTTAGAACTGCATTAGCTCACATCTGCAGTCACAAAGATGTCATTTCTACTACAATACCGGTATTTATTAAATTCAACAGTCTTTTTAACCCCTTGCCTTTAATATTTTTAGAAGAAAGGTAACAATAATATTCTTAAAGAAAAAAAATTAAGGAAACTATGGATGCATAGGAAATTGAGAAGGCTACTTGGAGGAGCCAAGTGAATGGAAGAACACACGTGGTCACAGAATCAGCCCCTAGCTCCTCACTTCTTTGCACTAATGAAGCACTACTCTGCAAGCCTGATAGCATTTTAGTCTCCCTTTCCAGAAGCCCAAGTGATTACTCAGGATTCAAAGCTGCACTCCACAGCTTCTAGAACCAGAATTTAAAACTAGCAGTTTTAGCCCACATGATTGAAATTGCTTCATTAAAACAACCAAGACACAGTAACTCCAGTCAACAAGACTCCTTTTGGGGAGCCCACAGAAAGCCAGAGCTTACCTGCTCTGCAACTCCACAGGAAGAGGAAGATAAAGGACCTGTGAAACCTGCAGTGTCCTCATTCACCTCATGTTTTTCTAATGATTTCCCAGCTAACTCAAACATCCATAAACTTTTTAAAGCAATTTACTTATCATCAAAGCATTGCTTGCCAAGTCATGCATGCCACAGTGAAAAAAAAAGCTAAGATGTCAGTGCATGGAGCTGACACTGCATGGAGAGAGTTTCTCTCAGGGAACGCTAGGTTCTTCTTTGGAGAAAGGACAGGGTCTGTAGAAGTGTGTTTGTGGTGTGGTGATACAAGCCACACAGAAAGTCCAAATTGGAACGGTATTTTTACACAAACTAAACCTGAAATTAATGCAAAATATATTTCATTGGATCTGACCTGCAGTCTGATCTCATATCAAGAAAGACCCCCAACATGACAGCTTTTTGTATGTAAAAAATAAATACACATTTGTGAGCCGAAATCAGTGGCAAAGGTGTAATAGCAAATATCCCTATGGCGAGCTTGCGAGAAAAAGCCGTTCTCAGACAATAAAGACTGAATGCGAGAGGGTACATCAATTATTGCTGCACAAACCAGATCAAAAGAACGGCACACAGCTGATAATGTTCATAGTTGTTCATGCAGCATGACAATGAGAAGGGCTGAGATGATATTAGACAATACAACAGCATGCATTCAATTTTTAACAGATTCATGCAAATATTTTTTTTTTTGCTCACAGCCAAGGGAAGTTGCAATGCTACTGACACTGCACAGTTGACTGTTGTTGTTCAATGTGTTAAAAAAAATCTGCTATAATTAAGGAATTGCTTGGCCTCTGTCCATTTTGTTCCACACTGCTGCCTCACACTTGTTTAAAGAACTGAGAAAATTTGTTGAAAATGTGGCAGATAGTGGGAAAAAAAACCCCACTAAGCTCGACTGGTTCAAATTAGACAGTATTTGTACAGATGGAGCACCTGCCGTGACTGGCAAGAAGAACAGTCATGTCGCTTTGCAAGAAAAGTTTTTGGATCAAAAGTTACTGAAATACCATTTGTATCCATCAGGAATGTTTTCTGAGCCAAAGATTTAGGTTCCTTACGTGTCTAAATCCTGTCATCTCCTATTCTAGCAAAGTAAGTATTTATGCATGAGAGCTGCCAATAAGCATACCATGTAATTGATGAAAATGATGAGCAGAATACATATACAATGTCTTCTGTCAAAGGGCAAAAACTGTGAAAGATTCGGGAAACAGAGAATGACCAATACATTTTCTTAACAGAAATTATTAACCCTTCAATGGCAGCAGTCTGCTTAAAACCAAGAATGGGATCAGAAATCTGGTCTGTAGGGACATGACATCTCAGCTTTGCAGCCTCAATATGTACTTACAGGGAAAGGATTGCCTGTTTACTGCATGCTGTCATCCATGCGCTGCTTTTAAGCTGAAGCTGAGATGTTCTTATTCTATTTGAATTGCTGTGCTTCAGTTATTTGCAGTGTGTGAGAAGTGACAACTGAAGGTCTGAGAAACACTGTGATCTGATGTTTTAGGAGTTGTTTCACTCTAAGTCTGAAGATCCCAGAAAACAACAATTTCCCATTCGTATCCCATTTTATAACGTGATGTAGATCATTTTCTTTGAAACAGTTTGGAATCTCTCAGCTTTAAGAAAGAGGATATCCTTGCAGCAGCAGAGTGAAGATCAATACTCTTATCTACAGAACAGGACCAGGCACACCCAGAGAAGAGCAAAGCCCGAAAATGAGTACTTAAAAGCAGTTCTCTGATACATGCCTTCCCTTTTAGCGCTTGTGCAGACTGGGACCAATACGTATTCATGAACAGTAATACTCTATTACAAACTTTGTTAAAAATAGACTGTTCAAAAGTCACCAATTCTCACCTCAATGACTCGGTGTCAACAAAGCTGAAAACAAGGGCAAAAAGGACGTTTAGAAACACTATCAGACTATTTGAAGGTTGCAATGGCAGTTGTACTCTGTTAACTTCATTTCAGGAGAAAAGAACTAAGGGTCATTCTCTCTTTTGACACTAATAACAATAAATTATGTTTAATAATACAGAGAAATCAAGATACATTTTAAAGACCGTTTGCAGTACATCTAGGGGGGGAAAAGAAACCCAACCCAACCCTAGCCAAAGTTGTTAAAAAGGCTGATCCCTGGATTTACTGATTCCCAGTCTTGTGAACAGTCTCCTGCCTTTGAGTATTTTCCCTCTTCTGGAACTCCTACATTTGCACATATTGACTCAAAATTTTTGTTCTTGGCAAATACCGTTTTTGCCTAGATGGAGGAAAGTATAACAGAACATCACCATTTCCAAATAAAACTTCAGACTAAAAAAAAGCATTACAGAATCTGCCTTTAGAAGTGTATGAAAAGGTTTTTTGGTGTTGTGGGGTTTTTTTAAGGTAAGAGTGTATTGAAAACAATACACAAATACTGCTACATGAAGAATTAAAGAAAAAAATTTAAATGGAAGTCTAAATAGATTGTGCCAATTTTCATTACCCAACACAAAACAAAAATGGGTAAAAAAGTAAAGAATTAAAACACTGGTAGCTTAAACTTATTTTGGTTTTAATGTTCATAAGCTGAAGTTTCATCAATAAGATATATAACCACCACTGCTTGCTTAACCACATATGACCTAGCAAGCAACTTCATATAAAATTTTGTTGTAGTTCCTCTTCTAAGAGGAAGAAGTACTTGTCTCTGTTCTTAGAGGAGGAGGAGTACTTGCATGAACTGAACACTGTACACCCAGTGCTTTTGTTTCTTTTTAATTATAATGCCTTTACAATAGCAAACAGCATAGATCCATTTGAATGTCCAAAGGCTTTTGCTGCAAATTATTCACATGCACATAAAAATGTACAGCTTGTAAGTATTACAAAAATACTTTGCATGAAGCAAACACTGCCAAAGAGATATACGTTTGTAATCTAGATGAGGGAAACAACGCTCACATGCTTTTCACGTGTCCCACTAACTCCCAGTACAAGCCTATTAAATACTCAGTTATGCAAGCACTCTAATGAAATGCTGAATACTCACGATCTTTACATACAAAATAACTTTGGTTAGTACAGTTGCAAAAGTATGTAACCCAGTTTTGGTAAACTGCAAAAAAATACTCCCTTTAAAATCAATGCTATTATTTGTTGGAGGAAGAGCTAACTTTCACTGCAACTTTGACAGAAGAGAAAATGATAATGCCGTTAAAACTAACAGCATCCACAAAGCATACCTCTTAAGACAGCCTGTCACTAAGGCATGCAACCTTTAAAAATACATGCCCTATTAGCTGAGGTTGTGCGTCCAAAGGATGACGCAGGAACATGAAGTGACCCCCCAGGAGAACACTCCGTGTCAGACTTCCACGATTTCAGTAAAATACAGGTTGTTATGGAAGCACTGCAAGAGACGGATTTATACAGATAATATTTTCCAATTGAAAACTCCATGGAAATTTTAAATCCATCCCCTGCTCCTTTGATCCCTTCATGTTCACCTTCTACTTTCTTTATGCATTGTTTCCCTTTCCCAACTTTTTATTGTGTTTGTCTCTCCTTTTACTGTCACTTCATAACCAGACTTCTCATTTATTGTTCCTTAAATAATTAAGTGGTCTCCATTTGCTTTCCTGCTTCCAAGCCAGAGTAGCATCCCATTTATGTGCTATCACTCATTTCTATCACCTTTCATTTTCTCTTGTTATCATATCTTTATAGTACTATTTGGCAAGCAGAGATGAACCTTTTTCTTCTCAAAGGGTAAGTTAGCAGCTTTATGAAACTGTTATTAATGTAGGACAAAATTCATTTAAAATACACTCTAGCTAGTTGAACTGACCCTGAAAAGCAGAGGTAAACCTTAATCAAGTACATCAAGATCTGTCATGCTAATTTTCATTTGTTTAAGTAAAAATTCCTATTATCCAGCTCAATGTATCTCTGAAAAGGCCTTTTACCAGCCCCGTTTACTCAAGAGGCATTTTTATCTCCTTTCTATCTGTGGAGTTGAGACACAAAAAGCCAAGTTCAATCCCTCAGCAAGGCCTCCAGTCCCACTGAAATCAACCAAAACATTCTTTCTGAAGTCCCACGGCAAGCCCATGGCACAGCAGGGAGCCGAGCCAGAGGGCTATGGTACAAGCCCTCCAACCCCTTCATCCTTTGGGAAGTCAGACTACCCAGTTCAGCCGCTACCTTTCTCCTTGCTGTCTTTTACTTTTCCCCTATTTCGAGGGCATCTGGCCTTCTTCATCTGTTCCCATTTCTCTCTCTCTCTTTTTTTCATCCCTATAAAGGCTCATAGCTTCTAGAGAGAGAAATCCCATTTTAATTCGGCTACCATTGCCTTTTCCTTGCTGATGGAAACCGGAACTCAGGAGCTGTGCCGATCCTTACAGTAAAAGGCTTTTCCCATGTCCAGTCTTGAAGTCAGTGCAGAAAGAAGCTAAGTTAAAAAAAAAAAAAAAATCTGCTTGCTGAAGGTACTGAATAGAGCATTTAAATACCCAGGGGGAGAGGAATAAAAGTTACTTTCTTGTTGAGTAGCAGTGAGCATTGTGTTTACTCCTCAAACTAAGTCACTGTGTAAAACAAGCCAGCGCCAGCTACAAACGCTGCTTAGTCTATAGGGGTAAGCAATGCAAGTCATCAACGGCAAGTACGGACACAGACACCAATTACCCGCAGAAATCTTCATGAAGCAGGAGCATACATCTTTAATCATGGTGAAATAATGAGATCCTCCTCCACAGTGGGTTTGGCAATTGTTTATCTAAACCACGAGCTCAGATGAAGCAGCGAGTAAAACTGATACCGCATCATACTGCTTATTCTCTAGGATGCACACACGTGTGCGTTGTACATCCAGACTAACAAACTGCACCAGAGTGACGGAAGCACAGAAACTACTTTATGAAAAGAGCTGGATTAAAACTAGAAGCAGAGATTTAAATTCACTAGAAGACAACAACTCTAAATTTGATGCTACTTCACCCACAGCACATTGGATTTAAGAGCAGAAGGCACACCTTGCTCATGCATCTATTTACGGACTGTAAGCCATTTAAAAATACTTACTGAATGTGCTAAGAAATTCCTATATCCTTATTGCTTGTAGTTTCTGTGGACTTACTGATATTTGATTCGTACCAGCACTGAAGTGCTCTACCAAAACTGCACTTTCTGGAGGTTACTTTTAGTAAATAAAATAATATTTTAAAAGGTTTGACCAAACAAGCCAAGGTAAATGCTACATTTTCCATGAACTCAAAAAATTCATTCTTGGCTCAAAATACCGTCACTTTGAAATAAGGTTCTGTTTAGCATGATTGTAATGCTAAATTTCATCGCTCCAGAAGAGTTTTCTCTAAATTTACGAACAAATTTTACCGGATGAAGCAAAATTATAAAGATTATTTTGCGAGCCACAGAACACTAATTTAATCTGCATTCTCAAGTGAGGGCTGATCCAAAGACCATGCATGCAGATGACAACAAGGACAGTAGTTACACGTAAATCCCGTAAGCCACTGCAAATGCAATATTCTACTGAGAAAAAGTACCTTCCTTAGTCCATCTTCTGATTAACTGGAATGGTAACAACAAATATTTCTACACGTATTCCTGCTTGCTTAAATTATTCATTTCATTAAAAAGTTTAAAATCTTCCTGCCAGTGAGCCACGTATCCCTTGTGTTACTCTCATAAATATTCCTAGTGAGGTGACAGGAAATATCCTTAAAAGAAAGATTCAGAAGTACCTTATTATTTAACTGAACATCTAAAGGTGATTTTGTAATAAAGCAATACATTTTCTCTGGGTTTAGACATCCAAGTTAGCACTTCTGAGTAAGGCTGAATTTTATAAATTTCAGTTCTACTGCTTGGAGGTTATTTCTTGAGCTGACATATCATGCGTTTGCTCTGAAGTTACTCTAACACAGCTTCAGCGTGAGCAGGAGGAATTTCCTACCTCCCAAAAGACTTGAAATATGGACCCCGTAAAGCATATGGAAGAGACAAATCACAAATGTATCCTTAAATTAAGTCTTGCTGTTCTCTTATCTGTGGCGTAGCTCTCATGGACTTTATTAGCACAGGACTGGATCCAGAGCACGAACTTGTATGCCTACTAAATGATACTTCTTTTTCGATTAATCTCTCATTTGAGGCAAAACACATTAATTCTTGATAGTTGGAGACACAATCCTCCTTCTCATTCACTCAGGCCCTGATCTCCAAGATACTGAGCAGCTTCAACTCGCCCTAAGGCAATGGAAAACTACCATCACCCACAGGAGCTCATCCTAGTTGGACTGAAGTTGGCACAAATTTTACAGCAGACCTCAGGGAAGGCAAGATCAGGGCTCAGTGACCCAACCAGCAATAGCTGAATAAATGGAAGAGATCTGGACTTAACCCCAAGTTCTTCTCCTACGGACGTCAAAGACCCCTCGTTAGCAACAACGGGCATATCCCCACATAGTGCCCTATGCTGGAACTATCTGACAACGGGCCCAATCCTGCTACCTTGAGTCGCCAGAGTATTACCTGTAGGAGTAATCCCATAGAAACCCACGGCAACCTGCACAAATAAGGGCTGCAGGATCAGCTAAGCATTCACACTGTTATAATTAATTCCAAGCAATTTTACTATTTAGGAACGAAACTAGAAAATTAGACTCTGAACATAGATAGCAAAGGTTTTGCAAATTAGTTCATTCTACAGCTTAAACACTTTCTTTCCCCCTAAATCAAATTAGAAGCCCATTGTGTGCCTGTCCTTTTAAATTAAATTACTAAGAATAATATCAATGGGTAAGCCATATGAACACTGTGGTGCTCTAGATCAAAGCCTTCAAGCTACCGCTTTCAGTAGGGTGTGACGCACACCTTGCAATTTAAATGTACAAATTATTAGACAGGTTACCGCAAGAAGAAATTGTTGCCAGTTATTTTTCAGCATTCAGAAAAGGCTATCCTAGTGAGAGTTTTCGGCTCTAGAAGTACTCATTTTCCTTTCCTTGCCAAATCTGTAACATTTTCTCATGGTTATTATTTTTTTAAATAATTACAATCATCTCAAAAGTATTCGCTTATTTTGTCATTTTCATATATACATAAATACCTCTGGGCTGACTTCTTTGAAAGCAGCACTAAATCACTTGGTTTTCATTCTGACTCTTTGAGTAGTCAGTTTATTCGTGCTTTTCAAGTTATTTGGCTGTTGTTACTCTGTAATCACACCATTTCTGCTGTCTAGGGACATTCAGAAAGACTGGGTGATAAGCTGCAGCCTGAATCATTTTGCGATTTTCTAACAGGTACTCTAAAGTCTTCTAATTTTTGAAGGCAGAAGCCAAGAAGGAAAGAAGAATTCCCCCTGGCACATCCGAGACGTTTTGCAAATTTTTGGAGAGGGAAATTCTGGACGTGTAGGTCGCCAGAAAGGCGAGAGAAGAGCCTGCAGTTTCCACGCACACAGAGCACCCGGTACCCGCTTACTGCAAGCGATCACGACATTTCTGTGCGGGCTCTAAGGTCGCGGCCGTGCCCTGCTCGGGGCGCCGGGCCACCGCGGAGC
>WAAD01025395.1:10011-66892 GCA_013389945.1 Fregata magnificens | reverse complement strand
CCGGGGGCCGAGGGAAGAGCCCTGCCCGCCGGGAGCACCGCCGGCCCGCGGCGGGCGCGGGCTGCCCTCAGGGGCTGCTTCTGCTCTCCCCAGTGCCTTCCAGGTTCCCCAGCAACATATGAATAAGGTTAATTGTTTTGCCAATCTGAATGAAAAGCTGTTATTGCCAGCGTATAATACTTGATTTGGCAAACTTGCTACTGCACGGTTTTTCGCTACAATACGTGAACTTGCTCCGCACCCAACCTAACCAACCCTTTGAACTGGTCGTGTGTAGAACCCGTTATTTCGACCCTTGCTTTGGGTTTACCATGATTCTTGCCAGGGTGACTTTCTTCTCTGAGAGGTGCTTCTGTGAAATGTGCTATGTTGCAGCAGATGCAGCGACTGTCAAAATACAGGCTTGAAGGAACATCGCCACTTGGTTGCCTCTCTCACTCAAACATGCGTTCTCTGTTGTGCACTTTTCTACTCTGGCTCTGCAAAGTAAACTTTCTGTTTACCTCGTGCAGCAAAGGATTCTGTTGCCTGTCTCCAGCTGAGAGCACCTGGGTAGAAGGGGTTTAGAAAGATTCATCTTTGCATGGTAGCTGGTTTGCTTTAAGGTGAAAGCCACCTAAGATTCCACATGGAACAGAAGATGAATTGATTTGCATTTCCTTGGGGCTTTTTTGCCTCTAACTCTACAAAACTCTTTTGTCTCCATATAGGCCATTGACTGCTGGGTCAGAAGGACCACTGCTATGGCCACAGATAGGTGGCCTTTTTCAGGGGGGGAAGAAGGAAAAACATGCAGCTAATACACTGCTAAATGCCATTCTCCATCATTAAACCTCAGTCCTGGGAGTCTCTACCCAAGTAAATACTTAGCTCCCTGAGTAATCTGTCTGAATCGTATTAGCAAGATAATGTAGGACCAGGCCTTTGTATTATATCAAAACTTGCTTTTTTGCTCCTAAGAATATTTGCAAATTGCGTCATGAACACTTTTATGTATGTCTGTCATTTTACATTCTTATTAGTATAAGAGGAAATAGCAGATATGAAGAAACTTGATAAAAATCACTTTTGTCAGTTCCTTACACATTCCTCACACTGACTCAACCCAACTTTGAAGACATAATCAGTTAAAAAATAAAAACTTAGTACATGAGCATGCATTCCTGTTTCCAATGTGTTGGATCATGTCACAAAGTCAGTGACCAGAAGGAGCCCTGACTGGACTGCCAGCCCTGTATTATTTGCAATGGGAAATGATTTTCAGGCTTTGTGAGTTTTATCCCTTTAACTGAAACCAACTCGGATTCATTTTAAGGCAGTAGAAAAATGCTAATCATTGCTGAGAACCCAAAATCTAATGTGCAGGAGCCATTTCTTCAAATTCAGCTTGTGTTTATATTTTCACTGTTCGGTATACAGGCATCTGACAACTGGGTATAGCACCCAGGATGGATGCACTTGGTTTCTCATACTCACTAATATTCATATGACAAGCATTGCAAACCTCCTTGGACTGACTTGCTGCTGTTAAATATTTTTTTAGTAAAAAAGAAGATTAGCAGATCTGCTTTTCATTTGGCTCAACAGTAACAACGACAAAGTTTATTTGATTAGACAAAAATGGGTGTCTTCCATGCGGTAATTTCCCTATAAAATTGAACCTCTAGTTGTACTTTGTGGAATAACCATTTGCATAGTTAAATATCCTAACAATATAAGGGAAGACTGATCTTAGCTTGCATAACTTAACTTACCACATTAGCCATGATGTTATTCATCCTATTGATTTGAGTGTAATTGCTTGTGTTAAGGAAAAAAGAACCTCACAAAAGATAGAAATACTTATTTTTGTTGTTGAAACTGCAGCTTGTAAAAAGTTTTTTGGCCAGCTGCACATGAGTAGCTGGTTTGCAGGTTTGTATTCACAGACTCACCCCTGAGAGCAGCCAAGTGTCTATAACTTCAGTTGAAACTAATGGGTGTTTAGTATATCTTTGAAAAGGAGAGGAAAGTATTTTTTCTGGGGAAAATTACTGTGAAGGGATGCACAACTACTTGCTGTTAAAAATGTCACAGATTTTTAAGAACTGAAATACAGCTGATGTCATGCCCCCCTCAGTTGTCTGTGTATGCAATGGAAAGAATATATTATTATTCTAGGTGGAAGAAGCTTCTTCGCTCCATGAACAGACCCACTAGCAGATTTGCTCATTAGCTTATTGGCATCACATGTCCATTTTACATGATAAGTAGAAGTGAAAGGATTAGTCCTCTGTTAGGAAGGAGGACAAGTTTAAAGGATAAGGAGAAGGTCATTTGGCTGCCCTCAGATAAGAAAGGAACTGCTAATACTTGCTGACTTCTACATATACTTATGAAAATTAGGGACCATAAAATAATAGGTGATACCAGATGGTTCTTAAGTTTACCTCATAAAATAATTTTGATAGGTGTTTATAAATATTTAAGGGCCCGGTACTACCAACCTTTACACAAATTATTTTTTCTAATGCAAAAAACCCTGCATAATTCAGCGAGACTGTCAGTAAGGGTTATTCATACAAATAAGACTTTACAGGGTTGGATCCTTAAAAATTTATAAACATTAACAAAATATTTCAATGGCTAAATTAAAAAATCATCTTGTACCATCTATTCCTTCAAGCTTCCCAGATATTAATAACTTTGTACAAAAATCAGCAAAGAGTACCACTTCTTCCAGTGCTGAGATAAATTGAGGGACCTTCTCCTTATCCATTAACTAATATTCCTTTTACTAGAGGATCAATTCTTTTCATAGTCAACAATGGTATGAAATTCATATTCTAGATGTAGGTACATTAAAGAACTAAATCTCACAACAGTCTTACCTCTTGCGGCATGTGCTTAGGAGTTTAGAGGGAATATTTCTTCTGTTCATGGGCCAGAATGTGATTTTTTTTGTAGAGGACAGTGCAAAGACTTGTCAGCAGCACATTCTCCTTGGGATTACTCCATGCTCGAAGGGAGGACACATGCAGGGCCCAGAGCAGTAGTCTGCGTTGAGCCACAAAAGCAGCAAAAAGCATGAAATTTTGCATCCTGGGAATACTAAAAGCAACACAACTACAGTGTTCACACTATTGCCGTATTCCTAAATTGGATACCTTCTTCTGCTGTCTCTCTAGGCTTGATGGTGCCAACAGTCTTCGTGCTCCTCTCAGCCCATAGGTACTGCTGCTGCACGTATAGGTGATGAGGTTTTGCCCCAAGAAGATTAATAATGGAGAAAAGCCATCTTTGCAGAGGGCCAGTATAAATCCTTTGAGTCTCTTAATCTCGCTTAAACCCTGTGCTGGTAATGTGCAGACAATCTTGATCTCTAAGCACTGCTACTCTCACAAGGGTTTGAGGACTGGGCCTTAAACACTCTCTTCAAGAAGTACCAGTAGCTTCTGTTTTCCTGTATTTGGCGGGTTCTGTCATTTTGAAAGATCTCGCTAGTTTTGCACATCGTCCCTTTTCTACGTAGCGAAGAGTTGCACTTTATTATAGAAGTGAGTTTCTGTTTTAAATAACAGACAATCCTTAGACTGTCAATAATTAATTAGCTCCAAAAGAGAAACAGCGGTGGTAAATCAGCTCAACTAGTTCAGCTCATACTCCACCTAGCTCTGATGTAGAGAAAAATATAAGTAGGGAAGTATGTTTTTCTGCTATGTGCCATCCATTACTTGAAATTGGTGGGTTTGGGCTGCTCACAAAATAGCATGCATTTCTGGGATACTTAAATATTAGAAAAAGAACCAGAGAATAAATATATTTAATGCTAGTCAAAACAGGGTAGTGGAAGTTAAGTCTTGTCAGACACAGTTGTTGTGGCATTTTTGGTTATTTAGAAGATTTATATAAAAGATTACAGGTCTGCATGCAAAAAGCGGCTGTATTGATAGGACATACTTGGATTTCTGCAAGGCAGTTGACTTAATACCACATGGCATTTTGATTTCAAGTCTTGCATTACATGGAATTAACAGGTCACCCATTACGAGGATTAAGAAGCGTCTCACTGACAAATTACAAATTGTAGTCTTTTAATGGGGAGGTTTCACTCAATGTGGGGAGCTTTCCCAGCAGAATCAGAAACAGTCTTCACCTAATACCATTTTATATTGTTTTCAGCAGTCCACGCCATGAAATACAATCTTTGCTTTAAAGGCTTGCGTATGACACAATGTATTTTAGCACAGTAAATAAAGAAGATATATTACTTCTGCAGTGATTTGATTTGGCTAAATGATCACTGTCCAACAAGCAGCACAATAAATTCATTTTGCTACAGTCAAATGCAAATTAATGCCTCTGGGAACCAAAAGCTTGTAGGAATGGACACTGTCTCAGAGTGCAGAGACTCAGGGAATGATAAAAAGCGATTACCCTAGATAATCACCCCTAACATGAGATCTCAGTGCAATGCTCTGGAAAGGACTCAGCACAGTCCTTACTTGTTTCCAAAATATCAAGCACAGTTCTGGTGCCTGCACTTTAAAGATGAGAAAATGTTGGAGAAAAGCCAAATATTTTGCAAGTCAAGCACAAGTCTTGAGATGGGAGGCTTAAAGAGCTGGACATATTCCACTTACTCAAGAAAAGGTTGAGAGGATACAGGGAAAAGATAATGGATAGTGGTGAGCTTTTTCACTCTTGCTGACAAAAGCACAACCAAATCCAGTGACTGGAAGTTTAAGGTTAGACGTAATCAACCTTGAAATCAGATGCAATTTCCTAGCAGTAAAGGTAATTAAACTCTGTAAGAGCTTACAAAGGGAGGTGGTGCACTCACCATTGCTTGATCTTGTCCTAAAAACTGGCTGTCTTTCTTAAATACGGGCTTTACTTCAGCTTCTGGGAGAACTGCTAATGGGCAGAGCCTCAAACAGGGAGGGAAGCAGGGTCACGTCAGGCTAGATCCCCTGGGGATCCCTCTAGGCCTGCATCCATTAGAATGACGCATCTGTGCGACTTCTTCCATTATGTCTGAAACAAGATTGCTTGAACTACACCCTGCCCACTCAGACATTTGCAGGTTGGCATTAAGGTAATGAGTATAATCAAATCCCATACTTGAGAGCTCCAGTTGGCTGCCTACAGCGGTGAGGAAGAATCCCTTCTCCACTCCTCCCAGAGGATATTTGGCCTCATATATTCTGCAATAGAAGTTTTTGCCTTCCCTTGAAGCATGTATTATTTATTTTGCTGTAGCCAGGAAGAGAGTAAACCCATGCAGAAAATTATCTTGGGCATCTGATGCTTGGGTCCAGATTAAGCCAAGTCCAGGAGCAGTAGAGATTTTTCTAGCTCAGATTGGCAAGGATGGTGGATTTTTTTGTGTGGATTGTTTCTGTGATTGTTTGGGCATGTCACGCCTAATCAGTTCTCAAGTGTTGCAGGGATCTCAGGTACTGCTTTAGACACATAACAGTTTGGTTTCTCAAGGACTAAGATACCATGGGCTAATGAAAGTCATTGTTCTCAACCCTGAGGTACATGTACAACATTTAATAGCCCATGACACACAGGACATCAGACTAGACAATCTGACGATCTCTCTTGGCCTTAAATTGTGAGGAAGTGTAAAGCTTGTACATAACATAACAACAGCCCCTACTTTTCCAGGGCTCCCAGGAATACAGGTAGTTACACCATGAGTCACAAGCGCCAAACAGTCTCCAGTACCACTGGTCAGGGAGAGACAAACCCATGGAGAATTCAAAAACAAAGCAACCCCCACCAAAATTAAAAAAGACGCCAACACAAAATATTGCCATTTGCTTGCGGGTCTTTGCCTTGCATGCGTGCAAAGAAGTTCTCAGTGGTACCTGCCTTTAGTAGGAGAGACCTGGCCTCGGAGCTTTTGCCATCCGTAGTCCCTTCCTTCCTACACTGATATGACAGGACTGCAGGACAGCCAGACAGCTTGGTCATGAAGAAGCCCTATTCAAAGCAAGTTTCTGAAGACTTCCAGCCCTAAGCTGTGAGATGTTTCATCTTTGTGACAAGTGAGAGTGCTCAGCATCCCTGTGTGAGAACTCAGATATTTGACACCCTCTCTGCCAAAACATTCACAAAGGCACCATGGTGTTTTGGTACAGTTGCGAGGTGCAAGTGGCTCCATCCAGAAAACCATTACTGAATAAACATAAATAGCTGTTCCTCTATGCAGACTAACATAACTAGTGATAACTTCTTTTTAACCTCTTACCCAGAAAGCCATGGAAAGGAATGAAAGAAAACCAACTCAGACTGGTGAAACAAGACAGAAAACACGTGTACGTGTATCATACCGGTATAGATGCACATCTCCATGACTTATTGCCTCTGAATAATACATTTATAAAATGACTGTTGTATTAATCACTAATAAGTGTAATGAATAGTGTGACACTGCAAATTATTAATAAACAAAATGAATAAACCACAGTATTATAGATCCCCAAAATGTTTGCACCCAGCAGCCTACAAGAGCACAGCAGGCATAGCTTCATATAATGCTTATCATCACAGAACTGTGGATACTTTTTGTTGCTGCAGGGTAGGAGGAAAGGACACATTATAGCCTCAGCTCATCAAGATATTCTTCTCGGTTTGGATTTATCACAGGTTTCTCTTAAACTACAGCTTTATTTAAGAAATGGGCTTGTGTCATTGAGCGTATGTACAGACTGCAAATGAGGTTTTCCAAACAAATCCTCTATTCCATAAATATTGCTGTCATTTTTAATAGCTAGATGGAAAAAAAAAAGTTTGCATAAAGAATCGCTGTTTATGATGGGACATATAAGAAGCAACCAGCACTATCCCAGAAGCAGTTTGCAGGGTGTCTGGGCAGAAAATGAGAAACTTTGGTGGATTTATTATCTTCCTGAAACAGAATAAAAAGAGATTTAAAAAAAGTAATCCAGCAACAACTAACAATAACATAACAGGTATTCATTCCAGCCATCTGAGACTTGGACATCTGAGATACTGTTCAGAGGATACTGAAGATATTTCTTACTTTACGTGAGGACTATAATGTTGTGAGGACTTACAAAAACTTGATTGCTCTGCAACAACTCACATGGTACCCAGGATCTGTTATCTTGAGTCTTTCAAAATAATCAGCTTGATTGATTAGGTTTTAGGTTCAATTTTTTTAATTCTGTCTATTATTGTTATGTAGAAAACTGTTAGCCAAATTCACTGGGATATTGTGCATATTTACTGAATATGCATATTTTGCCATACAGTTACATGGTATATTACATTAGTAGAAAGAGAAGTATGATGTGCCCCAAAGAAGCTGCCAACCTAAGATCCTGATCCTGCAGGTGTTTATACATCTGCTCAATAGTATGCACCAAGACTACTGCCATTGACTTCAACTGAGCCTTTTAAAGGATTTAAATTTAACTGTATGCCTAAGTCTTTTGCTAGTGACACTTTTAACAATACCTACGGACACACCAGGAGAACAAAATATATAGGTTAAATGATCCTTCATGCTTAGGCACTTAGTTTCCACCTAGATAAAATGGGAAGGCATATGCAATTTACTTTCAAAGTAAATCTTGCTCTCAAGATGGAAAGTGCTGTATAAAAGCTGTTATTACTATAAGATAGCTATTTTTTTTACTGCAGCTGTTTTTTTGAAAAAAGTACTTTCATCTTCCATGACATTGTCTTGCAAGACAATTATGTTATGGTGTAATAACAGGTATGTTATGTTCTATTATGGACAAATATGGTGTAACAACAGGTATTACAGGGGAAATGACATGATCTGTAGTAACATATATATATAGATCTCCTATGTGTGAAGATTTCCTTCTCTTCACATATATCAGATGTCCCTTGTTATTACTGTTCTTTGGTGCTGGACATCAGGGAGGACCTAAGAAGATGTGCATTTTTCTCCCCTCATAAACTAAACTCTGAAGAGACGCTGACGGAGATTTAACATAGTCTGTGATTCCCATAATTCCCATTCTTCAACAGTCTCCTTTTCAGGGTAATTCCACAGAAGACAGTCCAATGTGAAACCCCCATTGAATTATGCTTTCCCAGTGCAACCTGGGTGGAGAAGCACCATGAAAGAACCAGAGGCCCTGGGAAAATGAGAAGCATGAACACTGTCTCTCTGGTTTTTAGGAGGTGGGGCAAGTATGACTTTCTGTAAAGAAGCCCACTAAGGGATTTTTTGTTACAAGGCACTGATCTTAGGCAAATTGCCAAAGCTGAAGTTACTGACTCCTGATGATAGATACACAGTGATCCACAAGAACAACTGTAAAAAAAAGAAAAGAAGAAGAGCAAGTAAGCAGAAACATTTGAAGCATAATTGCCTCCTTTCTTCTGGCTGTCGATAAAATCAGATTTTTTGCTCTTGTTTATCTAGTTAAGTGCACAAATTCTGACTAGAGTTCTTGTTAACTATTGTGCTGAAAGGCACGAAAGGCTGTCATCCAGACAGTGTTTAACCTGAATAAACATTAGACCCCACTTAAAATTAGTGGTCTGCCAAGAACTCTTTCAGTCTCAGTGGAGTATCTGAAACTGTTAGTCAAACTGATCATTAGTCAGAGGGGAGTAATTGCCCCAGATGCCCAACAGGCCAGAGAAAATTCATCATGGATGCAGGGTTTTTCTGGTTGCAGGGAATGAGCCTGGTCACAGGGTTTGTCTAAGTTGTCTCCCTCTCTGAAAAACAGCTGGAGCTTAGACCCTCTTTATTTTGCTATTATATTTTAAGGGAGCCAATTATCCTGTGGCATATTCATTTAAATTCATTTAAATTGTAAATAAGTAAACAGGATTAGACCAAGGATTTGGCATGACTCTTGTCAGCTTGGGGGAAACAATGAGATGAGGTTCCCAAATAATGCTGCTGCCAGCTAATGAGTTGGTTCACTAGGAGAACAGTCTTGTGATGATAGTCATATTAAAAGTGCCTAAAATCATTAGAATTAATTTTAAAATGGTCTCTGGGAAGCAGCTGGGCAGGGACTTAGAGGAAGAGAACGAGAGAGAGAGAAAAGTGAGGACATTAAAATGGACTGATTAATAAAATATGAATACAGACAAAGCTGTGCAGCTGGGGTTTTACACTAGCATTTAAAAATAGCCATACACATTATTCTGCCTCTGGACCTATATCACTTTAAATCTTTTAGAAACATATTAAAATTACTCAAAGAGGGACCATTTTGAAAAGCTCCCTAGAGTTATGCGTGATAATTAAAAAGAGGTTTATTGTAAATCCTTCTGTCTAGTTCAACAGTGTTCTCTGCTTACAGACAACCCTCAGAGGGCAAAGTCGCAGCCTTGATCTGGCAAAATTATTGTCCAGGGATGATGCATTGTTTGTGCTCACAGAAATGCAGCATGAGCACAGTAACAATGGATCTCATATATGGATGCTACAGCGTCAGGAGAAAAACATCAACTACATCATTGTTTATACTAACGAGACGTTTCTGAAATAGCATTATTTGTCTAAAACCGAGGACAGATCAATTTCAAAAGTCAAGGAGAACAGGTAAGGGAAGAGTCAGCTGTACTTCAGTTTTCCGTTTTAGGACAAATATCATTCTCTAGATCATACAGAAGCATTATGAAAATAAGTGTAAAAATGAATTTGAGGGAGGTGAGTGGTTGAAAACATTTGGATGGTAAGACCTCTGTGTATCTATGAGTTCAGAAGATCGTGATCTTAGAAATAATATGATTCAGTAAAAAACAGGGTGGAAAGAAATCCTTTAATTCATCTGGAACTGTATACTGAAAAAAAAAAAAAGAGAACTGAATTTGAAGTTCTTATTAGTCATCACTGAGGCAAGCATGTATCTGTATCTGACCTACAAAGAAGCAGATTTTTTAGGCAGCGTACCACTGTTCCCTGTTGGGCATGCAAAACTGCACTGCATTTTGGAATAGCACCCACCCTGATGCAGAGGGCTGGCACCGGCCTGTGCAGTTTTCTTCCATTTAAGCCTTCAAGACAGAACTGAAGTGACATCTTGATCTTTTCTTCACCCTAAAGTCAAGGAGTGATTTTCATCCTATTCCTTTTTTCCTGTCCTTTATATTCACATGCAAGAAGGGGTTGGGCAGCACTTCCTAAACACGCTGAGGAATCTGCTCATGGAGAGGTTGTGTGCGCAAATATTGTGCGCGCTTTCGAGGGTGAGTCAAAATGTGGCCCCTGTTACCACAGAACAGTAATGAAACAACATGTTCGTTTTTATGAGAGATGCACAGGGCCTTCCATGCTTCTTACAGTTTAGTTTGAATTGTTGCTTTCATTATGAACCTGTTAGTTCAGGGTTTTAACAGAGCCAAGCAGCTCTGCTTCAGGCTACTGTTTGGCACACACCACCACCAGTACAAGAGTAATGGTTTATTTGGACAGTTTAATAAAATTCAATATTTCAACAGTTGCCAGGCTCAAAGACAAGCAAAAATGCATGTGGAGTTTTCAGATTTTACAAACCATCTTCAGATCGCACAAGGCATCTTTGCCTTTAAAAACTAACTACACAAAAAGATAAGAGTTCCTAATTTAAGGTAATTGCCTTGCCAAATTAGGCAGAAAACGTATTACAATATTGGCTGACATACTAATGAGTAAAAATAATGTTCAGAGATAGCACAGTAAACAATTGAAATTCCATGGTATTTGGTTTTGTATATCTGTTGATGATTGAATAACAACAATGTGAGTCACCTGACATGGTGGGGTATAATGATGAATTGCAGGCTGTGCTCCTTTGTAAGATGTTTTGAGATGTGTCAGAGAACGCATGCTTCATACCTAAGTACATGTAATTGTTATTGATTAAGAAAGATATAATTCAGTAACAAACTAAACATTTTTTGGTCATTACAGATCTTCAAAGAACAAACCTCCTAAAGTACTAATTAAGCCTAAAATTATTTCAAGAAAGAGGAGTTTGAAAACTGTTGCAATATATATGTAAGAAACATATACTGCATACACTTGACTGGAAATGCATTTTCCCTTCGTTTTTTTTTTCTGTGGCAGTTATTCCCTACATTTTCAGAACTGAGAATGAAGGATATTGGGAGCTGTAATGCTAAAAGCCTTGCAAGTGAAAATTTTAATTTAGAGGCTTTGAATCAAATGATTGGATGACTCGGGAAACTCTAATAGGCTATATGCTCCTTAACCACAATACCTCTTGTTCAGAGTCAGTCTGGGTCCCAGGTGACCAAACAGGCCTTGCAGTAGAATCGCTGGCCTGGGCTCTAAGCAGCCACTTCTCCACATTGCAAATGAGCGGTCACAGCTTGGGGCTATTGCACGATCATTTTCCCAGACTCAACAAAAGCAGAGTAGTGAAGGACACCAGGTAACCCTCTCGTAAGCCATGCTTGCCCATTGCTCATTTATGCAAACCTTCAAACTACATCATTTGTGGCTACTACAAAGTATGCATGTGCTAATTTCCTAAGTATTCCTGGGCAGACTTTGCACTACAGCTGTCCTGGCTCCCGTGCCATCAGCAGCGCCCAAACTATCAACTTGAAAGCTAAAGTGGCTCTGTCTGCATGAGCTACAGCCGCTGTGAACAACCCTGTGCTCTCACTAATGCCCAGGGTCTAGCATGCCCTGCTTGCTGCCCCTAAGTCATCAAGGGCTGCTCATCCGTAGGGACAGCAGGCACAGAGAGACGAGGGAAGCATTTCGGTTGTCTTTCTGGAACGTGATGGTGACTTGTCAAGATCAGGATCATGTTGGAGCAAAAGAAGGTAGCAAGGCTGCACATTTTCTTCCTCGTCTTTGGAACCAATAGAGAACGATACAACTATCTTAGTTCCACTGACTTCAGGAAAGCTATGAGAGTCTATACCAGTATCTGCAACGGGTAGCATTGAAATACATGCACAAAACCGCTGCATTTGTGTTTTAGAGGAAACTTATGTATTGAAAAAGGCGGCATATTGTTTTATGAAACAGCACAATTTCTGCTAGCTGCATACCGTACAGTCCCTTTTGCTGCAGGTTGCTGGCAGGGCTGTACTGCACCATGCGTGGACACGCGCTCTGCTCTCGCATCCCCCCAGACAACATGTGGGGTGAAGGAAAAGTAACTAGTCCAGCTCAACTTTTTCAAAATGTATCTACATTCAAATCTCTTTGGCATTAACAAACAGGCTCCTTTACAAATGCCTGGCAATTACATTCATACCTATTTTTAGAGTTGTCTAACACACTTCAAAAAGCAGCAAGCAATGCAGAAAACCAGGACTACCATGTGTCACTTTCTTCAAAAAACAACACTTGAGTTGCCATGTCTTACTACTTTACTGCTTGTAAGACGGGTGGTGTCATCCTTGAGATTTTTCCAGGCACTGATTCTAATGAAATTTAGTCTCTCAAACTATATTTATTTCAGTTTCTTGGGAATGGGAAACCAGGAAATGGTGGGACAAGAAAAACACACTGTTGGACAGAAGACGGAATATTTGAGAAATGTTAGCTCTGTGATACACTTGCCTGGGACAAATGTATGACCTGGGAAGCAGTACCTTGTGCTGTAATGTTTACACGACATGAAGCCCAGAAAGGCTGCTGAAAGAATGTGACACTGCACCAGTTTAACAAGGATTATTGCATTTTGACTATTTCTCCTATAGGGATGGAGACTCTCCATATTTAACACACAATCTGTTGTACTCTCTGTGGACTTCTTGATAATTACAAACAAGGTTTCATAGATACCTCCAAAAGTGCTTGTAGGCTGATCATTAATACTGTTTTTGTATATACCATATTTTCAAAATCTGTGAAGGAACACTTGGAATTACCTGTGGCAATCTCAGTCATTTTTGGCCCTGTTGGGATAGTCCAGACAGTCTTCCCCTCTAAGTGAGCATAGGATGAGGAATAACTGTTCTGCATCTGTGGAAATTCATGGCATTTTGATCATATGAGAGAAGAGGACTAACTAGGAAATGAAAATAGGTCTGCAATGCAGAGGAGGTACTTGGAAGAAATCCTTAATTTTCATGCTATCCAGGATGATAACAGAGCTTGGCCATCATTTGCAGCTGTTCTGGGATATATCACAATGAACAGAGATTAGCCGTTATTATTCAGCGTCTGCTTCAGTGTCCTCAATATCCTATAAAATTCTGAGCTTTACCTAATTGGGCTAGAAGGAGAAACAAACCAATAAATCTATTTTTATTATGATTATGTTATACCAGTCTGGGAGTAAATGAATATTAAATATAATGCCTGGGAATAGTAGCTAATCATCTTCCAATCATAAGACTAGGTATTAAGAAGCAGGGTGGGGTATAGAATTGTTGTTCAAAAAGATTCTTTTTCTTAATCTTATAGCAATTAGAATAGCCATTTATTATTAGTCATTAGTGCCACCCATCACCACCAGGGCCAGAGGTTGCCAATGTAGTTGAAGCCACGCTTAGCCCCTTTGTTACATAGAGCAGCAATTGAAAATGCATTATACCAATGCTCCAAAGCCAGTGTTGGTTTCTGATAAGCTTCCCGATGGGACTAAAGGGGTCAGCTTTAACCTAGTATGCCCTAAACAGTCTGGGATTTGAGAAATGCCCTTCACTTCCATGTCCTAGTGCCCCTGGGGAGACCAGCAGAGATTTAGTGTACCCTCTTTGTAAAGGGAGGTGCTGGCTGAAATCCTCTGTAGTAGGTTTAGATCTTGCTGTCAGCCGTGAACTTTGGCATCCTGCTCTGCGCTCACTTTCCCCCTCACAGTTAAGGCAGGGTGGGGTGCAGGATGTGCATTTATGGGTAGCTTTCTTCTATGCTTACCCTGTGGATTTTTATTACTGATGTTGGAATAGGTGCTTTGACCTATTTTCGGAACTGGACATGTAGAGATGTATTTTGAAACTGTGAATCTAAATAAAAACCATGCATGATTAGGAGAAAGAGTGAGGACTCCAAAAGAAAAAAAAACAGCTGCTATGTAGTAGACTCCTTGTCTCTATCCTCAGTGGTCCAAACTGAATCACTTGGCAGGAGACCTGCACCGTGGAGAGCTGTGCTGGCACATAGGCAGCTGTATGGCAAGGTGCCTGGCATCCAGACAATTGATCTCCCCTTGCTACCAACTGCATCCATGAACTGGCCTCGGCCCAGAGGTGGAAGGAACAGACTCACTCCCAAAATCTGAATGGACAGAAGCCTGTGGTCTGGCAACAGCCAACCTCAGTCAACATTATACCATGTACTCGTGACAGAGGCACAACTCTCCATTTTTGGCTGGGTCATTATCCTATTTGATATGTCTCTTCACAGGCAAAGAAGTGTTCTGGCTGAATTAGGCAGATGCAGGTGGCCTGGGATCATCTTTGCAGCATCCCTCACTCTTTTCTCCACAATAACTTGTTGTGGGTAGGGTTTTGTAAGACACTATTACTACTTATAAATAGCACCAATAAGTAGAACAGATACTGGGATACCACCTACATAAGGAGCAGACCTGAACAACAATTTTAGGTTTCTAGCAGAGAAGGAAGAAGGTTTGGAAAATTTTTTGTCACTGAGTGTTAGGATCTCTCTTTTCCAAAGACTAATCATGGCATACTACAGCACAAGCCTTCCTTGGAAATGCTGCTGAGAAGACAGCTGAGGATGGATGCCTCTGTGCATACCATTGTAATAGCTGCGTACAAAAGCATAAACACATTACAGCTTGCATATTTACAACATTTAAATTCACTGACCTTGCAATTCTAGCAAAAAAAAAAGGGGGGCATGAGGGAAGAAATTGCGGGTCTTCCAATATTGAGCTTTCAAGATCACTATTTTCCAATGGTGACATTATTGTGAATTTTTTAACACTGATATAAGGCAAGTTGCCTGATAGTATTCCAGGGTAAGCTGTACGGAAGAGAGGTATATTCATCCATAACATCGGTGGCTACCAGCTCCATTCTGTATGTTCAGTAAATTATTGCATAAAACGTTTAATTTTAAAAGAGGCAGGTTGAGGACAATTAATTGTTTAAACAATATATTTTATAATATATACTCAAATATGGGATGTATTTAATAATATATACTCAAAGCTCAGAATTAAAATTCAGTGTTCTGTCTTAACTGTACATGACTGTGAGGGTTTGTTTTTTCAGGGCTGCCTTAATTATCATGTGCTTTTTCTTTTTCCATACATCTATTATAGAAATAATAATTGACAGGGAAAAGCCCCCAGTACTCATCCTCTCAAATTGTCAGAGTTTATGGGCCGATGCTAAGCCTGTACTAGTTTTGTAAAACATTGGGCATATTTTCAGATATAGTAAAAAACCCCACGGAGATGAAGTAAAATATGTTAATCACCTGAAAAAAGTAAGCGTATCAAATGGGGTTTATCTTGCTTGATATATACAAAATGTAACAATTCAATAGCAGTTCAGGCATTAAACTTTATATTTTGCAAGCTGTAAGAATAAAGAGATAAATTTCAGTTTGAACCCCCCAAAACCCTCTCATTCATAGTGTATATAGGTTTTCTGAGTGAGAATCTTTGCAGAGAGTGACTGTTAGAAACAATCAGTCATCAAAATGGGGTCATGAAACACAAACCTTCAGAGAAAGCATAGGTATGCTTCACTCCTGCAACAACCTCCCAGGAAACCATGCTGCTCAGGGTATTTATGTCTGAAAAGATATCTGTTTGCAGGCTTCAGATCAGTGAGGAGGAACTATAGTGCCTTCTCTTTTTTTACAGCCCTATCTGGCTGCCACCATGCCTGACCTGTCAAGGAACAGATGCTCTGACTTCATCTTGCGCGCTCATTCCTCCAGATTCTGACAACACCTCTCAGGTTCGTAGACATGTCAACCCCATTGTAATGATGGCTGCTAAACCGGAGACACTGAGGAATTAAAGGTAGATATATATGTTAAAATTGCCTTTCTTATTCACCCGAGGTGCCAAGCCCCTCAAAGAAATTTCAAAGGATTAAGCACATCTGTAACGGTTGGGGTTTTTTTTTTTGCTTCTACAGATAATATTTCATATAAAGCAAGCCCTCTTCACTCTGGTTTTCTTATCCAAGAGAGAGGGAGGGCGCAAAAAACCTGAACTTGAAAACTGACAGAATCTTACCATTAAAACGGTTGCAATCACAAATCTAATTGCCTTGCAGAGGAGCAGTGGGATTGCATAAAACAGTATCACTCCATTTCTAGTTCATCATCCTATCCAAACATCTTCAACATTCCTGTATTATTTTCTAGGTGTTTGCACCACCTATGTTAATAAAGGTGATTATGTCACAGTCAGCAAGCAAAAACCGACGTCTTCAGGAGGAATGGTTTCTTATGAATGGAAAATTTTTAATACATATACATCCATCCCAGGGGTCCAACACCTTTCCTCAGGAAGAGCTTGTAATTGGTTTCATTCAGGAAAGCCTTTGGGATCTGTATTAAATTAGTTTTAGTGGGTAGGCTCTGTCAATCCAACAGTTTCCGTAAAGTAAAATTTTTAACCCCTCCGTTGCTCTCAAAGGGATTTGGTTATTTAAAAAAAAAAAAAAAAAAGAGAGAGAGGAAAGGGATAGCAACTCATGTTGTTTAAATAAATGTCAGCCCCAGCTGACTTGACCTACACCGTGCAGGATGATTCTTTTCAGAAGGCTACTTTACAAATTTCAGAACCTAATTTCATGAGCTCATGTTTGGAAATATTTCTGTAAAATTTTGTATGCTGTCCCTCACCATCCATAGTTCATCTGTAGTCATATACCTCCTTAGCTGCTCCTGACTGAAAGTCCATTTGATCTCATGCCTGTCCAGCAATGTAAATGCTACTATGAAAGGGCATGGCATTGGGCTCGCTCTAAGCTCTTGATGAGTTACTGCTCTTGGAAGACAATTTATCTGAGATGTGTTTTAAGCTCACAACTTTGTTTTTCCAACAGTTCAGTAGTAGTCTGCCATGGTCTCTAGGCAGGGATTTGGGCAAGCCTGGCTCTGGTCCAGAGGAGTCTGTCTGAGCTGAAAACTTCCCTTGTGCAGCATCCACAGCTTAAACTCCCTCTGACATAGCTCAGGCCAACCTCCAACACTCTTTGGAAAAGAGCCTATGTGTGCCTTGCTGCCTGGCCAGCATGGCCCGAGCTGGCAAGAGCACGCTCTAGCCCAGTCTGCCAGCAAATATCCTGAGTTAAGCAGAGCATGGCTGCTCCAAGCCAAGGCTGGGCTACAACCAGCAGCAAGGAAAGAAAGAGCAGGGGTAACAGGGCTTGGTGGGATTATGCTCTCAAATCCTGACCTCTGTGTGGACTACATAATTATTCTTGTTGGAACCAGAATTTTCTCTTAACATAGAAAAAGGACAAGAAGCAGTTGGTACTGTGTTTGTTACCCAGTAACAACATTGCAGTGGGGACTCTAAGCCTTTGTCCACTACCAAGCTAGAAGTCCTTCACCAGCTAGAGACTGAAACAATGCTGATCTCTATTGTACCCAGACACAGCAGACAACTTTAGATAAATGAATTAATGTTTCAAAATAGATGTAGTACTTTACATTCTTGCATTTAGTCCATCCAGATGAAGTCAGTGGAAGCTGAATTAGCTCATGCACTTTCAAATGACTCATCACTCATTCATTTGCTCCAAGAAGTGCATCTCCTACTGCTCTGTTCCATGGAGGCACAGCACAATGAGGGCAGTACTCAGAAAAGAAGGCAGGTGTCCAAACTTCCCATGGCCTTTTCTCACTACCAAATATATCTGGGCTAGGATCTTGCCCATGCAAGTTACTGCAGTGTCACTTATTGCAGCTGGTCTATGTTGAGTTACCCAAGACAAAGATATATGGAACCTCAGGATAAATGAGCAATTGTCTGCATGTAATTTTTAATTGAAATGTTAAAGTAATCTCCTATGCAGCAGACAACATTTAAATCAGATTTTCTTCAAATTTGCTGTTGCTGGAAACATATACACACACACACACCCCCCCCCCCAATAAGATCTTGAATCTTAACTCAGGTGGGAAAATTCACAGGCCGTTCTCTTTAATTAATTTAAACATCACTAATTTAAAACTCCAAGCTCTCCTGAGTAATTCCAGTAACAGCACTTAAAAATAATGTTCCTGTGAAAAGCTCTGCTAATTCAGAAAATGATCAGAATTAATGTTGCTCATTTCACAAAGAAGAAAGAAGATTGTCTCTGTTGTGGCACATGCAGGAAGTTCTAGTCTATTAGCAAACAAGATCAAAAATGAGATCATTAATACTGGCTGAAACAAACAAGATTTTTATATTTAAATGTTGAACAGTAAGTCTTATGAGAGCCTGAAGGGGAAAAGGAAAAACAAAGCAAAAGAGATGTGTACCCACAAATGGGAGGGAAAATATCCTTCATGATGCTAGCAGACAACTAGTTAAGTAACAACCACTTTCACATTTTATCATTGCTATAAATACTTCTCTAGTTTTGATTAAATTGATGTCACAATGGCCAAAATTCTCTTCCTATCATGACAAGCAGATGCTGGTCAACTTGCATTTTTAGTTTCTTCCTCAACTTTCTCACAGGTCAGCTTCCAGGCTGCTCTGATTTAATCCAACACACTGTAAATGCCTCTGGTCTTGGTCCAGTAAATAGAATTTTTTCTATTTAACCTGCTGAATTTTTTACTTCCTATCAAATGCCATTGTGTGGCTGTACATCACTGAGCCCCTACAGGAGTACAGTTTCTGCAAGAGCAATGCCATGCAACGGGGAGCTAAAGCATTAGAAATTTTTCCTGCAGTGACTGATGAGATATTGAAAGCACATCTTTCAACAGAAGTCTGTACTCTTTTGCCTTTACATCAGTTCAGCATATCCAGTGAAACTGAGCTGGTGATGTTTTGGATTCTCTTATCAAGGGTTTGTTGTTCTTCCCAGAGTGTAACTCGATTTCATTGGTGCATCAGGGAGAGCCATTCATGCAAGGAGCCAACCTGTAGGCATGTATGAGTAGATGGTCTTGGCTGACTGTCAATGGTATTACTTTGTGAGAGAAAATGTATATAGAGAGAATGTCTGTAAGAAGGGTTGGTCTATAAGTGGACTTAATAAATGCAACCAGCTAGTTACATGACATTTCAGTTGCACACACTCAAAACACTAAGTAGGCTATCAAAATATTCCTTAGCTATATTTGTGGTAAAAAGTTAAACCCATTGTTTCACAAGTTAGTTTGCTACGAAACAAGAAGGTATATAACTCATGCAGCATTGTAACTACCTGTTGCCCACTATGACCGTGCAAACTCAACCAAGCACAGGTAGGGTCTTGCCTTCTTGGATGATGCTCATTTTTCATCCCTGGTCTTTTGGGGGTTGCTAAAATGGGGTTATTAATCCATTTTACTTAGAGGTTATCACCACCACAACCATGATTAGACCTGTTCATTTATTCTGTATTTCTGTTCATGGGCTCCTGGTATTTATTAGCAACCTTGAAAGAGCCTAGACTACAGAGTGGAGTAAGTATCACGGACAGGAAGAAAGTATGTGGGGTTCTGAAGGGAAGAGCAAGATGGCTAATTTTAGATATCTCTATCATTAAACATGTAAATGTTGTATACAGGCTACCTGTCTGGCACTTCTTCCATAACTTACAAATCAAAAGAAAATTCTGACCTTTATTTGTTTCCGTAGAAATCAGCAAGAGGTCATAAAGGCATGTGTGTGTGTGCATGTGGCACTTTCTTTTTTTAATCTATGTTCAAATCTATGTAGTGTTGAAAATATAGCATTTGGAAAGACAAGGAGGTTTGGGGTCGTTATTGTTTTAACATATTGCAGTATTCCTTTCACTTTCTTCATTTACTTCTAGAACTGATTTTTGTTTTGCTCTTCTTTCTGATATCAACTAGAAAAGTAGATGCTGTGGGGGAAGCAAAATAAACAGGAAGAACTCTGATCTTTTTCCTCATTTAGACAACTGCGATTACATTTCTATTGGTTTGCATTGGAGATGTGTTGGTTTTCAAGTGCTTCTTAGAGCAAAGAAAGAAACCTAAAAAGTAAATATCTTTCCAAAGCACTTTCTTGCAAATTAGATGGCAGTACAAGAGTTATACATAAAACTTAGACGCAAGTATCAGAAAGAAAATGTCATATAAAAAGATTTCTCCTGTAAGTATGTTTATATTTAGATCTTGCCAGGAACTTCAGTCCAATTAAAGAAATTCTGACACTAGATTCTCAGTTGACTTAGGCTGATGTTGATCTATTGCCCTTTATTTAAAGAAAAACCAACTGAGATGCTGGAAAGATGAATAGTATATCCTTGCCTTGTTGAATTAGAGTATATGGGACTAAGCACTCACAGAATATGTTTAGATATTAATTTTTGGAAGCATTATCTAGAACTTAGCCTTTCCTGGTTTGCACCTGATTAATTCCAAGGCTGAATACTGAAATGCTTTCTTAGGCAAAACTCTCCTTAACATTTTCACTAAGTTCTGAGATAGTATTTAAGAGTTTGAATCCAGATTTGCAAAGGCATTTAGATACTTAAGATGCAGATAGGCATCAAATAGGATTTGCAAAAGAGCCTACGCAGGATGTGTGGCTAATTCCCTTTGAGAAGTAATGGGTAATAGACATCAAACAGACCTGGTGTTTTGGAAATCCCATTGGGCCCTTCCATGCTATGTTAGGTGCCTAACAGTCTTCAGAGTTTTTACTGTTGGCCTTCTGCCTGGAATTACTTTAAAATCTGGCTCTTAGATTAAGAGAGAAGAAAGAGCAAGTTGTAATTTTATATTAACAGATAAAAGAAATGAACATGTAAAATAAAAGAAAAAAATTGGATGTGACAACCTGTAAATATCTGCTATGTAAGTTCTGGATGTTCACATTTTAAACTACTATCTAAGCATATCTCATGAGTTATGAGGCCAGGAGGGTGTAATATATAACTAACAGAGAACAGATTACCTACCTTTACAAGACTGTTTATAAGAACACATCTGATTTGTCTTGGCATTTGAAATATATTTATAGCACGAGCTCCTTTTTCATTGCAAGCCGAGTACAACTACGTGAACTATTACATTTTTCTTCTGTTGAAATCCAGAGAAATGAAATTGCTGCCTTGAGCCATGTTTTGAACTACTAACCACTGTCACCTGAAGCAAGCAAAGCTTTAAAACTTACACTGCAAGACTTCTCCAAAAGCTACAATATCCCCCTCCAAGCCTCTGAGTCAGCTGCCGATGGGAACAGACTTTTTTCAGGCTGCCCCACAAGGTATTTACCTTTCAAGTCAATCACTGCTCAGTTCATTGTATGTCGCTCTTACCCGAGTACAACAGTAGGTCCCTAATAAGTATTTACAAGAAATGCTAGTGTGCCTAAAATGTTAGTGTGCCATGACCATGCGCGCGAAACAGCCCTGAGCGTAAGGACCTGACAGATGAATCTCGCTATGTCCCTGTGCAATGAGGTAAACAAATCTCTGCCTTTCAGGTTTTTTGATCAAACAAATAAAACAAAGAGATATTTCTTTTGTTCTGTAATTGTATGTATGTCAGTGCCGTGCCTTTCCCAGTTCATTTGTCGTGATTTATGTTTTCAGAAAGCCTATGGTTGTGCTGCATGAGAAATGTCTCTATTGAATTGAATTCTCTGACTGCAGTAACTCTAGATGAGCTCAGTGTCTTAATCTGATGATAATTTCTTGTTTTTGTAAAACCACTGTGTACAGTGCCTGCATTACTTATAGTGATTAATTTTGGTCTCATCCTGCAAATTCTTCACTGGATGGGAATTGCCAGAAGAGATTTTTTTCTTGCATGTAATAAACCAAAATGATACACTACAGGCAAGTTTCTATTTAAAGATCGTGCCATAGGTCAAAACTCTGCTTCGGTTGTATAAGTTCAGATAAAGCATCAAGAAGTTCAAAAGGAACAGGAAGATTTTCTGAAACTTCAACAAGAGTCCTGTAAGCACTGGCATTAATACACCAAAATATGACTGAATATCCAAGGTGGCTGGAAGACTACTGTTTTTATCTGCAGATCTCTCTGGTGAAGGAGTGACATCCACGGAGGATGTGAGAAAAGCAGAGTACAAGGATTAAAGGACCAGAGGTGGCCTGAGTTCCTTTGGCTGGAAATCTAGCAAAGCTGGGCTCTGGGAAAGTATACTACAACTGCAGTGTTAATACTAAATGCCAGCAGCAAATGGCCAGCAGGCAGTACTTGTGTAGCAGACCAGGGAAAAAAACCTAAACTCATGTGTGGCCAGATCATAACTACAAATGTGTCAGCAGCACTGTGCCTTTTGTACTAGGGGACTGAAATCAGAAGCCTTCTCTGAAGTAACTAAACTGGGATTAAGGCCTTCAGGATTAGGGCAATTGTAGGCAATGTGTTAGAAGCAAAATATATCTCAAGAAAAGCACACGTTGTACATGAATTTTCCTTATGGACTTCAAGAAGCAGGAGACGCAAAAGAGCTAACAGATCAGTCTGCTTCCCTCTGATGACAGGGACTGCTCTTCACCTGTCCTTTCCAGTGTTTGGTACTGGGCAGTCAGCCTTATTTTAAGCACATCAAGCAATGACACACTTAGCCTTTCCCTTGCAGGGCTCCATTCTTAACCTTCCAGCCCTCTATAAAAGGAAACTTTTTAATATACATGTCAAACTAACGCAGCATGCGATTTTGGGAGTGTGCCATTTTGTTTCTCAAATTGGCAAGAATTACTTTTAAATTCAAAATAAAAAAAAGGAAAACCTTTCCAGTTTGAAGGCAAGATTTTACCTAAGGGAAAACTCATCTTACAGCCCAGTACGACAAAGATATCTGCTACCTGCACCAGTTACTGAAGTGGAACTGGAAGCACTGCCTTCCCACGCCTTTGAATTTTCAAAGGTGATAGTAACAAGGTGACCCAGTTTATACATTTAGCTTTAGCATCCTCATGTTGCTGAAAGTAAAGAAGTTATGTCTTTGGCAGCAGGAGGCTGGAGGCACAGCGCATTCTGTTAGGCAAACTATGTTGGGAGGTTTTTGGCTTAGCCAATGGGATCTTACATTCATCTTAGTGGTCTTCCTCAGGCTGGCTGTGTGGGTGACAGGCTGGGGTTTCCTGAATGGAAGGAAGAGGAAATGGGGCACAAAGGGAGCCCCTGAGAGGAGCCTGGGAGACCACTGTCCAGACGTGATGAAAGGGAGGAAGAAACAGCATATTTATAACCCTGGTCATGGAGGAGAGCGGCTGATCCTGACCCAGCAGGGAATAGCAGGGATACCTGAAGGCCTGGCATCAGGAGGATGTGCTATTGCAGCAAGAGCTGAAAAAGGGGACAGAGAAGCACAGCACACCAGCTTCGGGGAGTGGGAGGGGAGTCTCCAGTGGCTACAGGGGGGACAAGGTCCTCTCAGATCTGCTTTGCGCGAAATGCTTGCTTGTTTCCCAGCAGTTCACTTCTGGTTTTGTACAGTTCACTCTGCACAATCTGCACAGTCACCAATGGTCACATTAGCCAGGGAACCGCGTGCTGTCTACAGAAGCTCTCTCAGCGGACGCACACAGCAGTGCAAGCCAGGCAGTCTTGCCATTTTCCATACAGCTACTGTTACAGGCTCCCAAAACATGTGAGTTATTTACTCATTATTGGCTGCCCAGTCCCAGGCATGGTGCTTTCCAAATAACATGAAGACACAAACCTCTCCCTACAGAACACAATCCAAAATAGGAAAGATCTTGTTGGAACAGTGGTAAGGGACACCAGATACAAGCAAAGGGCTCAAGGCAATTAGCAGTGATCACCCTCTTAAAATACTTTTGCTACTCTTGTCATGACACAGCAACTTCCCATTCTTGCATTGCCTTCATATCACATCACCATTCACTTCAGTTATTCCCCCCTTCCATCTGCTGGAAATCCCAAGTACAGTTTTCCAAACAGCTCAGACAATGTTTTTATTTCTCACCCAGCTAAAGACAAAAATTCTGCAGTAACAACCTGTCTTTTCCAGGAAAGCTCATGTATAATATCAGCTGGATGAGATCAGAACTCCTGTACAAGGCAGTCATCTTAACTGTTTATGTGGCAATGGACTATCTAAAGAACAGGAGAAATTTCTTATTTGATTATATCTCTTTCTTATGAATAAGCCTCTGAGCAAGAGGAAAGCATTTCCTTCTACCCATCAGGAGTTACTACATAGCCATGGCACAAGAAGGTGCCATCCCACACTGGCCGATGAGTGAACAGCCTGTCCATGGCTAATGTGTCGGGCAGCGCTCAGCATATTCACAGGGAATTGCCTCCTGAAAAAAGCTAATGGGCCTCACTGTCTGAAATATGACCATTTTCTCAGTAGTGGTAGAAAAATGTGCTGCAAAATATCTCAGTAAACAGACTGACCTGTTCTCCTGCGCAAGATGCTGAGAAAGTGGGTTAAACTCTGTGGCTTGTCAGATGTGTTAATAGATGAGCTGTATTCTCAGTGCTGATCCTAAGAAGAATACGCAGAGCAAATGTCACTTTTACAGCCACTAATTGAACATGACTATGGCTGATAGCACTTTCCTACCTCCTTTTCCTACCCTATGTTCCATTTGTTTATTGGAAATATTCGTGCTTCCCCAAAGATTCACCAGGAACTGCATCTCTCTGCCAATGGGGCCTTGTATATGGAGTTATTATTCTGCATTTGCCTCTCACACTTGCCTGATCTAGCCAATTTGAATCATCATGTTCATGCAGCATTTCTGCCAGCAGAGGAGGGAGTGCAAATCATGCCTAACTTTGCATTTGGTTATGCCACCCCTCAGGGTCATCAAAGCAACACCAGGGAGGTCTACATTCAAACTAGGTGACCCTAGGTAACTTTTAGTTTTGCATATGCTTTCAAAGCAACAACCAGCCGTGGGTAAGCTGTTGAACAAGTAGTATTCACAAGGAGATGGACAGAAGGAAGGAGACAGCAAGGAAAGTAGCATTGGTTGAAGTGAAACATGTTGGGAAAACATCCCTTCACAAGGCCTGATAACATGAGATGAGGATCTTCTGCACATTGGGTTATGACTTCCACATATTTTTGTATGTGGACCGGCCCAGACCCAAGCTCATGTGTCAAGACACCACTCACCTCTCAGCACATCAGTGGCAGCCATCAGAACCACAGAAGTTAGTCCTAACAGAAGCTAGGCTCAAATTTAAAACTCTAGTTTAAGTGCATCTCTAGAGGTGAAAGATAAAATTTGCTTCTAACTTCAGAAAGCTTTTTTCTAACCTGCTGGAAACTGGCTGACAATTATTCCTGTGAGGTTTTTGTACTGCAAGGAGCAGAAACACCACGTCTCAGCAAGATGGCTGCCACCAGCAATAGGTCTGTAATGCCAGCTGCAATTAAAACCTTGAAAAATAGCATGCAGTATCTCACAATTTATGAATAACGATGAGTATGTTATTGCTCATAGACCCTTGAGCTCAGTGCAAACCTCAGGTAATTTTTCATTATCCTGCAATCTGCACCTTCAAATCAACCACAGTTCTGCCATGGACTTCTAAAAAGGCAGGGTGAGATATCGCAGGACATGTAAAAACCCTCCTGCTCTGACTACACAACAAGGAAAGCACAGCTCATGCTGTAGCAGCAGCAGTAGCATAAAGCAACACAACCTATATGAGCCCAGCTAAAATACACCCACTGTTGCATGATTTATAACAAAGCATTCTCAATGGTACAGTCGGAAGAAATTAATTCTGGAAGGTAAGACAGAGATTCAAAGAAGCTGTTTTTCTGTTAAAAAAATTAAAAGGCTATAATTCCTCTCTTCTTATTTAAAAAAAAAAAAAAAGAAAAAAAAGCCAGCTGGGAAAGGCATCCAAAGTTTCCCTTACACACAAGCAAAGCCAGCCATGGCCTTGCACATCTTCAGGCCGTATGAAGCAGCCAGAGAGAAGTGGTGGTAGCACATGGCCAGATACTTTTTACCAACTGTAGCTGAGACCTGTCTCACTAAACAGGTCAAGATCCCTGTTACTTCTATATGAAACTAATAGGAGTTACATATATGCATATAGAGGGACTAACTCAGTATACATGTTCTTCCCAGTATGTTTTGAACAGAGTGTTATTCTGTAAATACCTACACTCAGAGGGATGGTTTCAGGCCCTGCTAAGGCTATGCTGTAGCATCAGGGGCTCAATAGCTGTGTAGTGAGACCAGGCTGGTGCAGGGCATCCAGCCAGATGGTTGAGCATCTTCTGCTCATCTTCTGGGGGATTCCCACAAGAACAGCCACGGCATCCTGGAAGAGATTCCACAGGGCTGCCACATGCAGACAGTGCGATATCCTGGCAGCAATGGATGAAATCCTGGCTCCTCTTTGTGATGTTGCATTCCTTAATTTCCCTGTAGCCAGAGTTTTGGTGGGTGACTTTACTAGATCACAGCAAGGATCAAATGCCATCTCTCTCTAAAATAGCCTCCAAAGGCAGTTCAATGTACATGAGTAAAAACAATAGAATGATGTAACCCTCTCAGTCCGCTGTTTGGCCTTCAGCTTGTAACTACTGCTGGCACCCTACCAGGCTGTGTGTGCACACAGTCGTCGAGCCTCCAGCCCCAGCTCAGAGGTGACCATAGTGCTGGCCTCCCTCTGTGACCGCCCCTTGGCTGCCACCTCCACCTCTCTGTCCTCACTCACACGCAGCTGCTTCTGCTTGCACGCCTCAGGCAACGGTTCCTTCCCTTCCTTCTGCTCAGAGGATTAGCAAATCAAGCTGGACACTAACCCAGGATGCAGCACAGTGCCCCATAAAGAGCCTGACAGTGCATGACAGTCTGCTGTGCTATGTCCCAGCTGTGTACTCAATGAACCCGGGTCTGAAACAACACAGAAGGCGTTGAGCCCAGTGCCCCTGGTATCTGACTTGGATCCATGTACATGAATGACTAACAACTACTCAAAAAACCCCACCTGAACCATGCAAAATGTTTTAGCTCTGCATTTCTGGAAAAGGGAGTTTTAACACTTGCATTTGCACCTTTTATTGCAAAGCCTCAGTTCACCACTTCAAGTTGAAGTTATGGGCAGAGATATGCTATGTAGGATCACAAAACATGAATATTTTGGGATTCAGTTTGCTTGGGTGCTGTGAGATGGACATTGTAGAAAATGTAGTGTGTAGCAGGTAATATTGCTGGTCTTTCTTTCTGCCCGCAACATGTTTAGCTCCAGCAGCAGCAATACGTACTTCAGGCTGCTGGCCAGCTGTAATAAAATGGATCCATATCTCAGGAAGAAAAAGGTGGTCTCTGAAAGTCTCGTCCTTCTGAGACTGTCCCTGGACCTGGTAACTATTACAGCTAGTGGAACTGAAATACAGAAGGCATTTGTAGTACTAAAAGGTTGTTAGATTAATGGCTTCGGAGGAACGGTTTAACAGAGAGGAAAATTTAACAGTCACTGTTTGGGTTTATTAAAGGAGCAAAGGTCTGGGACCAGTTCTCTAAAGAGTTAACATCTCTCAGGGCCTGAGATGCTTCTCCTGCTGTTTGCAGAGACCCATTAGAGACTGAAGCATGGATGAGAGGTACAAACCCTTCTCTGGGTCTCTGGCTAGAGGAGGAAGGAAAAGCCATGGAGCAGTGGGAGAGAGAAGATGGGGAAGACAGTTTTTTCTGCAGCTGAATTACCAGGGTTTTGAGGTATTGTCAAACCCTGATGGTGGCGAGGGTGTCTGTCCCCTAACTCAGCATTACTCCAGTGTATTACAGGCTAGACTGAGGCCACTAACTCATTTCATATGACCAACATAATGTGGACATCACATCTGGTTACATGAGTAATACGATGGCCAGCAGGAGCTGGTTCTGTGACATTTTATTTTCTCTCTGAGTTCCTGGAAAGATAAAATGAAACTATGAAGCAAACATCTGAATGAAAGAAATCCAAGTGGCATTTATGGATTTTTTTGCTAGGCAAATGCCATTACTAAAAGAGACTCTCAAATACATGAAATGCTCTTAGGGCCCTCCCTATTCCCCCAAGACTGTCTATTCATTGGTGTATGCCTGCGTCTGCTTACCTTGTTAAAACCACCCCAGCAGTGTGTCATTGAGCTATGGAAAAATGTAAGTCTATGGGAAGCATTCAGCTCTGACTCATTATCTGTATCTAACCGCAGGATCGTGAGCTCAGAAACAGAGAGCAACTCTCACATCAGCACAAATAGCCTACAGCATTATTTTCCTCAGTAATTTTGTCATGTGGCATATAGTTTTGTTTGATTTTTCATCAGAAACATGGCTACTGTAACACTATAAATTAACCTGGTTGCTCTCCTCCACATTTCTGCACAGAATTCATGAATGAGAGAGAGAGCATGGATGAGAGAGGGAGGCTCTTTGGAAATGTCCTTGTTAAGCTGCTGGCAAATTGCCTTGCTCAGGATGAGGAACAGCAGCTGAAAACAACCAAACACCAAGTCTCCATCATGATGCCTCAGGACTGCAGTCCTGTTGCTAGGGTCCCTGCTTGCAAAGTGCCATGGCTGAATAAAGTAGGTCAAGAAAATTACCATTATAATGAGACTTTCCTTGCTGTTCTCTAGCCTGCCCCCCACCTGGCCCTGCGCTGCTGTAGGACCTTCCTCCTTGCTTGATGTTGCCTTCCTGCATGGTGGCCCATCTGCACAGAAATGGCAAGAAACTACATTTCAGCCTAGCCTTCAGCCTGGTCGGAAAGACTTACAGCCTTAAAAAAAAAGGGGAGCTGTTGGGTGGAAGCCCCCAGGCCAAGGAGAGCCCACACTTCCCAGGTGAGCCCTGCAGGCTATTGCTGTCTCTTCCCCTTCCGTCAGACAGCCGCTCTCTGCTATAGACTCAGTACTGAAAGGATGAATTTAAGGATGGATGTATTTAAGGTGAAGCCCTGATTTAGATGCCCGTTAAAATATACATCTGTCTTGCTGTTTCTCTTTGGCTGACCAAACATCTCTACTGTGTCAAGTTCTGGGCTCCCCAGTTCAAGACGGACAGGGAACTGCTGGAGCAAGTCCAGCGGAGAGCCACAAAGATGATCAGGGGACTGGAGCACCTCTCTTATGAGGAAACACTGAGAGACCTGGGTCTGTTCAGCCTAGAGAAGAGAAGGCTGAGGGGGGATCTTGTTACTGCTTATAAATATCTGAAGGGTGGGTGTCAAGAGGATGAGGCCAGACTCTTCTCAGTGGTGCCCAATGACAGGACAAGGGGCAATGGGCACAAATTGGAACACAGGAAGCTCCAGCTGAACATGAGAAAAAACTTCTTTACTGTGAGGGTGAAAGAGCATTGGAACAGGCTGCCCAGAGAGGTTGTGGAATCTCCTTGTCTGGAAATATTCAAAACCCGCCTGGACGCAGTCCTGTGTACCCTGCTCTAGGTGTACCTGCTCAAGCAGGGGGTTTGGACAAGATGATCTTCAGAGGTCCCTTCCAACCCCAACCATTCTGTGATTCTTCACTCCCCGGGGGCATTGAATATTTTCTGTGGAGGCGCCTGGTCTTGTTACAGCATCGACCAGAAAGACAGGCACATATTTCTGTGAGAATATACTCATTTAATGAGTTAACACTAAGCATCTAACCTAGGAGGCCCCAGATGCCACACATCTGCCTTATTACAGCCCTACTGGTACAAACTTGCCTTTTGACTTAAGTCAATTTGCTTAAGGGCTGCCTTATGAACAAGGCAGGGTCCAGGACCAAGACAATGTACCCAAAAAGTACCAACCAAGAAGAGCCTCTGAAAGGCCCTGTTAGCCAGGAACAGGGCAGTTCCTCATCTGCTCCCTCCTGGGAGTAGACTTGTTAGCTGGCCTATATCATCACTGCGGTGTTACCTCAAGTAGTCCAGACGGTAACAAGTATTTTGGACAGCAAGGTGGAGAGTGGTGCCCAGGTTTGATTCATTTCTGCTCTTCCCATTTTGGGAACAAAGATATGTTCTCTCTGCTCCTGCGCTACTATGCAGGAAAACTAAGATTGGGGTATTTAGTCCATGGCACAACCTATCCCTTAACCCTACCTTCCTAGCCAGCCATGCCTGAGCATTGCTAAGCAAATGACCCAATCCATGACATTAAGAAAGAAGTTGCTCCTGTCTCCATTCTGTCACTGAAATGAAAATATTAATAGCTACTTACTTAATAACTGTGGATTAGATAGTGTTTGTATAGTGCTTACCTACCAAGAAGAGCTAGGAAGTGTTAAGGGTTTAAAAAAAAATGCTAAATTGGAAAATTGCATTAAAATTAACTCCTATGAAAATAATAAGCCTTTTATGCTTGTACAATGACTCTTTATTCTTCAGCAGTGTTGCTGTTGTTGAGCTTTTCCATTTCCTTCATAAATGCCAACTATCTGATGAGGAGGCTATTTACTATGGGTGCTGGTGATACATAATCTCTATCTCAGAAAGGTCTTGTAGGGAGGGAGAGGCAGTCGTATGCCCTCTGATAATAACAAACAAATAACTGAGGAATATAATTACACATGTATTTTTGTCATCCTTTTGCCTGAGGGCATAGACAGTATTTTGGATCTAGCTCTCTTGTTTTCCTGTCAAAGAGAAAGAGATGATGCTAGTCAAGTACTTTCTTTGGGCCCTCCTCTTTATTTACAAAGACTGCATGGAGAGTGCTATTTCCGTGAAAGCAGCAGAAGCAAAACAGAATAAATCACCATGTTCAGAGATCTAGAAGTCTGCCTTCCCAAAGGGGTTCGTGCTAAATATCACTGCTCCCATTTCCTCTGATGGAGATTCTCGCTATTTTGTTTTCCTTATCTGTTCTGTTTTTCCCCTCACAGAACCATTCTGGAGAGCAATTCCCAAAACTTTGCCTTTGCCACCTGCCTCAGGGAACCCTCCTCAGACCGGCAGCTCCATTGCTGCCAGGATGCCTGGTGAACAGTGATTTCCCAGGACATCTTATCATGACGTAAAGGTCTACTTAACTGCTCCATCTGATTAGCTGAAAACCCAAGGATATGGTACAGCTGTTCCCTATAAGCAGGTACGTAAGTGTAACCAAAGACCTGGTTCACAGCAACCATAATAAGCTTTCAGCATAAAAGGAGAACTCCAGGAAAGAAAAAAAAGGCTATGAGTTTCAAAGTACGAAGTTTACAGCTAGAACAAGAGTCAGATGGCATCTGTTGTGCTCTGAGACTTTGTCATCTTGTTTTATTTTATCTCACAGCAGTTGCAATTGTCCTTTGATTCTGACAGGCTATTGTGCTATTTTCCCATGAATTCTATGTGGATTTATATAAAGTGTTTCATTGGACCAGATTTCTTATGTATCTTAAAGTGTTCCTTGGTCCTGCTGTTATTTATGTATTTCTTCCCTAGGTTTTTTAAGTACCTGACAAGAGGACTCCAGGTACTGTTAACTGTCTTTTAAGATACTTCTTTGACAGAAATGCCAGTTCCAATCAGGTCAAACAACCCAATAGTGAAATCAACCTTGTACATGTTCCCCATTTCAACCCTGTCCGGTGCTGCTCTCCTCATGCCCTGTGCTCATCTCCTAAGGATGAGGACAATTTCTTTAAGACCTGCAGGAACAAAGCACCAGACATCCACACTTTCGCGTTTCAAAATGCTCCACCACAGGTACTGCTGCTGGCTACAGCTGTTGCAATGGCAAGGACAGCAGGAGAATACAGAGGGTGCAGTTGTAATGTGTAATTTCCTTTGGCACCCTACGCCTTCTTGCTATTCTTTTCAAAGGTAGGGCATTTAACACAACACATCCCCTTTGTACAATGCTGGCAAGAAATTTCCGTATTTGACAGTCGTTACTGGTGATCAGTTCTGATCCAGCTGCTGGCAGAAGGCTTTGGGGCAGAAGAGTGTGGTCCTATACTAATAAGGGATTTTAGTAATGAAATTCAACTACCAAAAGTGCAGTCATTGCCAGTTGTAGGAAGCAACACTTCCCACTGCTCCCCAGCCATTCTGTTCCATCGCAGCTGTCAGTGCAAAATAATCTTCAGAAATACTAGTGAAAGCAGGGAATTAAGGAGTCCATATATAGTGCTTATAGCCACAGACCCTCCACCGGAGACAAACCAGGCCAGGAGACTTGTCGGAGACAGGAGATGGGGCAGCCGTTTGCTGCTGTAAGTCCAGAGGAACTACTGCGTCAGGATTAGAACATCTTCAGGCTGGAAATCAAACCAGCCTTGAAGGGCCTCTACATATAAAGACCTTCTTGACATTAGTTAGGGCATGAATAAGACCAACATCCTCTTGGCTGGGTCAAAGCCCTGCCCGCCACATCTGGTATTTCATTGGAGAAACAGCCCTAATCCACTAACTCTGAACTCATCATGTGTAAGGGTTGCCATGGGGACATGCTGAGATTGTGCCATTTTAACATTTCTCTTCCAGATTCCTCAATAAAGTGACTATGTAGGCTTCCAGGCAATAAATATGCATATAAAAATGTGAATATACAAACCAACCCATCAAGCAACTTCAAAGCTGCAATATACCCCCATCCTGGCAGACTTGAATATCAGCTGCTATTTGCACAGTAGCTGTGGGAGCATTCACTGTCCCCAGAGAGTGCCCCCAGCCTCCTCTCTGCCATGAATGCAAAAAGGAAAAATGTTTGGGTGAGTGGCTCATAAACGCAGCTCTTTCACAGTGGGCCAAGACAGGAAAGGAGGGAGCTGTGAAATGTTTAAGAGAAGCTTCTGAATGTCATCCGTAAAGCTCTACCTGTGCTTTACTTATGATACCTTTTCAGCAGACTCAAATTCTTTAGTCTATAGTAAGATGACAGAATTGACATAAAGAGCAGTAATCTAAACATCCTGCTGAACAGGTGGGAGGAAGGGGAGACAAGCCTGAGAGCTTACTCAGAAATGCTTGTGGCTTCTCAGTATTCAGCCTTTTTTCCTTGCCAGGCTTTATCTGGGAGAGGATTTACTGAAAAAAGAGGAGATGGGGGAGTAGGAAGCGAGGGAGAAGGGAGAGAGAGATGGCAAAGAGGCAAGGAAAAGGGAGAAGAGTGCTGCAGTTAACATTAGCTGATGCAGCATATGATCCAGAACCTGTGACAGGAATAGGGCTGAGTGTCAGTACAGCAAGTGGCTCTCCCCCAGCACCCATGTCGCTGCTCAATATGACTCTGCCAGGACTTCAGGTATAAAGAATGGAGGAGTCTTCTGGGGAAAATTAATAATACCACTGGAGTCAGTGAAATTTCTGCAGGGATACTGTAAGGCAAAACGGTGCTTGATGAGGATGTCCTAGCTAAATGGAAAATGGTCTGTGTTGATCTTGAAGCCCAGAAACTCAGGGTATGTTCACACGGCAGGCTGTGCGGTGGCACAGAGCTAGCAAAGTTCAAATTTTCAATGCTTTCAATGCCCTACAACTGCCCTCCAGCACAAAGTCTTGGACTTTCCATGTTGTCCTAGCCTTGAAGTGTGGGTGGCAGCATCTTGAGAACATCTCTGAAGGGAAACCTTACCCATGTCCCCCTTCCTACTGCTACCCAGTGCCCTCTGCTTCGTGGCCACTCTGGAGATGCCCACTCTGGGTTACGCACTGGGGCAGTTCTGCTGGCGGCAGAAGCTGATGTAAACCTGCCTTTAAGTCTAGGGGTCAAGGCAGGGTGGCTTTAGGAAATGCTTTCTGACTGTCCTTCTTCCCAAGGGATGGTTCTGAGAATGAAATTGAGAAAACCCTCCAAGCCAGAAGGAAGCAGAATATATAACTATGCTACTTCATGCATCCTGCTTATCAGCACTCTGATAATGTAATCTTGCAGATCCACTTCAATTTTTAATATGTAGATATTTTTAAACAGGTATTTAAGTTGTTAAGGTGAGCCTGAGTCAGGTGAATAAATATTTGGCAGGTTTTTGATGGCTGAATGGGATTAGAATACAAAATGTTCTTGATCAATCGGAGAAGATTCCTGGAAAAAAAATCAAGATGGTTCTCAGCAGGGATGAGTGCTGTGTACTACACCCAGGCAGGCACAGTCAACTAGGCAAATGAGTATACACCAACCTGGACAGCAAGTTCTAGAATAACATCTAATAATTACAATGGATGATAATGTTTGTATGAGTCAATGCTATTGGGAAGGGAAAACATCACCCTGTATTATAAAAACAGGAGTAAAACCTGAAAGACACTCTACTGGTAAGACCTCAGCTGGAGTAGTATGTCCAGTTTTGGACAAAACACTTCAAGAATGATCTGGAGCAGCTGGAGAGTATGAAAAAAACACCAGAATATCAGAAGTCTGAGAAACATCACCAGTGAATAGTGATTGAGCTAATCTGTGCTTATCCCAAAGGAAGCCTTAAAATATATACAAGGCAATTGCAAAGGGGGAGGGAACAACTTGTTATTGCCTGTTTAGATAAGATATAATGGGCCTAAATTGCAACAAAGAAGATTCAGAGGCAAAATTAAGAACTATTCTATGTCACTAAGGATAATGGGGCACAGGAATAGATATGATGGATCTCGATCACTGGAGCCTTTGACTAGGAATTACGGAGTCTTTTGGAGGGTGTGATAGGAAGGGAAGACATGTAAATAGGTCTGATATGCTTTTTAAGCCTAGGTAATACTCACCAGTATATTTTATTGGGCAATAATTCCCTCTAAAAGGTTCTTAATTTTGTTTTTATGCAGAAATATGACATAGAAAAATGAAGAAACCAGAGACTCAAGAGGTCTTCAGCTCAAGTGTAAGTTGGTGCCTATAGGTGTTTGTATGAAGACAAAAGAGGAGCAATTATCGCTAGCTGAGTTTTGCCACTCTCTAGGGGAACCATGTAACAGTGCAATTATGGCAAGGAGTGAAATACCAGCATGACCTGAACAGGCTCATTATCAATGAAATCTCCAAATGGCAACATCAATTAATAAATTACACCATGCAGTATGAAATTCTAGCTTGAATTTAAGCTAGCTAGAGGGGGGAAATGGAAAGTAAGTAGGGTTCTTTGATGCACTTTATCCGAGGAGCCAACATAATCTTTTGACATATGATAAAGCAAAGACTACCATTTGAAAAATTTTTTACTATCTTGTGTGTGTGGTATGTTTCTTAAGACATTGAGTTTGTTCAGGTAATAAAGTAATTCAACAAATGAAGTTATATTAAAGCAACTCCCTTATTAATCAGAATTAATCCTCCACACCTGACATTTGCAGCTAAGGTGTACAAGGAGGTAGTGTGATATGGCAATGAGAAAACACACTGGCTGGAACAAAAAATACCATAACCCACCCTTGAAAGTTAGCTCTGAGATGAGCAAATCACCCTTTTAATGAAGCGAGAGGCATATATTTGACTATCAAACCTAATACTGAGTATTTGGTACTAAAGGAGATCCAGAAGTTACTAATAATACATATTTTTTCTCCATGAACTCTAGTACTACATAGGTAGAAAGGATAAAAGTCAGTACAGTGGAAAGATTCCTATTAGCTCCGGTGCCTAACAGCATCAAAGGCCAGATCAGTGAAACAGCACTAATTCATGCTAGATACAGCAGCTGGGATCAAGACTTCAGCACGCCAAACTGAGTTTCTGGTTTAGAGATCGTGAATCAAGGAATGACAGTACAAGCAGTGTCTGTAATGCCTCACTGAGCTTTCCAGGGTTTACAAGTCAGCTTGATCTAGTAGGGAAAATACATCATGGCTTTATCCACAAAAGCAAAAACATCAGTGTACGGTTCGCTGCCCTCCCAGCTACCTTAGCAAGGGAAATTATTTGCATCCATGTACCCTTTTAGTATTTCCCAATAGCATATCGTCCTAGACCACATAGGCACCAAACAATATATTTGCTCAACAACAATTTGCTCAAGACCAAAGCACTGTGCTGATGGCAGAAGGGCTGAGCTGCTGTGGACACCACCAGTGGGTAGCAGCACCATGCATGACTCCTGAACACAAGCCTACACAGGGCAGCACGCCCTGGTTAAGCATTGTTTGGACTGCGAGCCCTGTGGACCAGATATTCCCGTTTCTTCAGTGGCTCACCTTGTGCAGCAGCTTTAGCAAGGGAAGTCCAGGTAGCTGTGGTGCTGCCAGCTCTCACGACACATCGCACTTTCATAGTCACCAAGCTGCTGCAAATTGATTCGTGTTTCCTCTTTTTAACATAAAATGCAATTTATCTCTCCGAGGAGGAGATTTGTGAAAAAGAAGAAAACAGTTCCAAAATTAACTTTGGTCAAAGAAAGCAAAATTTTAATTTGCAGTTCAAAGCTACCTATTAGTGAATGGTACCCAGAGGAGGAAAAGCATGCAGCTGTCTGAAAGGAGTTCAGAATTCAAATAAAATGTTTCCAGGTAAGCTAGCCAAATTTATCATAATTACTCTTGGGTGAGCAGACCAAAGCCTATGATTTGGGGACAGCATCCTACAGTTATTGTGTGTGTAATCAGATAAATACTGTAGGCCTGGACTGAGACTCACTTTTCAATAAGTGCCATAAATAAATAAATACAGCAAAACACTATGGGTTTGGGGTTTTTTTTAGAAAACACTTTTTTTTCCCATCCAGAGAGATAATTTCATTTAAACTCAGACATGCAGAAGCTCCATTATCAACAGCAGCAATGCTGCCTTTTACGAGCCCTTTTAGAAAATACTTGTGTGTCCTGGATGTGTAAAATACATTTTCAAAAGCAGTTTATGCCACTGGGAATTGGCTGTCTAAAGACCTTTGAGGATTTGGGGTTTAAGGCCAGATTTTTGAAGGCTCAGGGCTTAGGTTGCACTTTTAAAGGTAAAACTCCAACACCAATCATTGAAACAGTTTTTAAAGTTCTACATTTCATTTCCTAAATCACTCCTGTCTCCTTAAAGAGTTGCACAGTACTGATGTTCAGGTTATGGTTAGACAGGTTACTTCCAGGAAATCATTAGCTGAGGTTTCCCCCGCAGGGAGGGTGCCCTCAGCTCTCCTCGCAGGGGAGCTGGCAGGGGCCGGCTCACACTACGGGAAGTTGGCAACTGCCTCTGGCCCCGACCACTGGCGAGTACGACACAGGCTTGGCCCCGCAGCGTGCCAGAGCCCCGGGAAGCTGTGCTGCAGTTCTCCTGTTAATTGTAATTCAGCCCTACCAACATACTGTCAATGCATCTTTTCAGCTCCACGGACATACTGCTAACACACAAAACTCCTCTACTTCTCCCCAAATGGGTTATCGGGGCTGTACAGGGAGGAAATCGCATGAGAAGACATAGCCGCAGCACACAGGAGAGCAGCCCGTATCTTCTCATGGGCAGGTTTGCTCACTCATCCTGTTGTACAGACCACAACACATGCGTATCAACGGTGAATCCACGGCACTGAGTACAATGAAGTAAAGAAATGCACATGCTAGATGGCAGTGCAGAGAGCCCTTCCTTACAGCATGTCCTTCTGACACAGGGAACAACCGTACCGCAGCAGAGGGAGCAAACCTAGACCGCTTTACTTTGTGCTTATCAAAAACCCAATCAACAGAAATCTACAGTCCCTGTTGAAAATTAAATTACATTTGGAGGAGTAATATAAATGTAGGCTACCACCTCGGCCATGGCAAATTTGTTTTATTCAGGTTGTCCAGTTTTGCAAGGAGGGTTTATTGGATTATCTAGTTTCACAGAATTTGCCCCATTTAATTTTGTTATAAATATTAAGAGAGCTGGTACCTAAAGTCCTGAGGCCAGGGGAATGGGAGTTTTCATTTGTTCATCTGGCTTTGATGAACACTGAGTAGTTTCATTTTCACACTGCAGTGATAACTCTTCAGCCAGCATTATAACCAGGAGAGCTGATTGGCAGGCATTTAAAATGAAGGATTATCTTGTGGTTGAGGCAGAGGAGCAGGACTCTGGAGACCTGATTTCTGTTCTTTGATCAGTCACACAAACCCTGCATGACACTGGGCAAGCCAATTAATAGCTCTGTGTCTCCGTTCTTCAGCAAAAATTGAGGGGAGGAATGGTTGTTTTCTTTCTCTTCTCCTCCCTTTTCTCTGCACAGACGGCCAGCTTCGCAAATTGTTTCTTATTGATTGGTACCATAAGGACCTGATTTCTGTTATGCCCCTCAGTGTTTCCAAGGTACAAACCAAAAAATCTTTTTACATTTTCAGGGTCTGTTTTTACATGAATACTGAACAGTGACCAAGTTCTCTTCTATTTAAATTTGTCTTAGGGATTTCATCACCATTTTTCATTATTATAATTTGCTAATACTTAACTGGCAATGGTTGTAAGCCTCAGAAAACACCTGAGAAAATGATTTTACAAACATGATCTGTAAAAATGAACTGTACATGTGTGTGGTTGAGAGATTGTTTTTATGGATCAAAGTAATAGTAGTAGTTTTGCTGCAGCCGTGATGGTCACAGGATGTAAGTAAAGCAAGTTTTCTAGGGAGGTAATATCTATTACTAGCACAGCTACATGACCTAGACAGCACACGTAGGGTGCCAAATACGCAAGACCTAGTTCAAGTATATACAGGTATATGCAGTGCTCAGGTTGGGAATTCTGAATTACCTATGGAAAATTCAGAGGTCCAGCTTTCTGCTCTCCTGCCCTCTTCTCCCTCCACAAAAAGCACCAGCATCTGTACTGAAATACCAGTGAACGGGCAGATACCAGCCCCCTTCACACATTGTATCTGTGCCCATAACATTAATATATGAATAGCTATTACAGTGGTCAGAAGAAGAGTTTGTTCTCATTTTCCCATGCCCACACCGCAGCTGACAGCTCAGCACTTGAGCTGCAGTGATGGACTGTGACTGTGCCATAGTTTCCTTTCAACTTTGCTTATACAAGATGCTGATTATTTAGACAGCTCAATGTCAGAGAGGAATAATTTACTGCTGTGCTCCTCCCTGTACTGTATCAGTCCTCCTTTAGCTGCAACTTACATTACTGAAAAGAAAATCTATTCTTATTCTAATTTTCTGCGTGCTTACAGGGGAGAATCATTGTTGCAGTTATGATTTAATTAACACTAACTTGGACCTAGGCCAGGTTAATAGACGGGTACCAGGTGTAACAGCAGAAGAGGCATAAGAATTTGTATTTTTCAGTCTTAGAAAAAAAGCTTAATACAGCAGGACATCAAACAACATGTTCACTTGTTCCTAGTTTGCTTGTAATGAAATAACCCAACTACAGATTTGCATCTGGAATCACACAGGTGCTCAGGTTGTCCTACCTGTCATTGCACACCTGGCCTCTGTTAGGAGGAGACATCACAGCCCATTTGCTGTTCCTTCCAACAATATTTCAGAGGAGCAAGCCATCTACAGAATGTTTTACTAACGGAAAAGAAACCAAGCCATTACTAATTGGTGTGAACCTGTGGCCACTATTCATGGTTAGACTTCAGCCTAATTTGACAATGACCTTTTGCCTAATGTTGTTAATTTTGCATCCTGCAGTTTTTCATTAAAGGAAGACAATGAAGACACAAGCTCCTTGGTGTAAATCATTAAAGACTCTGGCTAGTAATGCGATAGCAAAAGGTAGATCCTTCCTCTCCTATTTTCTTCTTGTTCATATTTTGACATACACTTAAAAATCCACATTTTTGAAAGTGGAAGACTCAGTGGCCTGCAAAAATAAAGAGTTCTTCATAAGACACCATACTGTGTTTCTTGAGAAGCCCCTGTTGTATCACCACTGGTGAAATTCAGAAAGAGTAGTCTGTAAAAAGGTTTCTGAATGAAGGGAGTATGTGCAAACAGAATGGCACTGTGTGTCTGGAAAGCCTGTGCTGTCAGCCAGGACTGAACTGCCTCAGCAGTGCTGGGCATGCACGAGATCTTTAGTCGCCAGAAAGCCCCAAGACGTTCTTCACTACTATGTTTTTCTAACACTATTGTTGAAACAGAGGGTGTAGGGTGTATTGCTTCTTAAGGATTCATTTATGTGCACCCTTTAACGCACTGCAGTCTAGCCTGCTGTTCAAGCAAATGCGTTTCACAGGAGTGCCTCATAAGCAATCTGTACACACATTAGATGGGGAAATTGCAGTGGTTTCGAAACTGAAGCAGTTTCATGCTGCATTATCACTGTCAGATATGCTTTAAAGACCAGCTCTTTCTTTGGCAATAGCAGAAAAAGTGAGTTTTCTCATCACATTCTTCACTTGGAAACAGTGAGTTATTGGAGTCTCTGCTTCTCTTTTGAGCAGGATCAGCTTTTGTCTATTTTCTAGACTAGGGAGTACTTTTTCTGTGCTTCCCCAAGAGCTATGTTGCTCCTCAGTAAAGCAGCAAGGGATTTGGATTGGTTGGGCAGTTTGACTAGAACAATACTGTTAGTGCTAAACAGAAATGGTTCAGCTGTCCAACTAGTTTGCTCACTCTATCTAACTCCTAAAGGTAAAAACCTAAACTGAAAATAGTAATCCAAGAAAAGAGAAAACGGCGAAGCTGGTTAATGTAGTTACCAGTTTATTAAAAGAAATATTTTGTTATTTCAGAATTCTGGTCACCTATAGCAATTGAACGAGTACCTTGGATACCCTACTGTGAGTGAAATGGGCTAACCTGAGCATGCTGCAAGAAATAAATGAATAAAACTTGAACAGTAACCTTAAGCTGTCCTCCTCCAACATGCTAAAGTTCCCATTCCAAACACATTTGTAAACATCTCATATCTGTAAGGCAATTTTATTGAGGTGAGAAGTAGCTGAAGATCTGCAAATTGGGCATGAAGATATAACTTTGTCCTTCGAGAATTGTGTTCAATGATGAAGGTCAGTTAGTATTCAAACGCACACCACAAAACCATTCAGGGTGTGGACTGCAGGAGCATTTTGAGTGTCCTAACTACTGCCACTGCAGCAAGCAATAACACTGACAAACTTGGAGCAAAATTTCAGCAGTTATTGCTGACACCTGAGGCTCTGATGATAGCTCTGGACCTTGCCTACACTATTCCTATGGCCCATTATTGATTTTGTGGGGTTTGATTTCTGTATGGAAGGTCTTAAGTTTATGATACAATATTGGAGAGTATTTTGCGTCTTCTGTTGCCTACAGGGTCACCGCAGGGTCCATGTCTGTTACATGGTCGTCAGTGAAGAAAGAAACTGGACCCCCTGACACAGCACATATTTCCAGCCCTGTGTTCCTAGATACCCAGGGCAATGCCAATATTTTTTAAAATCCTATCCACAGATGTTATGAACAGAAAGTAATAAACAACACAGATGTCTGTGATTTCTTAAATATTGTGTGGGCAGAAGGCTAGACCTTCCTTCCTGATCTTCACATCATATTTAGGCAATGCTTTTGCTGAAATCTGTGGCAGTTTTGACTGAATAAGGGCAGCAGGATTTGATCTCATGATAATAATATAAAAATCTGAATTCCAAACAAGGTGTATGCCAAGAAAACTCACAGAAATCCCTTGTACGAGCAGTTTATCATCTTTTTTGTAAAGGAAGAACAACCTGGCAGAGAAACAGACTGTCAGATACTTTCACAGTCAGTGTTTCCAGTACAACAAATATTCATATTATACAATGGAGTACAAAGCTATGAATTGTCTTGTATGTGAAGTGCAAAATCAAGAAAAAGTCATGAATATAGACAGTTACATGTTGTAATCTCAACCTTCTACCAGTTCTATTCAGATTCACTACTGGAACTAACTCCCAAGCTAGTTTCATCTTTGATGGTCTAACATTTTTTTTTAGTGTACAAGGAATTTCTAGGTAAATAGCACAACTCTATTATGGGTTTATTAGCTATGATTTCTTGATTTCTGTCTGACGTCAAGTATTATAGCAGTTACGAGCCACACAAAGCAAGAATGAAGGCGTTGCTATAACTGATCAAAGCCCAGTGCTCTATCTGCTCCATTGCCTTATCACTAGTAAGTAGTAGTTGCTGTGTCAGGGAAAGGCACAAGAAACGCTGATTACTGAAAAACTAGAGAAAAATTCTCTCAGTTTTGACTGAGGCAAGGCAATAAAGCTATTTTGTAGGCTGCATTGGCTATCAGGTGGAAGTAAGTGACAAAGGCCACAATCAAGACAGGTAAAGATAAAGAACTGAAAAAAGTCAAAAAGACAAAGGGTAAAATGGATGGGAATGTGGTCCAGGATCATCAGAACAACAGGGTAGGCTCCAGGAAATGAGTGGGCAGAGCAAAAGCAGGATCATACAAGTAAAGACTTTGCATGCACTGCCACTTAATTAGTGTCTAACAGTGAGATCCAGACCTGGGCAGAGTAACCCCCAAGTAGCTGCTGCCTATGGGGCACTTCAGTTCCTGCAACCTCATACTTTCTCACCCTCTAGAGAGGCTGGTCTGTAACCAAAAGCCTCATGAAACTTTTAATATTTTTCTTTTTCCTCTGCCACCCCCCTTTTTTTCTTTCTTTTTTTTTTTTTTTTTAAAGCCCTATAATTCTCCCTGGCATTTCCTATAGGAAAATAGCATGCTGAGAGTTTTCTTATTCTTAAAAGGAAATTGTCTTGCTGACATCTCCTTGACATTTAAAGTGAGCCATCCGACCACAAGGCATTCCTGCATGAGGACCCCACAGTGGGAGGCAGAGAAGAGGAGCTCTCTGCTCCTCTCCTGCAGTGGCACCAAAGCTGGGCTGCTGGTCCCACGCTGTCTCCCCAGTAATGTGCGTAAGGCCACCACATATGCACTCAAAGATGTAAGAAGGCAGACTCTCTGAGACTTCCCAGATGGGTAACACACATCAAGATCTCATGGCTGTGACAGAGACAGCTGTTTTTAAAATCAGGATTATAATCCAAATGCACTTTTTAGGTTGAAATCTTGCTTTTCTATTGATCGCAGCATTAAAGCCTCAGTCGAGCATAAGACGCGGACAGCAGTGTGTGTTCCTGAGACTCCTGAAATCTTTGCAGGGGATGGGCTACACAGAGGTGCAGGAGGTACCAGGTCAGGATTAGAGTTTTAATCTTTAATTACTAAGGAAAGACAAATAATGCAATAACTTTTTCTTCTCTGTGCATGGCTGTGCACACATACACGTTTCCCTTCTGGTGAGTAAATATCACACCCTGACTTTGGGCCATCATTTGCCATATGATGTGTGAGAACATTTTGTTGCTCTCTTTTAGGATTTATTCCTCTTTGGAAGAAAATGGAGGTTAGCTGTGAGCAGTGCAGCGCTACTGACAAATCTGCTAAGCCAAGTGCTTTGTTCCTCATGAGCAAGTAAGATGAAGTGAGCTGTGCACAGTGGGTGCTGCAGGCTGAGGCCCTGAATAGATGGCTGTTAAGAAAACTAGTCATTTGAGCTTTTGGAAGCATTTCTAACAGGGGCTGCCCCTCTGATTCATTGCTTCTCTTCTAATCTCTCTCACCTGCAAGTCACCAATCCATCTGGCTGGCGGCAAACTGAAGCATAAATCTCATAAGTAGCCTGGCTTTTGCATTCCCTGGTTTGTCCTGAAGTTGAAGATGCTTTAAAACACATTTTTTAAGCATTTTGGAAAGGGCTAAATATGACATACTAAATAATCAATGGAAAACTTGGGAAAAACCCAACAAAACCCACCAAACTTTTTTCTTCTTCTTCATCTTTTTTTTTTTTTTTTTTTAATTTAGGAAATATAATTAAAAGCTCTCGTTAATTTTAGTGTAAACCATGTGAGAAAATCTTTTTTTGCCATAGGCATGTTGAGCATCAGCCATAAGTAATGGACTGGGAAGAGTAGCTATGGAGATTTCCATCTCTAGAAAGGCAGTGTCAAGAATTAAGTCCTATGGTTATGAGTAGAGCTAACCAGAAATTGCCTCATAAAGCATAATTTTGTGTGTTTATTTGTAAGCTAGTCCCCCAAACCAGAAAGTTTCTAGAGAACCACTTAGCTTTGATGAATTTTGACACCAGTGGGCAGGTTTTCTTACTGCCTATTAGCTCACTTGGGTGGTACTCAAGGTTTGGCGCAGGAACCACAGGGACTGTGGATTTCATGGGTTTCTCCAGGCCCTGTGGCAGCTCTGCATTGCTTGAGGGCTGCCTCATCTGGAAGCCCTGAAAGCCTGACTGGAAGCAATGCGTTTGCTTTAGGAAAGCTTCACAGGTCTCCTGTGCTTCTGCCAAGGGTAAGCACCACAGGCTTCCTGCCAATACTCATCTCATTCCATCCAAAAACTACCAGGGGAAAATAGGTCATCGGGCAGTTCATGTTTGAGTGTTTCCAAAACCACGGCTTTTGTGTGTCAGCACATCCCACAGATTGGGGACTCAGCGATTCAGCCAGGCTGACTGGTAAGCTGCCACATTTTCTGATCTTCAGGCAAATCTGTCACACCTAAAGGGAACCCATCTGTATATGCTGATCATCCCAAAACAACATTTAACAAACTAACTACTATTCCCGCAACGCAGAAGATGCTAGTTCATTACAAATCAGAGCCAGAAGCCTAACAGAACAAATATTCTTGGTGAAGAACCTCATCACTTCAGTCTGTGAAGTGTTACACAACAAAGTAATAATCATGGCCTTCCCTGAAGGACAGTTAGGTAACGCATTCATTAAAGCTTAGTTGAAGGAGCCTCTCAGAGATCAAAGACTTCATCTGCAGGATTCAATGATTCTTGCAAAAGTGACATTCAAGACATCTGGATATTTTAAAATATCATGTTTACTATTTTTCCTCACAGAAAAGGAAGAAAATATATGCAACAGTACCCCTTACTGCTTCACTACATCTCCTTTTCAGTGCTCTCAAGTTAAAAATGCAAATATTCATATAAAAACCCCATGAAACTATGTACACAGATTGAACATGTGGAAAAAATGATAAAGCACAATATTGAAGAGTGTGGGTGACACCTGACACCACAGCAAGGATTTCCTGTAAAATTCAAAGACCTGTGAGACTGCACACCTCAGCTCTGTTCAAAGGCACCTAGTGTCATTAGATAGCAACCTCACTGATCCTCTTCTGAAGGCTTTTGTCTACCCCTGCCTGAGTAGCAGCAAAAGAACTCATTTTTTCTTCTGAAATAGTTCATTTTCTGCTGAAACTTCAAAGACTGCATACGGTATGGGATTGATAATGCCCATTCATCAGTGAATAGGTCTTCCACTGCTGGCAGGCAATGCTGTGGGAATACTTTATAGGTAGGGCAAATATAATTTATCAATAGGGGTATCCAGTTGTCATAGGAAAAGGGTGTGCGCACATGTGTGAGGGAGAGGATTGCGAGCCAGTTCGGCTCTCCCGCTGTCTTACTGTCCTCCCCCTGCCACGTAGCCAGGGCAGCATGAAGGAGTGTGTAGGGAGAGAGGCACCCACCCCACTGATGGTTCCACCTTCTCCCTCTAACCAGTCAGATGGTGAAGGCAAAAAGCTTTTGTTAACATTTTCTCTCTTTCTCATATTCAGGGGGACAAAGAGGATCAAACAGTGAAAGGGCAGCCTCTTTCCAGCTTGCCAAGGACTGTGGGTGCAGGGCTATCACTTGTCAGCCCTTTCTGCCTGATAACAGTAGGATTTATGAACAAAACCCTTGGAGGAGAAACCCAGAAGAACTATGCCTGTTATTCGATGATATTTTTCAGAGAACAAAGAGATTTTTTTAAATAAAATAGTCTGTATATGCCACAGCACCAAACACAGACAGCACAAGGGGACTCGATAGCTGGTAGTCTAATGAGCTCCCTGATGGTTATCAGACTGGTTAGGTTATTAGGGGCAGGAGTGTCCTGGCAGCTCCACCAGTGCCACTCACACTGGGGAAGGGAACAAAAAGAGGAGAAAAAATGAATGGGAATAAGAGAATGAGAACATAGCCAGGGGCTTGGAAAAAGACCTTTAACAACACAGTCATTATATTAGAAATCTAGAAGCTGCTTTAGGCAGCACTTCAACAACTCATAATAGTAAAAAAAAGTAATATAAAAGAAAGATAAAGCCTTTTGAATAACACAAGTCTTTTCTTTCCATTCCTTGAATGGACAAAATAATGTCGATCTGGTAGTTTTCCTGCTAGCTGGAATCATGTCCTTTCCTTGCAATACACATAGCTTATTGCAGTTCAATTTTTCCCAGAAACTATGAGACATATCAGCATCCCATTATTCTCGGTGCAGCAAAAACACAAAGCAAAGAAATACTGTTGCCCCACAGTGTTAATAATCTGAGAAGATAAGATAAAGGGTGGGAAAAAAGAATTATCACTTATGAGAGAGAAAAGAGGGAGGGGGCATACATCTAGCTGCAGTCGTGACTGCAGGCGGTAGGTGTATGTACTATTCTGTCTGGTGCTACTCAGGGAAAAAGAGAGCAGTGAATCCATACCTTTGATTAGCCCAGCTTAACAGAGATACAAAATGCTGAAAGAAAATAAAACCTTCCTGAAATCACACATGCAAGACTGGAGTTTATCCTCCACAGAAATATTAAAAGTAAAATGAAATGCCTTGGAGCACACTGCATCCGTTTGGGAAAAAAACACACAAATGGAATCTGAGAGTTAATCTGGAAATGATTTTTCTATGCAGATTTGTTTTTCACTGGAACACACTTCAGCGGTTTTTAAAATCTGTTTTAGCTACGCAGAAAACATCTAACAAACCAGAGGACTAATTTTTCATCTCCTGACCTGGGGGCACTTATCTCAAAAAACAAAGTTTACAACCAATTTATCTTCACAGGTGCCTGAAAACATAACATGGCTCAGCACTTCGATGCCTGCTGGGTCTTCCAGCAATGTGAGAGCTATCCAAGGGAAGAACATTGTTTGCCAGAAATAATGCTCCAAGGAAGCTGGTTGCGGCTCTGTTAGTTCATTTTCTCTAGGGTAATGCCAGAACTTCCTCCAAGGTACTATCGTTCACAGAATAGCTTGAGAGAAGCCCACATTGCAGAAATCACAACCACTACCCTCCAACAATACTGGTCAAAAAGCCCAAAAACCCATAACCACTCTGTTTCTCTTGTCATCTTTCAGAACGTAATGCAATAGTAATAAAGTGCTCAAAGCGCCACAGGCACTGCAATTATTGTATTGCAACACTGACTACTTGTCTCTCTAAAGCCATCCCTACAGGACATTTCATTACCAGTACTGTTTTAAAGTAGTGGAATGAAAAACAATATAGCACATGTTCTTCAGGGCCTTCAGGGTTTTTTCAGAATAAAATGAAGTTTGAAGAACACTTGTCCTCTTGTATGCAAATACTCGTGTTAGGGTAAAGCAGTAGTTTGCATTGCAGCACACCAAAAATGCGTATGTCCTTGTATATCTGGTGAATAAGAGTAGGAAGACTCTAAAGACAGAGAATAATACAGAGCAATAAAAGCTGTTGAGGAGTATGGGAATGGAAATCCTGACTGAGAAGATACAGGATATACAAATAAACCAAAGAAACACACTTCTGTTTCTTGACAGACTAGTAAAAACAGGATGAAGGAATAACCCCATCGTGTTGGAGATGCACTGAGTGCATCCTTATGCCAAACACCCTTTCAATGGCAGCAGGATTCAGCCTGAGGCTGCACACTAGGAATAAGGACAAAGGAAGGTACTGTTTAGATAATTTTCTGTACACATATTCTTTTTCAAAAGACAGAGCTTTTCAGTAGTTTCCTCCCACCTAACTTTAGACATTTGCTTGAATAGTCTATGTTAGAAATATATTTGGTCCTAACTTCCTTCATAGTCAAAGGAAAGACATTGGCTTGCCCAGAGTATGGTTAAGCTCTGCAGACACCTATGGGGATTATCAAGGAAACCTAAGCCAGGTATGGCTGCATCTCAAAGGCAAACGGAGACATTGGGCAGGGCATGGCATGCCTGGTCATCCTCACTATCCAGATGAGAAGACCTTTTTGGTGGCTTATATTCGTTTCTAACCCATGTACCAATATGCCAGGAAACAGGGGAGGAGAGGGTGGTACATGTGCAGGTACATCCCTGAGCAAACAGGGATGCAGCCTGGTTTCTCCCTGACCCGCAGACACATCCTATGCACCTAATCCGAATCTAGGATAAGCACCAAAATTTAGGCAGCCAAAACTGAGCCTTTACATCTAATCTGTATCTAGAGCAGCACTGTACCACTGCCACTGACACCCGTTTTACCCGCCTTAGGTAAGGATCTGTACCTACAGCCATGTAAAGAGGCAGGGATTGAAGGGATTAGATGTGTACACAGTGGAAAAAACACAGTAAAATACATAAATAAAGTACATTGCCTTTCAAAATCTATTTTAAAACCTATGTGGGTTTCCTCTGGTCTTCTCTCCCCCTCACCTTTTTCCCCCGTTAACAGAACTGAATGAAGAATAAAAAAACAATGCAAAATTTCAAACGTGTCATTTTAGCTGCCTGAAGCACTTTTAATTTACTGTGTGTATGGTACAGCTAAAACAGAATCTGGTAATGCCAAGCAGTCTATCATCATAGGTTACACCAAAGGATTAATTGAAGGTTTATGCTGCAGAGTGCTATGCTATTCTTATAAACAAAAACCCGTTACCTCAGTTACTGAGGCTGTAAGTTTTTGAGTTCAGTGATTTGCATTTTTCATACACTTTTAGTGCCTAAGAAGGGGGGGGTTGGAGCAAGCTTTAGGGAACTGTTATGTTGGAAGCACTTATTTTACATTTCATGGCAGATTATTTATATCCTGCTTACAAAAAAAAAATAGAGGTAAGACTGAGGAAGAAAACCAAAATCAGTATCAATGCTGTGTTCAATGCTGTGTTCATTTGGTTCTCCTCCATCTCTATTCCTTCATCCCACACAGACCTCCTGGCAGCCTTTCTTATCTGGATTCACAAAATAGGCTCCCTCTTATCACTTCTAGTTTTTCCTTGAAGACTTGTTTTAGCTGCAGTGTCCACTATGTGTTAATCAACAAAGTCTGTGGAAGAGAGCTTCTCTCCACTGTCATTGCAGCTTTTGTGCTTCTTAATGCAGAGCCTTAGCTTTTTCTCTTCCAGTTGATGAGCCTGAAAACTCTTAAAGGTGGGATTTTCTTATTCTGGGAGCTTACACCAGGCTGAAAATACCACTATCAGTGAACAGACCTTAATTACGGTGGTTATCAGTGAATGCTATTCAGAAAACTGCTGAAATCATGTTGAAATGTCATTCTACATTCACAGTTATTAGGCAATAAGTTTGGAAAAGTCTGAACCATTTGTTGTTGCTTTTGCCATGGTTGTTTGCTTCCTTATTTTATTGCAGATACAACTCAAAGAAGAGAGAATAAGCCCAATAGGATATTTGTACTTTTGCCTATGACAGACCCAGACTACAGGAAGTGAAATAAAAATGATTTTGTATGAGGAGTTGCAAATCAATGCTATTGCATGCATTTGAAAACATACAGTTCCCTTTAATAACTTTCTATCTAGGACAAGTTTGTCAACTTTTGAGTAAATTTAATTTGATGGACACCTCAGGAGATGGAGGGAAAAATACAGAAAGCTCTCCAGATTTTGTAGTATTTCAGCCTCAACCCCTGCACCATTCTATTCTTGTGCCTGGTTTGGGACAGTGACAGCTGAAGTAACACAGCTTAACACAGAAAGCTTAGTGTATGAAGGTATTTTCACGAAATGAGAGAGTAACCTGCAGGATTCTGTAATAACCTGACAAAGTCCTTATGTGAGGAGACCTGCATGCTAGCTCACGGGATAGGAGAGTGTGATCTGCTGCCAGGCTGGCTGGGGTATCCTGGGAAAGCTGAGCCAGCTCAAGCCAGGCTTGATGTAAGGAGCAAACCTCTCCCTTCCTCCAAGCCCAAGTTTGCCTGCACAGAGGCCCACTTGCAATGGATCACTAGATTAACTCTGGAGGACCCAGCTGGAGAGGTGCTAAGCCATTGCAGCAGTGCTTGACATTGAGGCAGTTGCACTTGTGAAGTACCTCAACTTATGCCCTGACCACCGCAGAACTTCACACTTTGCCTCTACTCCTGCCATGCAGCAGAAGCAAGTGGTGGGACCAATCTTCAGCTGGTAAAAATCAGCATCATCCCATTCGTTTTGCCAGAGCAGTACTAAGCCACAGAATACAGCCCTGCTCCTGCCAGTCTGTCACTAGCAATCACCTTGCTAAGGAAAACATAATTTTGTATTGTTCAGGGTTTTCCAAATAAAACAGATGCCATTCTGTTAAAAGAAATTACAGCAGTGATTAAATAAAACCTGAACTGCATAGTTATAATCTTGTCACTACCGTATAGAAAAATGGAGCACAAGTGCCTGCCATAAGATTATTGTATAACTCAAGTGCAGTGGGGATTTCCTAACCATTTAGTGTTCCACAGAGGCAGTTTCCTGGATATATAGCAGGTGGTCATGGGAAAGGCCTGCCTCTTGGGCACAATGATACCTGAGAGATATAATTGAGAATTTTCTAATAAAGCCTGCATTTAGGACTGCCACCTGCTCAGTGTGCTGTATTAGTGACGATGGAGCTGGCAATACTGGTCATCATTTTTGATGATCAGGCTTTTCTCCTGCAGAATCAATATTCAGAGATAGGGGAAGAAGAGCAATGTGAGTTTCTGGGAATTTGAGAATTAATTCCAGAGCATCACCACAAAATTGATGACAGGCACATCCTTGGTCATCCATGGCTACTCTGCCGTTGGCTCACTTCGTTGTGAGGAAGATCATCAGACCTAAGGAAGTTTGGGTCTGGCAGGATAAAAACTACTTACAAAATCTCGTCGTGTGGATAAGTGTGACTGGACTCAGTGCCACAGAGGCTGATTTGACTACTAGAGCATGTTGGGATTAAGTATTGCTCACTAGTTCTAGTGAAGAAAGGAAATGAAAATTTTAATGACTTTAAAATAATGGGAGGCCAGGAGTGGTGTAAGTAAAAAGGAGGAACAGTAAATAAAGTGGGGAAAAGGAAAACTCAAAACGCCCTGGCCAGACTAATAGAATTGTGTAGATAAGTGAGTCAGGCAATTAAACATAACAAAATAATGAAATAGGGAGAGAATATGAAATAAGAAAAAACTGAAAGTTAAGATTTTTTTTTTTTTTTAAAAGAGGCGTTATGGTAAGTGCTACTTCCTTTTAGTCTAGCATAAGCCAGGAGTAACTCTATTGCCATTAGTGAGCAACATGAATGTCAGCCAAAAAATCAGATTTTATATCAGTGCAGTCTGTGAACATATTTGGACTACCATAACCCAGAGGAAATTATTCCAACACAGTGGAATGAAAATTAATTTCAACCACTGTCTATATTTCTGGTTACTTATATTATAAAAAGAAACAGGTTTGTTACAGGTGTGGAAAAGATAGAACTGAGAAAATTGAGGGATTTGAAATTACTGATTACTTAAAGTCCAAAATCATACGAAGGAGAACAGAGGAGATCCATGTTACAGGCATGTGATTCTGTTTTGTACGTCCAAGATTTTCATCTTTTTAAACTAATACAAAGGACAATAATGATGCTAACACAAGACATCCTTGATACAAAGTAGTTAAGTGAAAAGCTGTCATTAAACACATGGGTTCAGGGAGAGGAGAAAAGAGGGAAAGGCATAAGAAGGTGAAACAGTTATGCAGGGGCCAAAAGCATTTTGTTATTTATGTAGATAACGAAAGCATTGGGACTCCTTAGAAAAGCATTATATAGATAACAAGTTACGGCACTCCACATGAGGACACAATACCATGGAGCAGCTCAAGGAGAAGAGGGGGAATGTCGTGTTTTAATACTGTTCCTAGGAGAAGGGAAAGGACAAACCGGGGCTGGCAGAATTCATTAGGTCCTGGAAAGTAAAGTGGGTACCTCCTAACCAAAATCAGGGCAGATTATCATAATGCTTCCTGTCTACTACTTCGCTTGGTAAATTCTGATGACTAAAGAAAAAAAAAAAATCAAAAGACTTTTCATGCTATCCATTCTCAGACTGAGGGCAACTGAAAGAGGTATGAGTTGATATGAAATCTGGTTGCTCTGATTAATTTACCATGTAATATAGTGTTTTCCTCAGCTTTGAATTTACTAATAACATAAGTAAAGGCAATAGTAAATAATTAATATACTGAATAGCCATGGAAATAATATTTTCAGCTAGATGATTATCTAGTACCAAAATAATCTTTCATGTATTCTGCAATTGTATTTGAAAGGTTGAAGACTAATGAGGTGAATCGAGCAATTCTTTGATGTTATAAGTTGAAGACTCTTTCCAGAATCCCATTATTATTTTAAGGGCAAAATGACATGTCAATCAATGTATTCAAAACTGAACTCATCTGGCAGGCTAGCTAATTCCAGTATAATGCCATAGTTTATGTTCAGAGCAGTATTATGGAATAGACAATAGCTGCTGTAAAGCTATTTGAGCTTTATTGAGCCAATTCACAAAACCCTTTCATAAATCTCCAACAAGATTAAGTCAGAGTGACTTTTGCCCAAATATGAGTTTGAAAAGAGAAAAAGAAATCATAGGTTTAGGATATAAGAATTAGAGAGAGTTATAAGGATGAAAGCCAATCAAAGTCACCCCAAATTTGAAAGTGTTGGCTCATGCTACAGTGTCAGATTGGAGAATGGTAGGATGGAAGAGAAACCAAATACTGTTATGTCTGGGAAGACCCCAGAACTGATGTACCAGGTATGCAGATTTGTCTAGGCAGTGGACTTGTAAGATGTTAAATGAAAAAATGTCTCTTTTTGTGCAACTTCTTTGCAACAGGGAACGTCGTTCAGACATCTTATAGTACTCACATAGTTTCAAATGGCCAGAGGTGTCATCTGCAGAAGTCTAGGAGAAGACCAATACAGTTATCTTTATCCTCTGGTCAGGCATATTAGCAATCGTATGTATGTAGTGGCTTTGCACAAGTTCTCTGCTCTGCTTCAAATTTCTCCCATACTAAAGAAATGACATAGAGCATTACTCTAACAGGTAGTAATCTTCTCAGGGATTCAGTGACTCTTCCTGTGTTGTTGCACTTTCTTATGAAAGCTTAAAAAAAGATGCCAACATTTTCATATTTAGCACTCTAAATACCTGTATAAACCTAAATTATCCATAGCTTAAAAACACTGTATCTTCTCTCCTTTTGTGATCTGAAAGTCTACACAAAATTAATATTTAAAGAATATGGCTCATCCTCCCTCTTTAATAAATAAAAGATAGTTCATTATCATGCATTGTCTGTGCTTAAATCTCTATCTGTTGTTCTCAAGATGACATATAAATATTGAGGAAATAAGCAGTAGAGTCACTCCCTCTTAGTCAGATCCGCTGATTATAATTCATCCCTAGCTCAACTGCTGTAGCACCCTTGCAATTAGCTGAGCATGATCCTTCTTTCTGCAAGCCCATCCCTGTCCCGAAAGAATTTACAGTCTAAATGGCCAAAGCAAAGAGAAGCAGATAAAAATATTCCTTATACACAGAATGAATAATCCAGTAGTGGCAAATATCATTTGACTCCATGGTATTTTTCCCTTTTTGCTTTTATGTATTAATGTGACTGTGTCGGGGCCAGCTTGATCAGGAAGGCGGTAGAAGATCAAGCATGAAGGTTTTGGGAGAAGCTGGGGCAAACAGCCCATGGGCACAAGGGATGTAATGTTGAGGGTGAATGGTCTGGGAAAAGCCAGGCAATGTTGGCATTGGCATTGCCAATACTGTGCCACATCTCATTGGCTTCTTCTTGCAGTTTCTGCACAGGAAAAAAAAAAATTTAACTGCTAAAATAATAACGGAAGCTATGGGCTCTGCAGTCTGGATTTATTCAGCTCTTTGCAAGCCCAGCTGAAAAAATGGAAATAATTGCTGAAAATGCCAGGCAAGAAGCCGCTCTTCTCTCCACCAACAAAACGTCTGCACCTCTGTAGAAGGGCTTTTGCACTCTTCAGCATGACAAAGTGGGAGATGACAGATTGCAGAGTCTGTCCCTGGAGAGGAGGTTTCCTCTGCAGTGACACACTCTCACCGTAACACAGTACAGGGAGTATGCCCCACTCCTAAAAAGGCTGATGCGCCATGGTAACCTGATGCAATGGGAAGAATTTTCTGAAGAGGACAAGCAAGTAAATTTTTCATAGTGTATTACATTGGCACATTTTGCAAGAACTGCTGGTAATCACAACTAAGGAAGCAGAGGCTAAACTCTTATAAGAAGTCAACAAATGAAAAATCAGGTTTGACTCTTCTGACAACACACTTTTTTCCATTTTGTAATAGACTTTATGGACACTAGAGGACATAAGTAGTGCCTTGCTAGACTATGAAAAATAGTAAATTCTCTCACATCACATAGGTAGAACAGTATTCAAGTGTCTGCTGCTATTTTTCCTTATGCTTTTATCAGATGGAGCATACTGTATCAACAGAATATCACAGCAGGTAGAAAGAGTGCAAAGTACTTTTGTATAGACCTGCTAATGTTTGTGAATCTGTTCCTTTTTTCCCTATTAAATAACAGTCCTGATGATTGTGCTTGGCAAGATTCTTTTTCTTTTACACTTTAAACTCATTAAATTTAATGAATGTATTAAAGGTCAGAGGCACAAAGGGAGCATTTACCACTACAGCACAATGCGAGAAAGCTGAAAAATATCAGCACTAATGAACACAGGCAAGAGACCTCTAACGACGTTGCATTATTTAAGGCCATTTCTCTGCAGTTTGAACTGTGTGTTTTGCTGAAAGTACAGCTAAGAAAAGTCTAAAACAAGGACACATAGCATACATTGCAACTAACCCATTATTAGAGGAAATCTAGAAGGAATAGTTCAAATTTCTAGAATAGAAAGTACCAGTAGCAAGCAGTAAGAGAAACAAGAAAGTGAGTGTGAGTACATATTACTACACAATTCTTCTTTTTTTTTTTTTACTGCTTCCTAGTCATGGCTTCTAACATATTATGCAGTCAAAGACAAAAGAAAGTTAAGTTCAGAATACTAAAATGCCATCTCTTTCAAAAAACCCCAAACTTGTAACACCTTGGAGAATTTGCTTGAGCTTATGAATTTGACCCAGCATGGTCTTTCAGTGTGTTTGCATAAAATTGCACTCTTCAGTTTGAATGTGGAGCTGGTTATCTTCTCCGCTGTGCTTTGCTCTTTTGTACAACTTGAGCTCCATAGGAGAGGATGTGGAAAATATTTTTGCATAGCACAAGACTAGCTAAAATGTAGAGCTCCAGTGATCATCTCTTAGTTAGACAGAATAGTCACCTGATGGCAAATCAGGTTCTCAATGGCAACATCAAGGCTAGTGATAATGAAGCAGTGTACTACATGGTGGGGATGCTGATCATCTGCAGAGACTAACTTGATCAGAATTCAATAAGAAACAAAACTGAAAAAATACTTGGGGAAGACAGAGGTATAAACCTTTCCTTTTTAGCTCTGAGGCAGGCAAGGAAAGAAGTTCGCAACAGAAAGGAGGAGAAACTAATGATTTGGGGAAGAAATTATGTGCAGGAAGGGACTTGAGCATGGCTGGTGTCTCCACTGAGGGGACCAGGATCCTAACTCAGCTCCAAAGAACACTCAAGAGTGTGAGGAAACTGGTAACAATGAAAGAAAAGGGTTGCTGCTATTTCATTCTGAAATACACAGAAAAGGCCTTATAAAAATACAACCTACTCAGGTCAAGGAAAGCTTCTGGGCACAAGAGTTTAAAATGACAAGAGTATGACCCACCAGCCTAATAGGAAATCAGATAAGGGAAATTTTATCAAGGGTGCAACACCATCCAAGTCACAACAATAAAAGCCAATGACTCACAAGCAGAAAAATTTACTGTAGTTGTCTCTATGTCATGCCAGGATGAAGTCCATGACAGCTTCTGTGGTTCCCTTGTTGCTTTCTGTGTCCCCCACCTACGATGCCAAGCACAACCACCACCGATCAACGTACTCAACCCTGGTCTTTGAGAAGGGAACACCCTAAATGATTGGATGAATCTTCTATCAACACCTTATTGATATTACAGCCTCTTCCCTGCCCTGCTATGTTGTGAATACACTGTAGAAAACTGAGAGAGGATGGAGCACACGGGGACACACCAAGAGCTGTAATGGCAGAAAACTTTGTTTAGTCCATAAACACAGGATCAACCTTGTCTATCTTTAGTCAGGTAAAAGTCAGGTGGCTAATCTAAGCCCATCACTGAAACTCACCATAACTCAATGCAGCAGTCCTTAGTACATTAAATAGCATAAGGTATAATAGTATATAGTATAAAGTAACTCTAGAAATAGTTTAAATCAATAGAAACACATGTTTAACAAAACCAAAGTAAAACTTATACCCCAACAAGGCTTTAGATGTGATAGGCAATAAGATGTTTGGAAAATTTTTGAGAAGAGAAATAAGGAGCAAAAACTGAACCAGGTTTTCCTGTATAGAAAGCCATAAGCCAGACTGCAAGGCTGAGTGGAAGCTCCTAACAGATATATTTATGTCATTATATGGATTAGGATAACCTAATGTCAGTAATAGCTGTTAGTTTTATTTAAACAACTCTATATTAGAAATAAGAAGAATAAAAGAAGCGCTTTGCTCTGCAGTGCCATTTCTTTTGCACTGATGTTACATCTGTACAAACCTCCCCATCTGCAGATGCCCCATGGCTTTCCCTGACAAATCAGGCTTTGAGTTAAGATAGCCGAAACAAGAAGAGATTAGTTAGGTGAGATGAGCCATAAATGAACAAGGTAACTAATTTCCAGTTAACACCCCTGTAGCAGATTACTAAATTACTCCTGAAATTGTTTTTGAACAATGGGCTTCCAATAGGCGCTCTTGTAAAGTCAGACTGTTCCTGGTAATAGCAAATAAAA
>WAAD01025394.1:451569-466925 GCA_013389945.1 Fregata magnificens | reverse complement strand
AGGTTGCTCATGGCTTTATTCAGTATCATCTTGAAAACCTCCAACGATGGAGACTGCAGAAGTCTGAGCAACCTGTTCCACTGCTTGACTATCCTTGGCTATGAAGTGACCTTGCCTTTCAGTAAGTTTTAGTCCAGACCCTACAATTCTCTCTTCTTGTCTCTGAGGAGAATCACGTTTTCTTTCCTTCCATGATCAAATTAACCCTGCACTGCTTACCAAAAGATGTCAAACTTCCAGAATTTCAGTTAGACTTGAGACAGCACCTGGTAGAGAAAATTGAAAAAAAAGGTTCTTCTCATTGTGGACTTTGCGTACGAGTGTGTGCATGGAATAGCAAGGTGGGGAGTATTTGCCGTTTCTATGTATAGTAAGCTGAAGACTTATTTAAGTATTTGTGTAGAATTTTGAACAAATGGGGGGAGGGGGTTGGGCATACAGAAAAAAGAAATCTTTTAAGTAGTTTAAGATAGCTAGCACTGTTATATGTCTGTGTATTCCCCAGCTATGAGTGTTGACTGTGGTTTTTTCATCTTTTAATGTAACAGGCAAATGAAGACCTTTAAATGTGGGTTGGCTTTTGGTGACTGGGTTAATATTTTTTTAGATTTAACCCCAAAGTTCAGTCTATCTGTATTTGATTATTACGAGATCAATGAATTATAAACCTTTCCTCTGTTTTCAGGCTTCTCAATGCCAATAAGATCAACTGCCTGAGGGTAAACACGTTCCAAGGTCTGCATAATCTCAAACTGCTATCTCTTTATGACAACAAACTGCAGACCATCAGCAAGGGGCTCTTTGCACCTCTCCGATCGATCCAGACTCTGTGAGTATGCAGGCATATCATAGATGACAGCTTTCTCTTTTTCCCCCAAAGATGTTGCCTGTCTTTGCAAAGGCTTTACATCTGACATTAAGACAATTCGGAAGAGACCCCAAGGTAGTAGCCCCTCCTTTCCTGACAGAAATAAAAGGAGCAAGAAATAGAAGTAGTGTATAAATTCAGCACAGACAGCTATCGATACAGCCTGCCCATAGTGACATAAATGTCATAAGTGTATTAAGCTCCCAGAGTAATTCATTCATACTGTTTGTTGGGAAGATAAGTAAATTTGACTCTGTACAACATATGAACAGCAGATTCTATTAAAACCATTGCCTAACAGTTTTTAATGAGCTAGTGAGTTGGCATCTCTCCTTACTGGGTCCGAGTCCTGCTGTACAGTTCGTGACTTCTGAGACCACACTTAAGGGAAATGCTACGTTGTATTAGTTGATCCCTGAAGAAGATCGACTGAACATTTTCTGAGAGTCTTTGAATTGGAGGCATTAGGAGAAGAGGGATCAGAAGCAAAATTGGAAGCAAAAGTATAGAAATGACTTGATATTTTACAGGAGAAGGTTTCATCCTAAAGCTGTGAATAGTGAGAGAATAAGGTAAATAGTACTCCTTCAGAACTGGAGTTGGCAGCCTGGTATAAATGAAAAACAAGGAAGAACTCCCTCACCCAGTATTGTGTATGTGTGTTGATATATATTTGTGCGTGCATACATAGATATAAGGCTCTGTGTGTTTATGTAGTATGTAAGTACATGCATTTCCAGTATTAAAACATATATGTGTATGTATATATCTACACACATACTGGAATATATATGCACATTATACATGTATATATATATACACACATACTATAGTACTGGAAATGTATCTATACACATGCACATATATATTTTAATACCGGAAATGCATTGGCCAAATCAGTTTTATAAATGTTTTAATTAATATAAAAATGAACTAATAGGGATGATTTCTAGCAGCAGGGTACCTGCTACATCCTCAGGCAGCCACAAGCACAACCCTGATTTCCAACAGATATCTGGCCAGTACATATTACGTATTATATATCATTAAGGCATTAGAATAATCAGGTACAACTCCCCCCAGCCCTGCCCCCTCACCTCTACCATGCTTTCTTCTGCTGCAACATGCTATGTATGTACATAGATATATATGTAAACAAGGGTGACAGGGAAGGTTCATTTACAGAGATATATAAGATTTGTCAAGTTAAACAACAGGCAACATCCTTAAGGTATCAAAATTTCCCCTTGGTATCCATGGGGTTTTATTGGTACTCCTCGTGGCCATTTCTTAGAACGGACTTGTTGCTTCACACCGAGAGACTTTTTCATGAAATGTTTTGACTCATTCTCCCATTTTTAGTACTGCAAGTGATTGCCATTTTCTGCCTTTTTTCTAGAGCTACAAAACCAGTCCCATATCCTGTCTCTATATGCTTGTTTGTTCTTTGGACCTTTCACACCAGGAATGGCTCTACTACAACAGTAATCTTTAGTTTCTTCAGGCACTTTCTGCTATGTATGCTTTCACTTCCCACTCCCTGACAGCCCTTGCCCTGTTGTATTTTATTCTGTTAAGTGACAGTTCATAAATATGACTGCCATCAGAAAAGAAAAGAAGTTTCTACAGGTGGAAAAAATACACTAACAGTAAGAGAGCAGAGTTCTTGTGAGGATATAACTTTACACCTCTGTCCAAACCAAATTTAAACATCTGTCTTTTTTTAAACTGTCTTTGCAGTTATTGGAGAGCCACGCTCTGCTCCCTCGGAAGGTAGAGGGACTGGTGCAAGTTCACTTAAGTGAGATCAGAATCAGGCTCTGAGAAAGACCTGACAAACTCTCCTGATATAGTGCTCAACTTTGTCAAGCAGAACGAATCATAACAGCAGCAGAGAAATACTGTTTCTCTCTAAGATACTCCAGCAGATTTCTATTAACAAAGTCTAAATATCCAGTTAAAATCAATGCTATGATACCTATTGCCAATTGTGTGGGAAATATGTTGTGCAAATTTTGGTGAAGGTTAGAGTCAAGTTCTACGTTGCATAAACAGTTCAGTCTCAAAAGTGAAAATTTTTGGTCCGGGAAAAAATACATATAAGGGGAATACTATTATGCATGATGAGTGTATGCAAATATCAATTTCACTTGAGAAAAGGCCTCTGGATCGCTTCTGGCTTTGCCCACAGATCCAAGGCACTTTACTAATTCACATTTTGATCCCTAGGAAACTGAGCTTGCCAATAAAATTTCCTTTAAACCAGATACAAAATGATCTTCAGGTCAGGTGCATCTAAAAAGGTGCATTTCTCTCAAAAGGCAGCATATCAAGCTCTCAGGAGAAAACATTGGACTTTGTAGACGGGAGGTCTGTGTCCTTTAAAGCAGGCTTTGCTATATTAATTTTTGTTTCCTCTGTGAAAGGACTTGCATCAGGCTTAATGAGCTACGAAATGTGATAGCTCACAGAATTCTCCCATTCATGTGCAGCTCCGTGTGGTTTCCGCCAGGCCTGGGTTTTTGGAAGCTTATTCAATTACTCTACTCTTCAGGTTTGCGTTTTTGAAAAACAGTGATGGAGTACAGTGTCACAGGTCACTTCTGATTAAACATCCCATCCTTCTCGCAGACATTTAGCTCAGAATCCATTTGTGTGCGACTGCCATTTGAAGTGGCTGGCTGATTACCTGCAGGATAATCCGATAGAAACCAGCGGCGCTCGATGCAGCAATCCGCGTCGCCTTGCCAACAAACGAATCAGCCAGATCAAGAGCAAGAAGTTCCGCTGCTCAGGTAATTCATTTATCCAGGCTGTACTGCACTTTCAATTCAGAAATAAGCAGGTCCAGAGAGCCTACTAATCGAATCTGCAGGACAGTGTTTGCTATAATGGATATTATGGAGCATCTTTTAAAATTAAATTTGGAAAATTCAGTTAGTTCTCGAGAAAGCCAATTACCTTATGGATTAAAAAAAAAAAAAAAGAACAAAAAAAGGGGGCAGTCTATAGCTGCCTTCTGTGTGTCTCTTAAAAACAAAGAAAAGAAAAAAGAGAAAAGCTTGTAACATTTAATTTTAAAAGAATTACTAGGTTATAAAATGTCTAAAGAAAACAATGATTTTGTATATGAATCCATGTGGCAAATGTCATATTTTGAAGGGGTGGAAGGTGGATGGATCGTCATTTGTATTCAGGCAGAACTCTGATTGACCTTAATGAGAGCTGAGCTCAACTAAGTTCTCAGACCTAGAAGGCTGAGAACACTATGAGTGAGATTTTTATACAACTGGCAATGGGCATTTCTGACCTAGGATGTGAGTGAAGCTGGGGGTGAAGGGATGGCATCAATTCACATACTTTTATAGATTTATTTTTTTATATATATACACCCACAAGTAACATGCATTAATTCAAGCAAAACTGCCAGTGAAGTTGGTAAGATTTTTGGGTTTAGTAAGTTTTGAATCAAAACTTGCATCATAGTTTAGCCAAGGTTTTGTCTTGTGAGCTGCATGGAAAAATGTTTCCACCTGAAAATAACCTCCAAAGTAACATAAACACCTTTTTCTCAACCGTATCTGTTCTTTATTTATGGTCCAGCTATCAGTAAAAGGACGTTTATTGCCTTTTACAGCACAACTAAGCAGGCTGCTTCTTCTTCATGTGTTTTTTCTATTGGTTATATGTATTTTAGATTACTGCATTTTTGTATACTGTAAAGGCAAGCAGGTTTCAGTGGGCAAATCTATTAGTGTGTCCCAAGAAGAAAATTTACTATTGTTGATGGAGTACCTTGCAGTGTTTTCTGTAAAAATTACTAGGATTTTTGTCTTTTTCCTCGGGAAAAAAAAATACCATGATTAATTGTGTTCCTGGTGGTAAAAGATTAATGATTCTAGATGGGGATGCAGCATGAAACTGAATGGTAGCAGCCCAAAACAAGCCGTTGTGGTTTGTGTATCTCTGCGAGCAATATGCTGAGCTAAACCTTCTCTTTATGGGGAAAATAAAATAAAGATAACTTCATTTGCAGTCAGGTTTTCCTGGGCATGCTTGTTAAAGTCTTCAATCACTTGTGACTCAAGCCACAAAATTTACAACGAGAACTGAAATTATGACATACTTTTATCTAGGTTTTTGGATTGTGTCCATCATAGTAACAAGATAATTAGTCGGTAATGTTCACATTTAAAGAAACTGGAAATGAAAATGCATAAATAAAATTTAGAAAGGAGAGTAGACTGCAGAAACAGATCAGTATAAATCTGTACCCAATTTGCCATTGTTATTTTCTTCTGCTTTTATTAATAGGCTGGAGAAATTAGTGTTATGTATGTGCATGCACGCCTTGAACAATGGTACAGGCTATTGGATAAGGCAAACACCATCTGATATCATTTATGAAAGGTCATAGCTAAGAAGAGCAACAATGCAGAACACAGTACCTGGTGATGTTGAGAATAATATTTTGTGTGAGTTCTTGTCTTGGGGGTCTTTCCTTGAGGCATTAGGCTGTTTTTTCCTTGGTCTCCAGTTCAACGAGTATATCAAAACCACATGGAAAAGGCATAAACCTGACTTATGAAGGAGGAGAGCAGGGACTGTACAGCTTCAGAACAAAGACTTCAGCTGGATGAAAACTAATGCTATTCAAAAACTCAATAGAGAAGACATACTTGCCTGTAGAGCTTCCAGATGGCGATGAGATCCATTGAATTCGACTCACTGTCTGCTCACATGAGACAGGGAGAACGTCTAATGGTTTAGAAGAATCTTAGTTTGTAAATCAATCCAGAGAACAGACATCCTTGGCACCTGTGCTGCTCAAGTTGTCCCTTTGAATCATGGCTGCTTCAGACTTGGCATTTAGCAGGAATTTTCCGTGTTTTCATTTTGAGGAATATGTTTCATCCCAGGATTTAACACAGCACGTCTCTGTGCAGAAAAGTCCATGAGGTATGAATCTTCATCATTCAAAGTCAGACTATTGAGCAGTGCTTTGTGTTATTCAGGGATGAGCCTGCACAATCCTACTGGGATGGCAATGCTTAGTAACTTGTCAGTGTCCTTGCTGGCTGTGGGATTCTCCCTGTCTAGTTTTTACATCTTTTGCTCAGTGTATGAGAAAAGAATTTTTATTTTAAATCCTTTTGTAAATGTGCATCTCTTTTCTCAAAAAAGGGTTCTTGTTTCAGGATCCTGATATTTTCGTGTAGTTTGTGTAATACATTTAGTACATGTCAACGGTCAGAAAGATGGGTTTGTGGGGGGAAACCCAGTGAACATGAGGGGCTGGTTAAGGAAGCAACGTGAGGGATTTTATCCTGACCTGGTCTTCGACCTTGGCTAAGTGATGAGGATGCACAGAAAAAGTGAGCTCTGTGGGAGCAGAGGTACTCAGCCAGTGTCAGGATCACAACCATGAGTGGTTAAACTTAGGCGAGCTTAATACTTTGACAACAGGGAAAGGACCAATTCTGAAGTAATAAAATTCTGAGGTTGTCATGAAGCCGTCTGTGTGTTTTCCACATTCATTTGGATTCTATAATGTGTCGTACAGGGGACTGTCAGGAAGGACCTGGCATGAGAAAAAATGTGATTGTTGAGTAAATTAAGAGAAGAAAGGGAAGTGCTTTTTGTACGAGGATAGGAGAGGAGTGGTTAACAGGAATGGGGAAGAAAAGCTGAGATGTTTGAAGTTCCATCAGTCTGAAACGGTAGAGGAACATCAAGAAGGTAATGTCAAGAGGGCACATTCAGAGATGCAGATGGGCTAAGTAGAACTGCATTTGATTAATTAAATGAAAACGTGGAGACAAAACTATGCAGCATAGTAAAAAAAAAAAAATCAAATCTAGAAAACTTCGTTCTGCATATTGTTTCCTTCAGTTTTTATTCCAGCTCCCCACCATCCTGTTAGATAGTATTTAGCAAGAACTTGCCTTCTTTTTTTAATTCATCATCGAGGTACTTTTCCCAGATGCTATTTCCTCCCTGAACCAAATGACTCAAGTTTTTACTGATAATGGTGGAACAACATCTGCAAAGGTTATGAGAGGCTATAGGAAGGAGGTTCTGTGCAACAGGTAGATAATGTACATAATTCTTTTTAAAAGGAGAATTGGAAGCATTATAGCATGAAATGAAGGAACAGCAGGGAAAGGGGTATGTCTTTGCCCGGGGCTGTGAGACAGGCAAAGCTGTTGAATATACTATCAAATATGTTTAAGTCTCAGATTGCAATAGATACTATTCCCCATGTTTTCCTGCCTTCCATTTAATGCAATGCACCAAAACAATAATAAACTTCCCCCTTGCTCAACTCTCTCCCCACGGCTTTAGAATCTGAGACTGAAAAAGGTTTTCCTTGAAAGAGAAATTGGAGGAACAGGCTGTGACTAATTCTTTCTCTATTCTGTTTAAAAAAGGGAAGTGCTGTCATTTTCAGTGGCAACAGTAAAATTCTGATGATCATTTTCTTTTTGGCTGCATCTGCCCACTATGACCACCTAAGGATCCAGTGGTACTTGCCAGCCTTAGGTCACTGGAGGCTCCCATTCTTAGGAATAGGGGGAAAAAAGAACAACAACAATCTTCTGCCCAGTAGCATTTGATTAAGTTCACTACACAGCAGTTCTGTTTTCTAAAGCAGCGCTGGGCTTTAGGAAGAAGGGAAATGAATCTATGAGCAGATTGTGTTGTCTCTGTGGTAGCTTATTGTCACTTCAAGAGTTGGCAGGATCCTTGATTGCTGTGTGACACTCTGTGTGAAGTAGCTTTTGCAGAGAGCTGCCTTTGTATTCAACTGTTTACCTTTTTTTTTCTCTGTGATATGTTTGCATTTTTCAGTATATTGTGTATTTCAAAAGCAATGAAAGTTCCACTTGCTGTACCTAGGCAAACCATTTCTGATAACGATCAAAGCGTATGTATATCTACGAGCATCACATCACGAAAGCTTTTCATCTTCTAAATCTTAGAAATAAGAATCTTAGAAATAAGGTTACTATTTGAAATACTGTGGAGTAAACCTGTCTTCCTGCTTCTTCTTGCATTGGGGCGTACATTGTATCTAACTGACTTTAATTAGTTACTTCAGTTCCAGATAGTGCTGTACAAATCAAAAGCCCAAGGAATAATAGGAGGAGGACAATGAACCATCTGCCAGCATAATTCTCTCCTTTTTGGACATTGCTTCTTGTTAACCCAACCCAAATTGAAGTCAGCCTCTGTTGTATATATGGATCCAGAGCTTGCATATTTAGGGCTAGTGTCATATTTCCTGTGTTATCTCCTGTTATTAGATAGTAACGTAGTTGCTGTTTGTTCACTCATAATTTTTGAAAGCATTTGATAAAACCTATTCTTACTAATTGCAGTTTTCCTCCTAATTCTTTATGTGTCTTTTCCAGTCTCTGTCTTCATACGTATTCACCTTTCTTGGGTTACCTGTCTACTTTGGAACAGAGTTCCTATTACTTGTCATCACCTGAAATTTCCTTCTCTTTTCTCTGCATTGTTTCAGCCTTAGAAGCATAGAACTCCAACGGACGGAGTGTTCCCAGTCAGGAGAACACAGGCTGCACAGGAGGGCTTTTTGTCCGGTCCCTACGGCAGTTCACACGTTTCCTGTCTCTTGGTCTCCCTAGGCTATCCCCTTCTCTGCTCTTAGTGACATGTAAACACTATTTAATTTGAGCTCTCAAAATGAAAGGTGCAAGGTATTGTTACTCCTCAACCAGTGTTTAAAAGCCATGAAAGGCAAGTGAGTTTAATCCAGATCTTACCTTATTTATCTGATTGAAACACTCTCAGTTGTTCCCGTAATTTGCCAGTCACTCTGATGACAACTTTGCAAATCCCTTGCATTTTTAGTAAGCAAATAGTCATTTACAGACTATGTATTCATATTCCTGCCCTTAGCGTTTTCTGTTTGATGAAAAGCGCTGATATCCACCTGCTCTTGTCTGCCTTGTTACAGTGCTGCAGTGACACGTGCTCAGGGATTCGTGATTATGCCTGCCCTTAGCGTGCTGGTCTCCGGCAGCCCCTGCCTGAGCAGGCACCAAGTCCTGACATCTTGTAGGTTTGTCTGTGCTGGAGGTGGCAGTGGTGGGGATTGGCAGTCCTGCACAGGATGCTCTAGGCCTGGTCATGTTTGTGGGAAATCTTGTCTGAGGCCAAACTCCAGCACTTTTGCTCACCAGGGCTATTGCTTGAGCAGAGTGAGGGAAAGGAATATGAAACATTGCCTATCGTCTGGACAACTGGAAAATTAACTGCATTCAGATTTCTTTCTCTGGGGATTTTTTGCATGTTTTGTTTTGGTTTTATTCAGTTAAATGCTGTGTTTTCTACTTTTTTTCCCCCCCTGAAAGACATGAAGACTCAGCAAAAGTACCTTGAGAAACTCTCTGAATATAGCGAAACTGAGGATATGCGTTTGTTGTGCATAAGAATAATTCTGTCTGAACGGAAGATTGTTTAAGAGCAACAAATCACCTGCAGATTAAATCCTAGACTGAATTCATAATTATGAACCTGAAGTCTTCACTGTATGCTGTAACTGAGTATATTTGAGCTTCGGCTTGCGTGAAATTTTTCCAAAGTTGAAGTCATTAGAGAACACAACACAACTGCTATGACTAATAGTAATGGAGCTAAATTCCCTTATACTGTAGAAATGTTCCTGTTGAAAAAGTAATTTCACTGTACTGTATACTGATTATAGCCCTCCCTTTTCTGTAAATCTTTGATACCAATTCAGATCTTTATGTTAATATTTGTGTCAGTTACTCTAACCCTTCACCAGCTCATGATGAACACTATGGTGAAGGTTTCCTGCACTGCAGTAGGGGGAAATAGGCCGAATGGAAACCATTTTACTCAAGGAAGCATAAGCTTAACGTAGAGCTGTTTGTCTGTTTGGCAGAGAGTATGGTTCTTAATAGGAAAGTAAATTGATGCGTCCCAGTTAAAAAGTTTATTTTAAGGTTGTGCCTCATTTTGTTTTTAAGTTGAAGTAGTCTTCAAAAAAACTAAACATCTGAAGTGCTTTGTTAGCAGCCAACATCCTTGTTTGCAATTATAGTAAAAAGGCAGTGAAAAGCAGGAGAATGAATGTTGAGTCACAGGTGTATCTGTATCAGTTAGGCAATCCAAATAACATAGTTGTCCTAGATTCCCCATGTAGGCAGAGTACAGAGCAATATAGATTCCTCACTTGAGATCTGAGTTGTCCTCTGGAGGTGTCTTCATTAGCTGTGGCAGAACGCTGAGTGATTGTAACTCTTGTGACTCAGATACCTCAAAAACTAAGGTGGAACAAAGTTTGTTCTCTTCTCTCACATTGCCACTGCGTGTGTTGAGATTAAGCTGAGCAACACTTACCAGAGATGCAAAGTTGGCACTTTTTTTGTGTGTATAGCGGTCACTTGAATAGGATAAAGAAAATAATTGGAGAGGCATTGGCATGAAGAGAGCTAGTCAGCTAAAACCAGTGGAAGAATGTTTGAGCCTGCAATTGGGCAATAAATTTTCATCTGACTATTCTGAGACTGCGGCAGACTCCAGAGGTGTTACAGTTTGATGGGACAGTTAAAAATAGGGTCCTATATACAAATTCTTAGCAAATTGTGGATTCAGTGACTGATAAACAAACAGATCTGGGATTACCAGAGGTGAATTAACACTAAGAGCAAACCATACAGTGCTGCTTGTATGTAGAATATATCTAAAGGATGGGTTTTTTCATGAAAACTGGCAAATATCTGGAGATATGATCATTCCTTTTTCAGGTGTGGGGGTTTTTTTCCCAACCATTTATGCAGAATGATCTTATGTACATCCAAAGGCTTATGGAATTTTTTTTTTAAATGTAATTTACAAAATAGTGTGCTTCCCTGTTTTTTTCTGTTCTATTTGTTAAAAAAAAAAAAAAAAAAGTAGAAAGAGGAGGAGGCTATGTTCCTGCACATTTTTTGCAACAGTCTGCAAAAAGCAGAAAGGCCAGAATGTGCCTGTGGAGTATTTTGCCGCTCATGTATTCTGGGGACATAAATTAGGGTTTTGGCAGACTTTTCTTTGTGTGCTGTTACCTCTTGTTCATTGTAGTCGATGATTAGCTTAGGCAGTTATTGTAAGCGGTGTTTAATTAGTGCAGCAGAGGAACAGAGACTTGTTCAAAATATTCTCTAGGGGTTTCTCAGGAAGACATTTGCAGGGCTCTGACTGCATTTGTTTCCAATAGGACTGAAAGAGTTCATTGACACTGAAATTACAGAGTTTATTACAGATATTCAACTTAATACTGAAAATCAGTATATAATATTAAAGTCTTTGGAAGATATGAACTATTAATTCTCATTGCTTAATAGAGTACTGTGGATGAATTTATTTGAAGAGCCCATACCAGAATTGCTGCATTATTAAACCAGTGTAGGAATAAGGATATGGAACTCTGCATCCTTCTTTGCTAGAGCCATGCAAAATTATCAGCAGGAATGCTAGTTATAGGTATAATTTCTAAATAAATGGGGTGTGGATTCCAGCATTATGCATACTTTGAATGAATCATACAAGGAAATGCCTCTTTGTGCCATGGTGCATAAGCCACAAAAGAAAATTAATAATCTAATTTTTGTATATCAGTTAGGACTCTGGCTAGTTTGGCAGCTTGTGGGGTTTGAAGGTTTATTGTGTTAGGTTCCCCTGGAAAGCTGCTTTAGTTTCTTTCTTAGGTTGTAAAGATAGACCATAAATCAAATTGTCTTACTTTCATTGCTGTACACAAACGGACAGTATGAGGTGACTAAGTTAACACTGTACTTATTTTATGGAGTTCCCAAGTAATTGCGTGTTGACTTTCTGCATAATAACGCTGGTTCACAGCAAAATGGTGAAGCAGAGCCCCTTGCTGTATTATCTGTCATCTCTGCTCAAGTACTTGCATTGTTCTCCATCTAGGTGATGAATAATCTGCTTGATGCTGACTTTGTTCTTTGGGCAATGCAAACCCCTTACTCTAAAGAAAATGTTTTGTTTTTTTTTTTTTAAAAGCACAAGCATTGACCTTCACTGCAGTCCAGCAAAATGTTCTGAGCAGTTGCAGAGAACAGCCACTTCCTCTCTCGTTCTTGAAGCCTGCAAGAACATTTGAGATGTGACTTTCAAAAGGACTCTCCACTGGCATAGCTCTGCAGACATTAAAGTCAATGGGAGTTTTATTTCAGTTGGAGCAGTCAAGCCAAAACTGAATGCCCTACTTTATATGTCAAAGTTGCAGGAATGAGTTACAAGAAGTAAAGCTGTTTGAAATAATCCAGGATGTCGGAAAGAAAGAATGCTTCCATCAGCAAATGATGTAGAAAACCCAACAAATATTATGCCAAGAAACAGAATAACAAAATACTCCTGTTTGCCTTAATATGTCTGTAGTAGCATGTGTGTGCTACCTTGCTGTAAAGTGCAGGTGAAAAAAAAAAAAAATAAAAAGAAAGAAAAGCAGTGGGAATTACAGATTGTCAATGTAAGTGCCACCAGCATGAAAGGCCACTGGGAGCTGAAATCAGGCTCAAAAGGAGCTTGGGGAGCATTTAATGCCAGAGCCTGGCCATCAGCTCAGAATCTACTGTTATTAATATGAGCTGCGGTATTTCTAAGATTGCGTTTAAATAAATGGAGCAAACCAAAATGGCATTTATACTGAAAGGAGACACCAGGAGAGAGTGAGTAGCTAATAAAGAGCAGCGTAGATTGGGCTTTCAATATGTGGTGGAAGTCGCACATCCTTCCTGGAAGGAGCTGTCTGCAGTCCTTTGGTAGTATTTTCTGTCATATTAGTTCTGTTTCTGAATTCGCCTGGGCTCTGTTCTTGTACACTAACCCCAATTGTGCTCCAGGGTGTTCCTGCAGTTGTAGCGTAAAGGATGACCTCTTGTATCCAGCACCTTTTTGCATGGGTGGAGTGGAGAGCAGCTCTCCGTGAACCTTCAGCTTGTGCTTCTCCATGCTGCTTCCTCTCAACGCTCTTCTCTCTTTGGCGCTGCCTAACTCTGACTCTGGCTGTTCATGGGGTTTTCCTTTGTGCTTGATCTAACCATGTGGTAGAACAATACAAATTGAACATGGTTCTGTCAAGCACCATGGAAGGCTGCATACTCCCTGCCGCATGGCATGCTGGGATACTTCTGCTGTTTTCAGAAGCATCAAAAGGTGAGAGATTCCCCTTTTCTCACAGGAAAAATGAAAAAGGTGAAGTGTTGCTTAACCAGACTCCCGGGCACTGCAGGGGGGAGCCCTAGTGGTGGTTGCGACAGACTTTCCAGAGGGCTTGCATGCAGAATAACCATTTCTAAGTAATTAATCTGTTTAATTGCTCTTAGAATGAAGAAGTTAGGCATCCTGTTGATTAATATGATTCAAGGGTGATTCCAGCCATACCTACGGAGATGAAAAATCATTTTTGTCGTCTTACCTTATAAATAATGTAAGCTACATCTCTATTTGAGCTGTCCAGTGAGTCCTTCTGCTTGAGATACACTTTGGATGCCACATCTGTAACAAGTGCCTGCTACTTAACGTAACTTTGGACCTGATCTGAGCAATCTTAATGCGCTGGCATTTCATTATGAAGAAGTATACTGCAAAAGAATTTCAGGAGAGTCTGCAAAGCATCATCTTTTATCTCTTGAAATGACATGGGTAACATGGCCTGTATGAAAACAGTATTATCCAATAGTTACATAGCACAAAGCTGAGGCAGCATACCCAAATGGGCCATTTTAGCTTTGACAGCTTAGATAAGATCTTTAACATACTTCTGCCTAACTAACCCCCTATGTAAAGTAGAGATAATTACACCTATTCGTAAAGGGCTTTGAGAGCCTCATACAGAAGTTTTCTTATACGGAAATACTGCCTCATCTTGCAAATTTGTTACATATCTGTTGTGGAGCCATCAGAAGAAGAACATCTGAGATTCTTAGATTTTCTCTGTAGTTACTGATAAGAATTAATACTACTGATGTGAAATTATGACAAATGATGCACCTCCTTTTTTTCCTGAAAACCTATGAGAATTGTGATCTAGTGGTTACATGAAGAAGCGAGTGTTGGGATTCCTGGTTTTTTGTCCAAGTTTTAGACCAAGTGATCTCTGTGATCATATTTTTCGTGCCAAATTTGAGGCAGCTGGATCCATCTTTTCTAGAATGAATATTTCAGGTCAGTATTCAAGCCCCTGTTGAGACAGCTTGATTTTTTCCAGAACAGATCATCCAGCGCTCCTTTTAACTCCTTTGGGCAAAGCTAAGTTTTAAAAACTGAAATCAGGTTTGCTAAACAATGCTTAAAAAGAAGAATAGGACAAAAAGGTATTTGTCTCTGCTGCTTAATTTCTCCATGTGGCTATTAGAAAGGCACCTAAAATTTTTGAGCAGTAGGCAATGTGGTATTTCTGTATCTCAATGCTGTTGTTTTGTAGAATGGCATGTGTGTTTGTTTTATGATACTGAGGAATCGCGATGCCCTGGTACCTGAAAGTGGTGTCACATAGGTTGTGAAATGAAAATGTTATCAGAGTAACTAGCAATTCAGATAAACACAGTTGCCCTCAGTTGAACACAGGCCTTGCTGTTGCCTTGGCTACTCATTTTACAGCAAACTTAGTTCTTTTTAATTTTGGAAATCACTAGAAACTCCCAGGTCAGGTTTTACATTCAGCCAAGCTTCACAGAGTTCTCAGCTACAGTGCACACATGCTTCCAGGTATAATAAAGTGACCAAATGGCTGGTCTGGAGTAGTAAAATGAAGCCAAGTGTTTCTTCTGTGCCTGTCCTGCATCTCTTTTCCATGGCTTTCCACAGGTGATTTTGTAGCATGCAAGAAGTACTACATGCACGTGATGGTTAATTGTACTTCCTGAATCCTGTCATGTTCACTGGGAGCCCTGCGGTAGTACACTGATAAAGCCCTGTGTGTAGAAATGGATATTCGCACTTAAATAGTTCTGCAAGCAGATGGCTGAATTTCACATTAGTGTCCCGGATGGGGATATCTTAATGGAGCAGCCACCTGTCCAAGTGACCTCAAGGCTCGGGGCAAATAGTAAATTTTATCTAGTCTTTGGCAGGTGATTCCTGCTGTCTCACAGTCTAATGGATGGCTGAGTACTTGCTGAGCATATACATGCTATTGATTACTTTTGACTCAGTGCTTACCTGGGTAACTCTTATTTAAACTCATTTAGAAGAAAAAAAGGAAACGGAAAAAAAAAAGAGGGAGAGAGAAAGAAAGAAAAGTACGAAGGTGATGTTTGCTCCCTTCCTCTCCTGCTGAGCTGAGAGGGCTTTCCCCTGTTGCAAGCGTAGAGGCAGTGGACTGATGCCCAGGCAAGATCAACTTCTCACAGCTGATGCAGTGTGGAAAGTTGTATGCCAGCAAGAGAGTGAGACTGCTAAGTCAAAATGTGGTAAATGTACTTTA
>WAAD01025394.1:318309-450091 GCA_013389945.1 Fregata magnificens | reverse complement strand
GGCTAGTCTTGGGAGTAACTTGAAAAATTGCTGAACAAAAATCTTTGGCAAGTATTAAAATGGTGTGCAGGAGCTGGGAGCTGACAGGAGGCAGTGTTGAGAATAGATTCCATAAAATCTCTGATTGCTACAGTTGTCAGGAACTGTTTGCTGGAATGTATTTTCCTTTTATTGCAGGGTCAGAGGATTACAGAAGTAAGTTCACCGGGAAGTGTTTCATGGACCTTGTCTGTCCTGAGAAGTGTCGCTGCGAGGGAACAATTGTAGACTGCTCTAACCAAAAACTCACCCGATTACCCAGTCACCTTCCTGAATATACTACTGATCTGTAAGTGCTGGCTCTCCAAGATGTGCTCAGCAGGGCATGTTGGTTTTCCTAGTTTTTAAAGGCTGTAAAAGGGACTCAGATCAATTCAAAGCACCTTCTACTTTAATCCCTGTGTGAAAATGGGGAAGTTAATTGTATTTCAAAGGAGCACCACAACTCTCTTATTTCCTTAGCATTCATGCCCACTGTGGGGATGAAAAAGGAGCCATGGCCCTGTGCATCAGCTGCCTGTGTGTGTCTTCTTGAAGTGTTGACCTGTTACGTGGCCCAAGCTGTATGGTTCCTTTCCATTCTACCTTTGAGTCCTTTGTCTTTGCATCTGGTCATTTTTAGTTAAGAAATGGATTAACCCTTTTGAGTTAAATCTGTGATCAGGAACTCATTCTGTCTCAGCAGCACCTGCTGCTTGGGTGAAATGGCTCTCACTACAGCTAATGTATTGTTAAGCTATAAGTGATTTTATGAAATTTATTTGCTTTTAGAGATTCTTAGGAATTACAAACATAATATACTGCTAAAGAGAGTGGGAGAAAACATGTTTATTACTTAGTAACTTAATAATCTTGTTCTTTTGTTATATTAGTAGCCCCTTCAAACACAATTCTCTTTTTGTGTTAGTATTCTATTTATTGTACTTAAGGTATCTATTTAGACCCCCATAAAAATTGTTGATCTGAAGTTCAGATAGAAAAATATGAGAGACACATTCAGAAACACAGCAAAGTCGCTACATAGAAAAATGGAGCTACATGTAATCAGAGAAAGAATTTTGCATCCCAGGCCTGCCAAGACAGTGGCCTTTGCATTAATTTTGAAGACCAGTAGACTTTGATGGGAAAGGACCTCAAATCAGATCCCTTCTGTTTACATGGACCACATCTCCAATTGCATGTCTTCTGTAGCAGAATACATGAGGGAGGTTTAGTCATGCAAACAAGGCTTTTTAATGGTTAAGGTTAATAATCCCTTATCCTGTGCATTGGAAGAAGGTGGCTTTCTGACACTGTCCTTTGGCATTACACTCTTAAAGGCATCCTAAGCTTTTACTACAGATAGTCTTCTATGTTCCCTTTCCTTCAACGCTAAACTCTCTTCACCCTAGGAGTCGGAGAGACGGCAGATAGTGTCTTGCTTAACAAAGGTCATAGTTCTCTGTGTGGCAGCCCTGTATGCCACAAATATATCTACAGACATCTGTAAAGTATTAAATGTCTTTTTGTTTGTTCCTATCAGGCGTTTGAATGACAATGATATTTCTGTTTTGGAAGCTATCGGACTCTTCAAGAAATTGCCCAACCTCAGAAAAATGTAAGTTTGAGTCACTTGCTTGTTAGAATACATGCTACCTTGGATTATAAGGAAGGAGGAAGGGATAATTTTTTTATAGTTTAGTATTGCAGTAGCAGAAATCGCTTTTTTAATGTGAATTTCAGGAAACTGAATGAGTTGCCTGTTAGATGGACAGGCCCAGTTAAACCACAGTGACAGATGAAGATCCCTAGGCTGACATTTCAGTATTCTTCAGACTATACTTCTTAAAGTCTTCGACGCATGGAGACTGAAGGGAATTCTGTCCCAGAATTTATTCAGATGTATGCTTATTGTTAGAGATGGCTACAAAGTTTAGCGTTTTGGTTTTGTCTTTTGAATGTATTGCGCGACTCTAGTGTGATTGTTTCAAATAGTCAAAGGAAAATAATATTACAAGATCTAGATTACAAGGCAGCTTCTTTTGATTGTGATTGTTTCAGAGAGGAGATTCAATTAGCTAATTTAGAGGTCAGTCATTCAAATATATCTGTATAATTCTGTTAACAGTCTGAGTCCTGGCACTGTATAATGTATATGTTTAACAAGAGCTGTGTTTTGGAAAGAGGGTAATATGTTAGATACCTCCTGATAGTCTCTACATTGGATCTTTCTGAAGTTATTTAAAGTTTTAAACCTATGGCCCCATTGCTAATGTCTCATCTAACTGTTTACTTTTAGTAAGATATTATTGCTAGAGTCAAGGTAATTTAGGGAAACCAACCAACCAGGCTTTCCGTCCTGCATTCATTTCATGTGTTTTCTGCCATCCGGAGCTTCCTACCCATTTGAAACCATGTGAGATCTCAGGGGCTTTGGAGACAACTGTAGCGGGATTGTTACGTCAGTTTTATTTCTGCAAGAGTTTCAGATGCAGCAATGCAGGTTTGGGAGTGGGGGTTGTGTTTGTGCAAGTACAGACCACCAGACTTGGGGAATTAATCATATACATTAACCTAGTATTTTATGAAAGATCCATAAGTTGTAGGTACAGTGGACTTAGAAAAAGTTGTTGACATTGTTGAAGTGCTCTGTTGTCTATGCAAGTAGGTAGTAAATGGGAATCAAAAATGCATGGTATATAAGAGTATACACAAATAGGAAAGTGTCTGTCCTCGTCAAACCTTCAGGCTTTATATTTTGAAAATTGGAGAGGTGTGATAGCTGGAATAATTTATTTCACTTTATTTAAAACTTACCATAGGCAAGTTATGGTGTTGTCCTTCCCGTTCCCTTCAATCACTCAGGTGGGAGGGGTGCCTCCACAGGGCTGTATTGTTATGCATAAATGCAGCATGCAACAGTTATGAGAGTTTTTTTAAGAGTTTGTTTCCTGTGAAAGAAAAAATCTTTCTGCTCTGTTCTTGTCAGGCGATGAGAACTGAGGTGTACCGTTGCAGTTCAAACAGATGGCAAAAAGAAATAGTTGTGCCCTACACCTCATAAAAAGTGTCTCTCACATGGATTTTTTTAGTGGCAGCCTCCAAGCAGAGGCTCTTTAGGTAATCTTCGTAGTTGAGCTAATTTCTTGTGTTCTACCTGATGCTGTAAAGAAGTATCTCAACTGGAATAAAGGGATTTTCTGAAAAGGGTGGTTTTTTCATATAAGCGGAGCAGCGTTTCAACCATAACCTTACTCGGCAGCTTGATCCTTAAAAAGCCAAATTAGACTTTTTTCCTAATTCTCCTAGTTCCATTTTGTGAAGGGAAGGGGTTACCAGGAAAAAACAAACAAGCGAACAAACACCCCTTTCCTTCTGTGTTATTATTTGGCCTTTACTAGGTATCATTCTGGCAATAATAGGCCTCTTTCCATCACGCAAGAAGGGAAATGTAAGGAAATCCCAGTGGATGGGATTGCCGCTGCTAATGGTCCTAGTGCAGCAGCTCTGTTTGTGTGGCAGGAATGTGATGCATGTGCTCTTCATTAAGTCTTACTGCTTACTGCTGCTATTAAATTAAGGAGAAAGAACATTGATCAAAGCCCCATTTTTCAGTGTGTATAAGGGACAAGAATTTTTACTGTTATTTGATCAGCAATATTGACTCTGTCTCATCATATTCCTTGTCTGTTCAAGTGTTAAAGGCAAACAACAGGTGGAGGAATCTGTCTGGAAAATGCATTGCTTCCTAGGCTTAAGAAAACAGTTCAGAGCTTTGCAGTGGCAGACCATTAGCCTAAATCACCTTTTTTTCTTTTTTTCTTTATTTAATCTCTGTAATTCTCTTTCTTCCAAAATGAATCTGAATATCTAGAATCAGGATTCCTGAATGGGCATTTGAATGATTGCCCTCTGCTTGTCCTTCACTTCAGTTTAAGGCTAGTGAGAGATCCGAGTCAAGGAAGTTTGCAAAGAAACTACTTTAAGAGTACCTCTCTTCCACAGTGACTAGTAAAGCTCCAGCATAATTCTAGAGATAGAGGAATTAGCTCTTCCTTCCTTTTGACAGGTGTTTCGTCTTGGTGCCTCCTCATCTTACGTTACGCTAAAGCATAGCTTTGGTTTATAACGTAAACAGTCTCAGGTGGTCTGTAAATTGGAGTTTAAGGAGGATTCAGATTTTACTTGTGTTCTAAGTGTATGCTTACATTTGTTCTTTTGTCACTCAAGCTCCGTCAGTTGTCCGTGTCTGTATGTGTGTTGCTGCGCAAATTTTCTAATAGGATTCCAAAGGGAAGTACTCATAGATTTGGCATTGACATATTAGGGTTGCTCCAGTGTGTATATGTGGAAATAGTCTTTAATGATATATTCACCTAATAATTTTCAGTTGGACTCCTGTCCCAATCCCTTGCTAAGGCTCCTCATCTCCTGATTCAGTGCAGTTTCTATTCTCACCTTGTTTTGCCTCAGCGTAAGGCCAGTGTCCTGTCCCTCTTCTCTCTACCTCTCTCTCTCTCTAGCCACTGACAAAACTCCTCACTCAGGCTCCCTTCCTAGCCCTCACACACAGTTACTCCACTGCGTTGCCGTGTTTGCACACACACAATTGTTGTGTTGAACACACAAAAATTGGGCTGTTTTCATAGCCTTCACAGATCTCTCCGGGGCCCCCTCGCTATCCAGCCAAGGACATTACTTCTTAATATTGCCTGGAATTGGTAGAGTAGATACTTGGATAGAGAAATGTGCCCAGTCCCAAACTTTGCACAGTCTGTAGCTCTGTGCCCTGCACTGTCTTGAGACACGTGGAAAGATGTCATCTGAAGAAGAATCTGAAGTGAAAAAATCTCTGGAAAATTAGCTCCTAAAGTTCCAATTTTCCAAAAACTATGTCTTGCAGTCTCCTTGGATTGTGGCAGGAATCTTAAGTCTCTTTGTTAGAGACTAAGGATTCAGCCAAATCCTAACAGATTTTCACAGGGAAGGTGTATCCTTTGAATAAAACACCTACATGGTAGTTACCAATTAACAAATTTGAAGTCAGAATTTATTTGAGCATTTCAGGCTTTTCACAAAAAGATTATCAGAGTTTTGAGATATGAGAAAAATGGTATTTTGGTTAACTTTATTTCTTGGAATAGATGAACTTCCTTCTTTTGTTTAAAAAAAGAAAAACAAAACTAAAAAGTATCTACCTCTAGACATGAAAAGGACATCTGACAGTTCGTTCTGTTAAATCTTGCCAATGTTATAAGCATTAAAAAAAATGGGAAGTGTCAGACCACTTTTGCAATAGATGGTAATGCCAATCCCACCTCTAATATATAATTAGCTTTTGGGGTGTAATTTGCCTGTAAATATTCCTCCTAAGCTGAATCTTCTTGTATGATGCGTCAGCCCAGGATTTAATACATTTTAATGCAAAACAAAATTGAATTCTTGATATAGAAATGTAAAGGTCACAGATCCATAATGCAAAGTTATGCCACATTTTATTTAGGAATTAAATTGCTAAGATTACCCTGCTGGTTTTTAAAAGGTTAACGTGTCTGTGTATGCCTTTTGTTTTGTTTTGTTTTTTAAAAACCATCAACTTCAATAATTAGCTGCAAAATCCCATATACATAATGCTATTTTCATAACCTAAATTTTAATCCATCTTCATGTTTAATGCTTTTTACAGTAGAATAAAAAGGTTGATGTAGATTCCTGTAGACAGATCTAACCTGGTCCAGAAGTCATTTACTGGGTTCTCCAGTGGGTTTTGCAAAACGCCTTGAACTCTATGTTGCTTTCATTGTGTTCTTACCATATTACCTCACCTGATCTTGCAAGCATAAAAGTATGACTTGTCTCTGAAAGCCAAAGTCACATTGCAGTGACTTCCAGGCTCCAAGAACTGTGTCGCTAGTATTTTGCAGGGTGGTTAGAAAAGAGCAATTTGAATCTGCTTGAAGTGCAGGAGGAATACAAGGGTGTGTTTCTGAGCTCCGTAAGAGTGGGAGCAGCTCCATGACTTGGGTTTTGGGGGGATATCCTACCCCTGTGAGATAGAAAGGCTCCAGGACCTGCTGCCCTCCAGCCCTGGGTGCTGGAAGCTTCTGCCTTTCACAGAGGAATATGTTGCCAGCGGGAGATCTTCTCACTCAACACAGCAAGATCTCACATCAGGCAGGGGTGAGGGGCGACACTGCCATTCACAGAGGTAAGGCTTTGTGGAAGGGAGCAGTTCTTTGCTCACAGCAACTACCAAATTCAGCATGAATCAAACACTGGAGACCACACGACTCCCTGGGACTACCTCAAGTTGTTAATCAGTGAAAAAACCTTCCAGTGCCTGGGGACTCCCATTGCAGTGGGAGCCTGGAGGGATCTTCTGGCCATGGCAGACAGGTTCAAGCTCCAAAACCCTCTGGGTACCTAACTCAGTGGGAGCAAGGAGATATGCTTGCTTGCTGAAATGGGGTGCTGACCCATAGGGAGAGGCTGCAGCCCCTAGATGTCAGCTCCAGAGCCTGCCCTCTCCCCAGTGCCTACAGGAAATCAGTGGGACTGGCCATTCCCACGGAGGGCCTGGCAGGTGTTTCTGCAGAGAAAAACATGGCAATGAGCTCACATTCAAAATAAAAAGGTGAACTGCCATACTTCATGCACTGCTGGGGAGAAAGGGGACTGACCTCTTTTCTTGGAGAATAAGAACAATAAAAAGTATTTACCTCAAAGCTGAAAGGGACATCTGACAGTTCATTCTGTTAAATCTTGCCAAAGTTACAAAGTAAACATAAAATATGGTCTTATAATAGGAAGTGTCAGGCTGTCTTGGCAATAGCTGGTACTGCCAACCCCACCTTTGGTATACAGTTGCCTTTGGAGGCTCAATTTGTCTGTAAATATTTCTCCTACGCTGAATTGTATGGAGTGTCGGCCCAGGATTTAACACATTTTACATGCAAAATAAAATTGAATCATGGTAAAGTTTGCAGACTAGAAGTCAGTTTAAGAAACAGAATGTCAAGTTTCTTGGGAGGTAAAAGTAGTTTGTGTCCTTGGAAACAGCTGTTACCTGCTGTTCTTTCCCCTGCTGTTCTTTCCCCTAAGCATAAATTTTGCCATGGCAAATGAGGCTGCAGTCATCTGTCACTTGTTATACAGAAACAGGCTTTATTTTCTGGAAATGATATTGTAGAGAGTGTTGGGCTCATCATGTGCCTCCCTTTTTTTCCAGTGAGGCCATCGCTCTGCTCTGCTGAATGAATGTAGGAGTACCACTGGGTGCACTTCACTGTCTGTCTGTAGTATTTAAGACTTTCAGTGCTATCCTGCTTCTGAGAACAACTCACTCTATAAAAGCCAGCCAGACTGTTGGCAAAAGCTGTAAAACCTTCTCAGCAAACATCCTTGTCCAGAAAAATGCGACAGTATGGGGGTTTTCCTCCTAACATATACTTAAAAATTCCAAACACATCACCGACAGAAATATTCTAGGGAAATCCCCACTTAGAACAGGCTGTTTGTGTGATAAAACTACACGGTTCAAGGTGAGACCAAGCAGAGCCTTTGCGGTTGGACTGTGCTCTGGTGGTTGTTCATGTGGGACGGTGTGTCGGAACGCAGCGGTGAATAGCATGCTGGAGTGTTAAAATTGACCCAGCGGGTACAGCAGGATGAATGGTTCTGTTAAGTCTGAATAGAATCCAGCTTGTTCTGTGTTGGTTATAAGATCAACAGAAATAATATTATTATAAACTTTAGCCATAAAGTAAATAAAATCTGACTGAAAAGTGAGCTGTGTGAACAATGTCACCTTGATAGCTTCTTAGATCTGTTCATTTCTTATTCTCAGCCCCACATAAAGTAAACCCAGGCTTTCTGAAAGTTTCTTTTGACCTCTTGCCCAAAATAAAAGTCTGGGTGTAGGATTAAACTTTATCACCAGGGTAAATCAGGGAGTCCTTGCGGAAACAATAACCTTTCTTGAGTGACCAGGTTGACTACAGGTTCCCATTTGGGTCCTGTCAGAGGGCATAGGTATCTTGGGAAATATTGATTTTCTTTTCCACTGTCTTCCAGTATTTCAAGAACAATTCCTTATAGAAGCTGAGCATTGCAATAGGATGGAGCTTTTCTGTAATGGGAGTTTGCTATAAAGTGTCAGAAGTTTTTTTCTGATTAAAAAACCCCCTCCTTGTCAAGTGCTATGATCATATATGAAAGATTCTTTTAGTGTTGGGAAGGATGGAGTAGGGCGCTCTGAGTTGCAGAGCAGGCAAAAGTTTCACTGCTTTCATTTTTCAAGGTTTGTATCAGCTGATTATTTTTGCTGGTGATTCTAGACTGTATGTAATTTCTTATGTTTATTATTCTAGTAGGCCAGACTTTAAGGAGGATACTTTTTTGTTGTTGAGTGAATAAGCACTGTCATCTACCCTTTTTTTTTTTGTTGCATTCTGATATGGGAGGCTTTAATTCAGGTAGACAAATAAAGAAATCCAGGTTGGCAGAACATCTGCTTTGACAATACTCCAAGCAGGATTGCAGGGCAGTGTCGTCTTTACCTATTTATTGTTGTAAAGCTTGTCTTTTCTCTGCCTTGCAACTTTGATTTCACCATAGCATTTAATCTTGGATTTTCAAATCTTTTGCTTGGGAAAGGTATATATAATTGCCGCCTTCTGAAACTGCTAGCATGTTTTTGGATAATTTTGTGTTGTTGAAATGATCAGGCATTATTAACTCAAATGAGTGAAGTTCCCTATCTACAGAAGTTCTTTGGCAGCAATTGAAATTCCGATGGTTTGGATTGTATAAAGGTGCCAATTCCTTTGCAAATTATGGCCAGCCTCCATATCAAGTATCTCCAATACTTGACCTTTTTTGCCTTGGGTATCTAATAATCCGTTAAAATTGCACCCATTTTTAAATATATGTGACTAAATATCTTTTAGATGGTAAAAACTAAGTAATAGAACTTTGTAACTACAAGTATAGGCCAGTTTGCAATCTGTGAATTGAAAGTCAAAGTCTTTGTGTATTATAGTAACTCACCCTCCCTTCCTACTACAAACATTTACTTGTTTATTCATTTATTTTTGTGCAAATGTGCATCATGGCATGATCTTTACCAGGAAAGGGATCAGTGGGAGCAATTATTTATACCAGCATTCAAAAGAGATGCTGAGCTATAAACATTTCCACTAGAGAAATAGCTGAGCCCCAAAATTAAATGCATATGTCAGAATATCCTTCCTTGACTTGCCTTGACACTGAACATAAACTCTTCACATGAGTGTTAGCGCAAAGTACTAAACTTCTGGGAAGCAAAATCTGCATGTAAGTATTTCTATATGTTTTCACGTTATTTTTGGCTGATTGCTGGCATACTCCTATTCTTTCTGATCGCAGAATGCACAAGAGGTGATGGGCCACATGCTGTAGGGCCCACTATCTGACAGTTGTTCAGCAGACATAAACCAGCATACTCAAGTTTCCCACATGAAACATATCTCCAAGACTCAACTTTTTTTTTTTTTTATTAAGTGATGACTCCTGCAAAGAGCAAGACCCACGTTACTTCTATCTGAGGCCAAGCTGTCCTGTTGCCATGTCTGCTGTCAACTTTTATCCCAAGAAGATTGCCTGTTCTTCTGAGCGGAGTAGCCCAGGTGTTAATCTGATACCTTGTCATTTGTTTTATATCACCTGGAATTGGATTTCAAACTATTACTCATGCTGCCTGTGTGCTGGGATCATTTCTGGAATAATGTGCTGTTCAGTATGAGTAATAGTGTTGAAATTTGGCATCTTCTTGGGAGCAAGAGCGTATCTTTTACTTTCTCTTTTTTGTTGTAGACAGTAAAACAAAGAATAGCGTTTCCTGTCATAAGCCTAAACAAATAGGATTATTCATCATAACCTATACAGGGCATCATAGGAGATGCTTGAAGGACTGAGGCCCAAGGTTTTAATGTGCTTAAGGCCTTTTATATAAATGTTTTAAATAATTAAATGCCATTTATTTTATGCATCTCTAATGGCATTTTATCATTCAGAACTTTTCTATTCACTGGGTTTTTCACAAATATGAAATATTCAAAAGATTAATTTTGCATTTCATCAGAACTTCATTTGACTTTGTCAGCTGAAGTTTTCCAGTGCTGATCTATAAGCAAACATCTTGAGACTGTATAGGCAGAGTAAATATTTAGAAAATAATGCTGTATATTGCCGTAGCTGTGAATTGAGAATTAAGTGATACTCATTTCATTTTGAGTGGTGGTGTTAAATTTAAGTGCCTGGGAGTTCATGAGCGTGCATATTAAAATTTGTATCAGATACATGCAGTCACACAGTTTTGTGTGTTACTCCAGTGTTGAGTTTAAAAAGAGTAAAGGTCCTGGTACACTAAATGAAAGTGGTCCGTATTTCAATGCGTGGTACCTATTTCAATGGTAGTAACATTAACTGATTCTTGCCAGATAAGCACCCAGTCCCAAGCACGGTCCATAACTTCACGGACATAAATGAGATGTTAGAATCCCCCCCCCCCGCCCCCTCGCCCCTTATTGTATTCCTGAGACCCTTATAAGCAAGAATGACATGAGGTGTAAGAGCTGGTAATTCCATTAATGTAAATACCCTTGATATATCTGATATAATTGTGGTTTTGATGAGTGAAGGGGGGATATTTGTAAGTACAGTAGATATACTTTTGAACTTGAATGAATGTCTCTCTAGATAACCACTAAAAGGCACATATTCTTCCTATCTTCCTCTTTCCAGTGTGATGACATATGTTTGGAATAAAACATTAATATAATTTTCTTACTGTGACTGGTTGTGTCCTTCCAGAAATCTAAGCAACAATAAGATCAAGGAGATCCGAGAAGGCACATTTGATGGAGCTTCAGGAGTGCAGGAACTGATTCTGACAGAGAATCAGCTGGAATCGGTGCATGGACGAATGTTTAGAGGCCTCACAGGGCTAAAGACATTGTAAGTGCAAAGACCTGTCTTCCTTTGTTCCTCTGTAAGTTGAGTGGGAGTGCTCAAGTTCAGCAATGCCTGCTAAAATATCTGTTACTAGGCAGCGAGCTCTGAGGCAGGGTCTTGTATCACTGTCCTGAAGTCTTCAATATATTTCTAGTCCTGGGTAGGTTTGAGATTTATCAGATTTTCAAGAATTTCAGGAGTAACATGATGGTGAACTTGTCGTGGGTCAAATTTGGGCACTTTTAATCATTTAATACTTTTATTATTTTGTTATTTCCTATGGAAACAAGGCATGTAGGAACACGTTTGCTATCTCTTAGTCCATCCTCCCACTCCGCCTCCACCAAATTGGAATTGTTGGTCTGCTTAAACCAAACCTCAGAGTGGGCTAGGAGCCTAAAAGATTTTTAATATCCTACAAACCACATGAAATCAATAGGTAGGGAGAGAAGAAAGACCAAGTTATTGCCGCCACCAAAACAGGTATAGCTAAGCAACTCTGAGGCAGGCATAACCAAACTGTTACAGGTCCTGCTGACAGAAGGTAGCTGGCCGCTCGCTCTGCACCATGTGTAGTAGCCCACAAGCACAGGCATGGCTTTGGACCAGCCACAGCATGCTCTTTCTTGCCTACACCAAGTACCATAAAAATTATGTGTGGGTATATTATTAATGTAGTTGTGGCTGGGGAGACTGTGAAGCAGACAAAGAGCACAAATGCATAAGAAATCAGTTTGGTATTACTTTTGTGCTTAGACAACCTTTGCAGTTTATTTCTGAGAACTAACGCTTATACATAAACTCATAGTACCTAACGCTAATTTATTTTCATGTTTAAAAGTCATATTGGAAGAAGGATCACAGACAAGATTTCAAGATGGTGTCTAATCCACCACATACACCATCCTGAGAAGCAGTCAGGGACTAGGCTTCTGGTGACAGCAAAGACTCATGCCAGATGATGTGTGTGACCTGTACGTGAAAAATACTTGTCTGGCATAGCCTTCCCTGCTGTAGAAAGAAAGTACTTGACTAGGTGGATGCTGTCAGTAAATAGACTCTAGGAATCAAAATGCAATTTAAAATCTGCAATTTATTCATTAGCAGCAAATACTTCTTATGTTGCAAAGTGTCCTGGCACAATAGCTTCAGTCCTTTCTCAAGTGTAAAAAGAAATCCAAGTTTCATTTGGACTTTGGCCTGTAATGATGAATAGGGAACTTTTCTTTTGCTGTTCCTTTAACATTATTTTTCTGTGGTTACAGCCATCTGTTCTTTAATTTAATGTATGCACTTTACTAAGGGATTTGAAAATACTGTCCATAGATACTAAATTAATTTTTATACTGTAAAGCAGCCTGTGGCAGTGCTCCTAAACAAAATTCAGCATTTTTTAATAAAAAGATGCTTAACATTCAAGCTGTCCTGCTGACCTGACCTACATTTCCCCCTAGCTGATAAAGCAGTCTAAATATACACAGCATGATATGAGGATCTGTAAGTATAAGTTTTCCTTCAGACAGGGCACACAGTGCATGCTGAACCATGATACGAAACCAAAGGTTCTGTCTTGAGGGGCATATATTTCTATCCATTAATTGACTTTCTTTGAGCATTAAAATTGTTGTCTTTTACAAAGAGGCCACATTGGACAGGGTCATGGTCCAGTTTTTAAAAAACTGTATGTTTCCTGAAATGTAATAAATCTCTGTGCAAGATGTATTGGCATCCAAATTCAGTCATCCCATCTTGCAGTACTACTGCCTGATGCTTTACATACAGAATTGAGAAGATGTTTCCTGCTGCTACTAAGGCACTACGGGCCTTATTTCTCTTATTTACTACCCTATTCATTTTAGAGCTTGTGGTCTTGACCTGGCTTTCAGGCAGCTTAGTACTCCACACGTAAGGTGTGTGCCTCTGTGCCCTATGACTCTTTGCTGACATAGTTTTACCCCAGTTGCAATACCAAAACTATTGAGACGGTAGTGGCTGTCATGGTAACTGTACATAGAGAACAGTAATGCAAAACCAATGTAGTGCCCAGGTCTTAAACACTGAGTGTTTGTGATTATACTGTGAATTTCTTCCCAGCCATATCTAATCTCTCTTTGGTGTTTTCCAAGTATCTATTGATGTAGTATCTAAACCAATCTGAGATTTAAATCCAGACTTCTAAGGGACTCTGAATTTTCATTGTTCACTGCATGAATTTGATACCAGGGAATTAACCCTCCTCAATTTGGAGGATCAATTCACTGGAACAGCAGCATGGGCTGCATATATTTTGTGGATTTTTGGTATTATGCTTTAATTATGGAATAATTTTTCACCTAAGTAGGAATATCACAACTGTGTAGTGATGTTTACAGACCCAGATGTTGATTGGCATGCAGCGTAACAAGTACACATGAGCCTTTTTTACTATGGAGTGAAACAAGATACTACAGTCTTTCAGATTAATTAGGTTTTATCATCGAGTTCATTGTTACCATAACAACTCAGAGAGATGTATCTTCCAAAACACAGCACTGATTCATCTGGTACAAGCACTGAGCAAAGACCATTTTATAGGATGGTTACTGCTTTCTGTCTTGTCAATTAATGATTATAATGACATTTCAGAGCTTGTGTTAGGTCTGGAAATCTTTCCTAAGCTATTCTTTGATTTCTGCTGAGGGTGCTGTTTCCTTCCATACTTTTGCAGCGTGGATTACAAAAAACATCCATGATAGGAATAGAAGTAATGCAGCTAGTATTGTTATCGTCACACATTTCTGGCAGTCTTTCTCAATTCATCTCTGAAATACATCTTCGCTTACTCTCAGATATTTACTAAATTAAGACTTTAGTGTTTATTTCAAGTTTGCCACTAGTCATAATTTTAACTGCATACTACTTTCAGATGTGGAGCTCCCATCAGCCTCTAAACGTTGCGTGGAAGAAATGCGTTTTACGTTCATGAGACAATGTTTACATGAATCTAGCCCTCCTTTAGCTGTGTTGTACTTCAGCAGTCAATAAAAATAGAGTACAGTGCTTGCCAAAGCATCTGTTGATGCCCTAGATAAAGGACCTCCTATCCTGAAGTTTTACCCCCTCCCAGTAGTTCCTAATTCCCTGTTTTAATCCTTGCAGGATGCTGAGGAGCAACTCTATCAGCTGTATAAACAATGACACCTTTGCTGGACTGAGCTCAGTGAGGCTTCTTTCTCTGTATGACAATCACATCAGCACTATCACCCCTGGAGCCTTCAGCACATTAGTCTCTCTGTCTACAATGTAAGTTACCTTTTTACACTACGCACATGTCATGATGCTGTTATTCCGTGCTTTCCTTTTAAGAAGACAAAGTTTGAGTTTCAAAATCGAACTACTTATTGTTCATATATGGAAAACTTCATTTAGGGAAAGAAAACCCCGTCCTGCTGAAATTGCAGGTTTGGAGGATTCAAGGTGTGATTTAGAAACACATTTGAATTGCTTCAGCTGGAGTGGCTGAAAAATCTTTGAGGTTGCCAGCCTCAGGCAGGATGACTGCATGTTTTTCCATGTCACAGCCTAGTGCAGTGCACGGTAGAAGTTTGTGTAAAACAACTTCTGCAGATTCAGGAGTGCATAGCTTATCATACACTTTAGCACCCTGAAGCTGCTTTAGTTTCAGTAGAGTCTAATTTTGTAAGAACAGCTTTCTCAGATTTCAGTTAAATCAGTTAAATATCAGAAGAAATCTACTAGCTAATGCTTAGATTTTCAGAAGAGCCTAAGAGGACAAAATACTCCAGTTCTACTGAATGTGAATTTGAAAATCCCAACCTAAGCCTTTGTGATAATTCTTTTCTATTTCTCAATTCTCCTTTGAAGTATTTCACTTGCTTCTTAAATATGTTTACATGCTTTTTGTAGTATGTGCATTTTAATAAAGTACAGACTGATAAATATGGAAACAAAGTCTGCACTTTGTTTCCAGCTGTGAATGGGAACCCTGGTGTTGCCGTTAATGGAAGTTGTCTGCTTAATTCCCCTCACACTGCCCTGGAAATGCACCCTAGTTGTCCAGTCAAGATAAACTACTGGTGCTATTGCATTTCAGGTTTTGAAACTATTCTCCATCAAGTTTGGGGGAAGAAAGAAGTGTTGAATCTCAGCTGGTTTGTCGCTCACACTTTCATTTTGTTGTTATAACTTTTCACCAGCAAATCAGTTACCATTCTGGCATTAGCTCCATGCAGCATAAAGAGGCCAAACTTTTCTTCCATTTACTTTCTCTAGTCCCAAAAGCCTCCTTGAAATTGATGGACAAAGAGAGAAACACAACCAGATTATTTTTATTGACTGTTTTCAAGTCACAGGTCAAAGCAAGCAGGACGTGCTGAAAGCTTGTTCTCACTGTGCTGCAAGCAATGCCTGCCTGCTTCTCGCACATTTGCCTCTGTGCTTCCTTCCGTGGATCCCTTAATAGCTGTGACTCTCTGAATCAGTCTATAAAGTCCCTACCTTGTTTGCATAGAAGAGTCTTTTTCATGTTTTGTTAGAAGATAGCCCGTTTTTTTCTTTTTTCAGCTGTGGATAAAGATTATTACAATTTCTAGCAACAGCAATTAAAGCTGCTGCTACTTAGAATGCATTGCTTTGGCACTGACATAGTCATGTTGGTCATGGCAGGTTCCTAGCTGTGTCTTGATGAAAAAGTTTGTTCTTTGACACATTTTCACTCCGTGCTTGATCCACAGACAGGAGAAAGTGTGCTGTTGACTTCTTCAGACATTGGTTTAAGGCCGTAGTGATATTTCACATATAAATGCAAAATTCAGATGTGTTCATTTCCTAGCAGTACTCCGTTGTAGGTGGATACATTAGATGACAACACTACTGAAGATAGATAGTATGACTGCCTTTCCTGTTCATCCCACACTTTGTTAGTTAATCGGGTATTGTAATGACTTACTTTTGCATCTATTAATGTGAGCCAGAAATTCATACAAAGTTTAACATTTCCATTTTTATCTTGGCATATTTACAGCACTAAAAAATACTGCTCCTTTTGTTATTACTCTTTGTGAGTCAGCCTCATTGATGTTATCAAAACACGAACAGCTCTGAAAATAATGCCCTGACTAATGGTTTTCACTAGAGGAAGAACAGCTATTTTGTAAGTTATTGGTAAAAAAAAAAAAGCAATTTTTATTGCTAGTTAAACTAGGTACTGTAGCATCCTAATTTGAAGTGTGCTTGCACTTCTGCGTACAGAGTTCAGTCATGTCTTTCATTCCTTACACAGTCAAGTGGGCATGTTTGCAAGCAGAACTGGCATTCCATGAATTAAACATGCAACTATTCTAGTATAAACTTAACCTGAATTCCAGGATATATTTTCAACCTAATTTGGACAATATCCAGATGCGTTTCAGCATGTTTTTCTAACAGGTCACTAGAATCCATTTAAATAGTTAATATTCTAAGGCTTCTTCGCAGTTTTTAAGAGACAGTTGTAGGAGGATATGCATATTTCATTCCTCAAGACTTCTATTCCCCCTTGATTTTAAAAATATGTCTATGTCCTCGAGTAAACACTCATGAATTTAATGTTAGTACAACATCTTTGCTAAAAGCTTGATTGCTTTGTTTCTGTTTGAGTGGTTAAATCACTACCTTACATGTAGGAACTCTGATTACTAATTACGAATTTTTATAACGATTTGTCTGCCCAACATTACTGTTTGTGATTTGAGAACTCCACTTGAATAGCCAGATTCCAAAACGAAGCTTTTGCAAATAATTGGCCTTTCCAGACTTTCAACTGCTTTTCAAGTGAAGTAGGGAATCTCTTGTTCCACATGACTCTTTATAGAGAGCCTTGATCTTACATTTTTTCCAAAAGTTGCATCACAGTCTTGCCATGGAAAGAGCATGTATGTAGGCACATGTATGAGCTTCATACTACATTAAAGCAAAACATCACTGCTCTGCAGCTGGACAGAGGACGAAATCTAGGTGTTGCTAAAGCGGGAGGAGGATGTGTGTAATGCATGACCAGATAAATTTGTCCTTTTTTCCCCAGACGTATTTGAGGTTCAAAACAGTAGATTTGTTTATTTATTAGTTTTATATGTAACAACTTATTTCTTTCTCAGTTCCTAAGAAAAGTATAACCCAAATTCTAATCCAAGGGTTTAATAAATTTTAGGTCATATGTTAACCTGTGTTTACCAAGAAGAAAATGAGGGTTTGTGGATAGTTACTGCTGCTCAGCTAGCGAGCAGTAACACATTAAGTCAAAGCAACCTCTCCTCTGTAGAACAGGGATAATTACTATTTTGATGGGAACATTTTGAAGATTGAACGTTCGAATGTTTCTGAAAGTTCTTGATATGTCCCAGTAAGATGCTCTCTAGATGTGCAAAATGTTCTTTACGTTCAGAGCTGCTGGTTTTCCAGAAACCTGATTATGTACACCTGCTGTTTGTTTCCAATTGTGGATTATTTCATTCTAAGGATTTGTGTCACAGAAGTTGTTGTGTGAATATGATCTCACTCTCTTCCATCAGTGGAACAAATGGCCTTTGAAGCATTGGTTCACTTGGCGTTGGAGGTTTAAATACTTGGTTTAAACACTCTATTCATGCCAAAGTATGTCAGTATGGAAAATATACAAGGCATCCTGCATGTGGTCCCATTATGGATTAAAGAAAATGGAAAACAATTCAGAAGGAAAGTCACTAGAATTAGAGTAATGCTTTGAGTGCTTTTCTGCACATTCTGTCTGAAAGCTTCTGTGTAACCTGTTCATTTTCTCACCTTCGTACAGCAAGTTCACCTTGCCTTTGAATCCTAGTCAGCATGAAGTAGGTTGAGTATTTTTATTATTGAACATTATGCTGAGTTTTTTCCTCCCCCAAGTTCTCCCTCTACACAATGTACAATAGTCTGTGCTAGATCCACATGTAATAACACACCCAGAGCTCCAGGCTAGTGCAGTGATTGAAGTATGCTTTTTTACAATGCCGAGAGCAGCTGTAAATCATATTGTGGCTATGTGATGTTGGCCTAGAACCTATATAATTTAGGAATTGGTTTGGGTTTGTTTTCTTGCTGCCACACCTCAACTGTGGCATATGTTCTTGTCGTCAGCACTATTGTTTTCTGAAGGAATTGCTTGGCTGAAAACCTAATGTGATTTTGACTACATGTTTAGGTTTGTAAAAATATGTTGCAAGTGAAGACTTAGAAGGTCTTCAGCTACACACCTGCATTTGAAGAGCCTGTTTCTTTAGGGCCTTAAAATTTTTTGTCTTTAAGATACGCTATGCTTTAGAGAAACTTCATTATCATCTCTTTTCTGTACTACCAAAATAATAACTCTTGGACATATTCACATAGGTTGTGAGAATTCCATCAGCGTGAGTTTAGATACTTCATTTTCCATACGTGGGGCTCTGACAGCTCATTTTTCTTCAATGAGGCAACACCAGACTGAGGCTATTGATTCTTCCTGTCTTTGTACACAATATAGTCAGCCTTCTTTTTTTACCAGGGATATCAGCCTCTTTCCTTCATCTGAAGTTTAGTCATAAAAAAGCTTACACACAAATTATGGATAGGAATTTCAGTACAGGACTCCAGTAACAAGGTTTTTTCCAAGATTCTCAGCACTAATTCTAGCTAGCTTAGAAAGGTGGTTGCTTGAAATAACTGTCACCTTACACTCCTTTCATGCAAAGGATCACAACCTATTAAGAAAGAGAAACGAATATTATCTTTTCTATACTGACTATCTGTGTTCCAGGTGCTCCACTGAGAAATTGCTATACATCTGTGTTTTCATGGCTTGATGACAGGATGGATAGGGCTTTCCTTTTTTAAACACTGCTAACCCAAGCTACATTAAGAATCCATCCCTCTCACAGAGGCTGTCAAATGGTTGCTTTGGGCACTGCACCTTAGAAAGCTTCATAAGAAGTGGCTCAGACTGACAGTGCTGCTTAATATATGCATACATGTATATATGTACTTACAGAGTGCTATCCTTACTACGCCAGTAGGAAACCCAAATTCAAGTTGCCAGTGGCTCCCACCTGGCACTGGTTCATATGGTCTGTAACACAGGTTAGTGGAAAGCATGAGCGTTCTGGGCAAGGAACAGTGTGCTGAGCCAGCTTGGCTGTACGTGTAGGGAGTTGTACATGCAGGTCTGTGCTAAGGGCTAGCGGTGCTAAACTTTTCCGTGGCATCACCCGAAGTAATGACATTGAAGATCATGCATACGTGGGTGCAGTGCGTGAGGTGAGCTTAGACTTGGGTGTGAGCTGTAGCTTGGGTTGAAATCCACTATAAATACACCCCTGGTAGTGATGTAAGTATGTCTAAATAATAGTTGTAGCAGTAAGTACTTTGGTTTATAAACATATATATGCATGTATATATATTTTAATTACCACCCTAGTCCTAGTATAAAACCTGCATAGAACATCCCTGATCTGTAGAATAGAGGAGGATCTCACAGAAACAGATGGCAGGAAAGAGCTTGGACTTGGAACCCATCATCTTTCTTCAGTTATTTCAGTAGTTCTGTATGTTCATGTTTGATGCAATTATGTCTTGTTCTGTTTCAGTAATTTGCTGGCTAACGCCTTTAATTGTAACTGCCATTTGGCCTGGCTGGGGAAATGGTTGAGGAAGAAGAGAATTGTCAGTGGAAATCCACGCTGCTTGAAACCCTTTTTCTTAAAGGATATACCAATCCAAGATGTAGACGTCCAGGACTTCACCTGCGATGGTAAGAAAATCCAATTCAACTTGGCATTTATGATAATGTTGGCACCTCTGTGAGGACCTCCTTCCTACCAAACAATACTGCATGGTAAACAGTTTAGTGATGAGGAAGACAGCCATCTAGAACTGAAGATCATTGTTCCCTATCAGGAGTTTATTTTTATTCTTGATTTCCAGTTTCTGAATTTCTACTATCTACACCTAAATATAAGAATGAATTTGTTATAGACAAATCCTCAGCTTTGAATAATCCCAGTATAATCCTAGCCCTTCCTCCCACTTCCTGGTTCATACACTTAGTTAACACTCCGAAGCCAGGTGGTTGCTTGGAAGGTCTTAGTTTTGGATACTGTTCAGTTTCACCAATAACAGGTATGAATACAGGGAAATAAAAAAACTTGGATATTATTTGAAATGACTCAGTGATGCTTAACGCTTTGCTGGGTCCATACAGGTTTTAAAAAAAAAAATCCTGATACTGCTTTTGTTCTCCAGGTAGTTCTTTGTCTTCTGATCAAGCAGATTTTAGAGAAAATAACAATGAGAAAAATTGACTCATGAATGCACTGCTAACTTGGCTTGTAGGCTGTGATTGCCTGTTAAGACCAGATATGCCGGAGCTGCAGTTAGTCATACCTCTAAAGAGACCTTAAGAGTGATAGAAGTTTCCTACTTAGAGTAGAAATTAATTCCTGTCCTAGTCGAGCAATCTGGCAACAGGCCCAGGTGCTCGGGCTCAGAGCTCAAGGGACCCAAGTTTAGTCATTAAAGAATAATTTGCTTTTAGTTTGGGAGAAAAAAAAAAATCCTGGTCCACAAAATGACATTCCACACTTGGGAGCTTTCTCTATCAAAAAGTCACTCAGACAGCCATGGTGAATGGAAGGTAGATGGTGGCAGGGTGTAAAACACAGAACATAGGGGAAAATTTAATATGCTGAAGAAACATGCTCTTTCTGCAGGTTTATGAAAGACTTTGAATTTTATTTCCAGTCATTAAGCTCATTAAGCTCAGCTGGGGAGAAAAAGAAAAAAAAAATCTTCCCTGTTCTTCTGTAGGCTGGTCCTGCTTCTCCATCTCTCTGAATACAAATGATTCCCCACCCATACATTTACGGGTAATTCTGTTATCTTGTATCAGGACTTCCAGTCTTCTTTAATCTCAATGCTCGTGAGTACATCCAGCAGAGAGAAGAAAGAAACAGATCTGTCTCAATTAGTCCTTGCATCAGTTTAAAAAAAGAAGGCGGCAGCACATAATGACAGCTGGCTGTGTGCTCTTGGATTGCAGCGTTGTGTCTCTGTGCTGGTCAGCTCAGGCTGCCTGTACTCACAAACAGTTGTGGGGTTCCTCTCACTGTCATCTAGAGAATGTGCCACTAAGTGTTTCCTTTCATGCACATTGTGATACTGTAGCATGCGTTTGCAAAGCCTGTTGCTTTTGGGGAAAATCCATGCTTTAATGTTCTTAACTTCAAAGAGTTGCTTTCTTCTGCAGAAACCCTATTGTTCTTAAATTACAAGATTTAATCTGCTGTTTATGGACCTTTGAATCCATTTTTGGAGAAAGTAGATATTTTTATGTGTGCACAGATGGATCGCCAGCAGTTGGAAGTATGCTGCTCAATTTGTTGTTTGCCTGGTTATCCTTGTCAAAAACAATGAGGTTTTACAATTCAGATGATAAATGAAGTGCCAGGTTGACTTTAAAAAGTAAAAAAAATGAACATCTAAAAGCTGAATTTTAAAAAAATCTTCCTAAAGCAGAACAGATAGCGAACATCATCTGTCTAGATGAATTTAAGGGCAATGTTCTGGTCGAGTTCTCCATTTCAGCTAGTACATTGGGGGTGGGGGGAGGATTTGGGATTTACATAACTGATTTTACCGTAATTTGCAAAATTACAGAGTAGTAGACACTCCTTAGAAAAAAAAACTTATTTAAAAATATTGCTATTCAGTTTTTGAACTGATGTTAATGTTGCATAAAGAACCTGTATGAAGGCCCGTTGATCCAAAGCACTGGATCTACTTTAAAATATTGTGATGGTTATCGTGAATTCAGGGATGTCCCTTCTTGGTCCTCGTAAGCAGTTATCTTCAACGTGCATCACTCTGGGCTGTAAAGCTGTCTTCCTAATACTCTGTTTCTCTCCCTCTGCAGGTAACGATGAAAGCAGCTGCTTGCTTTCACCTCCTTGTCCTTCCCAGTGTACCTGTGTGGACTCAGTGGTACGTTGCAGCAACAAAGGGCTGCGGATATTGCCCAAAGGAATTCCCAAAGACGTGACTGAGCTGTAAGTTACTTTTACATAGCTCCTTTCATGAAAAGTTAATGAAATTACATCATAGTGAGGCTTTGTAGGTCCTTGGGGATTTTGCCTTTGACTTTAGTGGCTGGTGTTTTGTGCTTTGTTGCTTTCCATATATTTTGACTGTTATTTTTATACTTATTTGTCTCTTGACTGAATACATTGCTCTGTAATGGGAACAGAGTTTATCTATCCTTGTACCCATTAATTCTGTGTGTAGGGAACAAATGCGTATATTACCATCAAATAATCCTGTAGTGCTTCTGAGCAGCCTAAGCTCACAACAGGCAGTTCGAAAGGCTGATGAAAATATGGTCCTAACTTACGCAGCTGTGAGCTAATGATCCTCCGAGGAGATTAAAAAAAAGAAAAGCAAGCAAGCCGGTGGTGGAAACGAACAATGAATTCTTTTCTCCAAACCTCATGAAATGGCTAAAATAACAGATAATTAGATTAAATTGTAAAGTAAATTCATCCTAGTTGAGAACCATCTTTCTAGTTGTCTTTTCATCTACCCCTCGCTATGACTTTATACTGGATTTTGGTTCTTTCCATGGAAATAAAATACACTGGTGGAACTGCTTGGCTTAGTTGGCAATAGAAATACAGAGCTTTTCCCCTTTAGGTCCCTACTCAAATCCATCCCAGGTGAGTCGTTACTGAAACTTGTTACAATCTCATCAACATTTCTATGTGAAAGTTATTGGTTGAGTTAGTCGGTACGTTCAGTGAATTTTGTAATGGATTAACATCTGAATGAGGAGCGTACTGAAAGCGTATGTGGTAACTCAAATTAACATGGAAATTTTGCATTATTTAATACATCCTTGGAACACTGTTAACCAGGGCATGGTTAATAGTGGTTTGAATTAAAAGCCAAGTCCTGGCCTGTATTCCCTTATATAGTGCCATCAGCGATAAAAAGTCTGCAAGGTGGTTTCTGCTCTGTTCTTATTCAGGTTTCACTGCATTCAAACATGACTTGCCAACAATAAGATATCACAGATGTTACTTTGATTTCCACTCCCACACTGAGGAATTTTTATGTTTAAATTTTGCATAGTGAGTTTTACTGATACTATCTGATACACTGACGACATAACTTTCACAAAAAGAGTGAAATTAATCTCACATTCTTGAAAACTGCTATATTTCTTAAGCTATTTCTTGGCAAATGAGGCAATAGCCTGGAACTGAGCAGTTTGAGTTCATAGGAGTTTACGTGACTGTCTTCTTCAGTAGGAGCCTCTTGGCTGTGCAAGCCTCTAGTTCGGCTTTCTGCTTTCAATCCAGAAATGTGTCAGCAGAACACAGTCAGCCATGGGCTGGCTGGCTCTGAATATTTCATGTTCTACAAATATAGCCTTGAATCTGTCCCAGCTGTCTCAAAATTCAATCCTGATCTCATTCTCCTCTGAACCAACGTAAACTGAGCTCCTTATTTGTATCTATACCAAAAGATGAGCTGCAGGTACTGAAGCTAAAAATTTCATGTGTTTGTGGAAACTGTGATAACAAATAAATAAATAAATACATACATACATACATCTTACTTGCCTTCCTTCTGCTTCCAGATTGAGATAAAGATGTTGCCCATCATCTAGAAGGGTCTGTATCATCTGGGTCCCAAGCTTGCTAGTGTGAACTGAAGTATTTTTGTTGTTCTGTGTTTGAGAATTGTCATTGCTGCTATGGTAAACAGCATCTCCTGTAGAACCCCACCTCTTGCCTCATTTTCAGGACAGCTAAAACTTGGCAGAGAGAACCCAATAGCTTTCTGGGCACAGGGTGAAAGAGATCTTGTGCAGTCTATTGGCACTCCTCACACCAAAAAAAACCCATTTTTCTAGGGCAGTCCTAAATCCCTTGAAACATGTCCTAAGGCTGAAGTATTCCTTAAAGCTGTTTTGTGTCTGCGGTAGCAGTGGATATCTGTTTAGTACTTGAAATCGGAAAGCGTGTAAGTTACCTGCTGCAGAAGGTATCATGACTTTTGCATGGCTAGAGAGCGCCACAGCAGTCTCCCGGGAAGGGATGTCTTCACCTTTCTCACTGGTACAGCAGTCACAGGTGCTCAGATAGATTAGAAACCCTTCCGCCGTGTTACTGCAACCCATGCTGCCTGTCTCCCCTTCCACGCTCTCGTGTCAGAGACCTCTGGGCAATGTGCTGGGGTCTGCGTGCTCCCACCAGGCACTCGCACAAAACCACGGACACGACGTACAGAGGTCGTGGCAAGGAGAGGACAAGGCTGCAAAGAGCCTGTTGTCCTGGCAGCCCACAGCTCCCTCCCTGCGTGAGGCCTGAACGGTGATATGACGCAGGGGAGCATTTTAGAGGAATTTTTATGAATGCGCTAGTCTGACATCTATAAACTTCTATTATTGATGTATTCATTTACAAGGCACATTAGCTGCAGTGCTTTTTATTAAACTGCAGTGTGTTTTTGTACAACATGGTTTAAGAAAAAGAATTGTCATGTATCTAGATAAACCAGTCTGTTATGGCTGAATATAGCCTTCTCAGAAGTTCCTTTAAATTCTTTTAGAGGTCTTAAAATAGTCTTAAACCAGGAATTCTTTCGTTGTAACAGGTATTAAATAGCAATGTGCAAAAATGAACATACCTCTTGCACAGGCACATAGGGAAAACGTTGCCCTTCGCTGGGTCAAATTTCACTGTACCTAAGCTCTGCAAGAAAGATCACCGGCAATGTTTTATTACATGGTGGACCGGAGACACAGGCTCGCTCCTTCCAACTTTCTTCCTGAGTTTCTGTTTTGGATGTGTATATAGACAAAACATGTGAAAACCATTATCTCCTTCATATTTAGAGCTTGGAATGACAGGAGACATCCCTGTGTTTGGTTTGTACCACCCTTGGGAGGAGGGATTACCTTGGCAGGGAAGGCTTCCATCTACAATAGAGTTGAAGAGATCACTAAGTTTCCTGGCTTTTTAGAGGGCTGATGATGCAAGAAATTTCTGTTTCCCAGTGATTCCTTCACAAAACCCCATCATCATGGGCAAGCCTTCTTTCAGCTTCCTGGGAGTAGGGAAATATGTTGTTTCTTGCAAGTTCCTTTGCTCTATATTTGCGTACTGCCAACATTTTTTCCCACTGTTTGCTTCTTGCTCTGAAGAGAAGCCTTGGTTTTTTTCAACATACTCTGTTTTCTGATCCAGATGTTCAGAAGTAAAATGTTCATGCAGTGAGCTACTTTGGAACTTAGCCTCACTGCTGCTTAGTGTTTTAGGCTTTTCTTTCCTTCTTCCCCCTGCCCCAATCTGTTTGAACTAACTTTCCTTTTTTCTTTTACATATTACCCCAGTGTGTGAACACTAGTTTTTTCTTTTTTTCACAAAAGTGTAGTCTATTTCTAATAAAGTCTTATCTGACAGCATCCAGCTGCTTTTGTGGACCTACAGCAAATAATATTTTGCACTGGGGAAAAACATTGGAGGCAATTATGTGGACGGTGTGTGCATAAGCTGTAACATAATGAGCATGGTGTATTTTAGAATAAATATGTGCTAATCATGTCATCTCTAGACTCCAAATGTTGTCATGACACTGAGCTATATGATAGTACTGATGGGATTGTTAGGAAAACCTGCATCCATACATCATTGTTAGTGATAATGTTTCTTTCCCTTTATATTAATACATATTATTTGCATTACTTTTGCCATTTCTCTTTCTCTCCTCACAAGCCTTCTCTCTCCTGTTTGTGTTTTTTGCTCTGTGTGTTAGGTTCATGTAGCCTGCAAGCTCATTCAGTACTTGGCACAACAGTTTTCACGAGTGGCTACCTGCTTGCTAGCAGAGGAATCCCATTGAAGTGTCTTTTAGCTCTTTATTCCCCACCTCTAGTGTACTGCCTGTTGCTGCCTTGGCCTTAGCATGGCACCTTTATTCAGCCAAATCTCCAGTTGCCAAGGTGATTCTAACAACTGCTTCCCACACGTTTGCTGCCCCATCGACTTGGAGGTATTTACCACCAATCACAACCCTCCTTTCCATCTTCCAAGGCACTTGTGATTTCTCTTGACTTGTGACTAAAAATAGTGGTGCATACCTGGGCCATGCAGATTGTTGCAATAAGTATGCTCTAAGCGGTTAGTTATGAGACATGTAGAAAATTGTAACAATTTAGGGCCGTTTTTCAGTATGCCTATATTGCTGTTGATCAAAGGGATAACTCTGAAGTGAGATACCTGATGAAAATCATCGGGTATGTTGAGAATGCAAACGCTTTTGCTTGTCTGGCAACCTGCACTATTTTATACACTGACCCTTAACACAGACTTCAGTGAATTTTCCTTTGATAATAAAGGAGAGAAACAGTTTAGATCAAAGCTTAGGCTTACATGGTCCTGTGTCATGAAAGGTTTTACAGCCTGCTTAATTCACTGCGGAGGAAAACTCTTCCATTGGGAGAATGGGTAGTTCTGTAGAAGGAAATTTTAGTTAGACCTGAAATAGAGGACTTAAATCTGCATTTCAAATCTGATAGTTTAGAAAAAGTAAATAGTAGCAATACTATCAAATAATGTGTTCAGTGACTGCTGAAGTTTGAGTACATATCAGAAAGGTGACTTTAGCACTGATAGAGGTAAGTTTAACTTTAGGGTCTTCACTTTTCTCTCAAACACAGTCATGTTTCTGTGTGTCAAACCTGTAGGTTGTGGTCTGACATACAAATGCAGGAAAATCCAGAGTCCAAATTTGCCAAAACTTAAGAAGGTTCGAGATCCAGATTTGTACCTAGATCCATACTTGAATTTTGTTTCTTCTCAAGAAACTGTAATTGATGCTTTGTGGATATGTTTCATCTTTCACAGTGCAATTCTCTTCTAGACCAGCATTTTTAGGAAATTAAACTTGCCTCAAAATTTTAGGATACTGGATATCTGCATTAAAAAGTTTAGACTATAACTTAATTTTAGAGCTGCATAAAATTGTCGAGTATCATCTTTTTTTGTAATGTAACATTCTATGTCAAATATTGAAAGAAATTAAAGGAAAGGCTTTGTGCCTTTCAATTACTGCCTGAGAACTGTTTTCTCTCTCCAGATCCTTCGCTTAGCACAGATTGCCACTGTGAGCTTGACTTTATGACTGAATAGACGTTTCAGTACAAAAAAGGTTCCAAGTGATTCAAATGGTTACATGATGCTTTGGCACCTTGTGCTGGTTATATCACCTCCAATCCAAGTGGTTTCAGTATAAAAATAGACAAGTTGGAAAAAGAACAGCTGTCATCTTTTATGCATAGTTTGAAATTTTTTATATGTGATGTTAGTGTGTGTGGAAGGTGCTGGATGAGCCCTGGGGCTGCTGCAGGCACTAGGCTCCGAGAGCTGGCGCGGTTGGTGCAGGCATGGCCATGCCCTGCAGCGCCAGCCATCCTGGCCAAACAGTTTCCTGTCTCCAGCACTTGGTCACGTTTTAGAAGCAGCCTTTCCTGGTGGGTGGTTGGTGCCATTTTATGAGATATGAACACGTTTGGGGTTTTTTTTTTTCCAGTTTTAGCTCTGGTAATTGCTTGTTGGTTACAAGTCATTATTGAGACTTCAGGATTCCCAGCAGCATTCATGGGGTACAAAAAATTTCCAATCTGATATATTAAACTACAGTCTAGAGACCTTAGGAAGAAAATGAGGTTGTTTTGGATACTAGTCAGTATGTCTGTATTAAGCTGACACCCACTCTTGACTCTATCTGTATATTAATAACTTGGCTCTGAGCATTAAAATTAGGCATACATTTTTTTCATTCATGCCAGAATTTCTTTGCATACCAGATGCCACGTGCATCATCTTGCTTTGGCTAAGGATTGAAAAGAATTAAAAATACAATCTTCCCTCCACATCATTCTGTTATGGTTTGTTTTGTTTTGTTTGGGCAGGGGGTCTGTAGCTTCATCCGTGGTTTTTTATTTCTGTACACGTATACATAAATACGCAGATTTTTGTAACTGGGCTCTGCCCCTTCACCCTCAGGCATAATTCTGTTATTCACTATGTCCAGCTTCCAGCCCTCTTGCAACCCCCATACATCATCTTCAGCACAGCAAGGTGCAGAGCTGCTGCCCCCGCATCCCCTCCCTGCTCTGACGGACGCCTGGCCTGCGGTGGGCAACAGTTCGCCGGCAGCAACTGGTTTCTTCAAATGTTGCATCTCAGATCCTCCTGGTTCCTGACATGCCCTTATGCCCTAAAAACTCTGGTTATTTTGAAATTCATTGCATTTAAATGTGCTTTCAAAATGAATGCCTTTTGCTTAGAAAATATTGCCATTCTTTGTATAATGTGGTGAAAGGTTTAACAGTGGTGAATTGTTTGTATGCATGCATGAAAGGTATATAATCAGTAATTTTTCAGTGTAAGATTGTGTTTGTTCAGAAATTATACCACTGGTATAAGTATTGCAGCTTTCTGCTAGCAGATTTGTATAACTGTCAAATTGCTTGCAGTACAAATCCAAAGCTATTCAAAGCAGATCTTCTGTAGGAGTTTAACTCCAGGGGTCTGCATGTCTGTGTTAGTCTGAATAATGAAGCACTGGATTAAAATGTGCACCCTCGACTTTTGATTGCACCAGAAGGCGAAACGGGGGGGAAACAACCTTGGCTAGCCGTCATCAGTTTGTTCACATTCATATCGGGATCAACAAGAGAATACCCTGAAAATATATTTCTGAAGATTTCAACACATTGCAAGACTTGAGTCTCCTTTCCTAAAGGAAAATCATATATAGCTTCCAAATACATAACACATGAGCTGCTTTTGATTTCCTCTGGAAATTCTTTGGATTTTACATTTAGAATAAAGACTGGAACCTTAACCTACCCTCATGCATGGGTTTAAGATTTGCGACTTTCTTGGATGAACGAGAAGGCACAGACTCCCAGCAGCTTGCTGCGTCCATGGCAGACCATGACTGGGGAAATGAGACATGATTTGTCCTGTTTAAATAGTAACATATGTGGTTGAATTCTGAGGATCTTCTACTTAACAATTTATGGTGTGAATTCACCAAGGAACTCCATTTTCAAAATAATTTATACCAAATTTAGTCAAAATGAAGCAAGTGACTTTACACTTGCTGAATATGAATATCCATGGGAGGTGTAAATGTGGCATAACTAACCCATGCTCTGGTTTGTGATAATCTGCATCAGCAGAGTAGCTGTCACTACTTTGCAAGGGCTAACTGTTTACTGTGCAACGCTGTCACTCGATGCTTGTGATCTTTGTGAATGGAGAGATTAATTTGTTCAATAGGGTTTTTTCATTAGGGAAGGATTTTGCTTTTGGTTAATAATTCAAAAGCCTGTAGTCCCACTTGTCCAGCTAATCCTAGCAGGAGCTGGGTCAGCTCCACTGCGTGCTCTAAGGTAGCTCTGCCTTGATGGGATCCTGTGCACAGGCAGAATGGATAACCGTGAGGCTGGGGTTGTTTAGCTGGAGTAGTTTAGATGAAAAGAGAGCTAAAGCAGCAGCAAATGGTGAGAGGGCNAATGTGACAGTTATAAAATGTATTATGTAAGAAATTCTGTTAGTGTTTATAGATTTTATTTTTAAATAATGTAAAAAAAGTTTGTGGGAAGATTTTCTTGGATTTAGTTTACACAAATATCTCTGTGTTGTTACAGTTAATGTAGAGAGGGGACATAGAGCACAGTAATAAACTATTATTGTTGTTGTTTGCTATAGTAAATGGAGAATAAGGAGGTCTGTTGCCAAAGAAAAGGAAATTGTATGTGTGGGATAAAAATTCTTCACATGATTATCAGAATGTATTTTCAGCAGTAGAGGCAGCACATTAAGTGTTTTGGTGTCTGTGGGCTGCATTTCCTGGCTACACTTCATTATCTTTCAAAACATACCACATCGATTGCATTGCCCCATGTCTACCTTAGGAAAAATCCCCCAAAGTATCTTGTAAGGAAGGGAAATACCATTTAATCTTTCATCCTCACCTGTGGAGGGAGAAATGCCTTCATCCTACACAGTACTTTCTGAGAAGGTTGGATTTGTTTCCAATGGCTTCTCGCAGATGTCTGGAAGATTACCTTGACAGTGTCGTGGCACCACAGTGCTCAATTTCCACTGGAGCCTTATTACCTTGGTATCTTCCAGGGCTGCAGTTTCACCCAAAAGCCAAGGTTAAGGAAAAGAAATCCAGCTCTTTCTCTTATTTTGTAATAAGGAGGAAAAGCCCCACATCCCATTGCTACCACAGGACAGCTGTGGAGTCTTGAGTTGCCATGCTGTCTTCCAGGGAAGCTTTTGGAAAGTATTTGTTTCAGAGTGTTTCCCTTGGTTGCTGAATGTTCATGTTTCTTCAGCGCAGAAAAACTGCAAAATACAGGCACTGTGTTCCAGGAAAATGAGGACATAGGATTATCCCCAAAGGGTTTAGCCCTACTGTGCCTGTGTCTGAACTGAGACACATTCAATGGTGTCTCAGACAACTTCCCACCCTGGAAACAAAAGCTGTTTTGTTAAATACACTTAGTGCTCGTAGGAGGAGCACGTGTTCAAAGAGAACTTGGTCTTTGGTCTTCAATTTGTGCCAAGTTTTCTTCCTGTACCAGTGTACTTTGAAAAGGAAAGGTGAGGAGGGTGTATATGCCGTAGTAGGAACTGCGGTAATGGATATGGCATCAAACTGATGGATGTTTGTGTTGACACTGGAATAAGTGAGACTTTCTGCAACGCAGAGACCTGGCAGTGCAGCTCCTCTTCCAGTTCTGGCTGCACAAGGGACTTACGTGCACAAGACAAAAACTTTCCTAACAGGGTCCGTCAGCCCTCAGCGTTCTCATAGAAACTTATTAAAGGTAACTTTAAGTTCAGGACACAAACCATACAATTTTTCTCCCCTTCCTCAGTTGCTGTCATAGAAGAACCAAATGGTCATTTCTGTTTGCTGCAGGCCAGAGATCCCTTATTTGCTTCCAAGTCTTAAAAAAAACCAAAACAAACCAAAACAATAAGCTACTGTCATGCTTTGCATGTCAGAGAATTCACTTATAAAGGAAAAACTGTTATAGTTTCAAAGCAATGAATGAAAGATAATTTCCTTAGTGACTGACTTTGTATCTTCCTCATTCATGGTGCAGATTGAGTGACGGGAGCTCTTGTTAACATGTTTGTGTAATTGTCAAATCTGACTTTTTTCAGATACCTGGAAGGAAACCATCTGACTGCTGTGCCGAAGGGGCTCTCCACCTTCAGACACCTGACGCTGATGTAAGAAACACGTGGTTTCAATGTCAAGAAAATTAAATGACTCTTTCTGCACTATTTTGTAGGTGAAACATAAATAATTAGTATTTGGGGGGAAAAAAACCCACAACCCCCCAAAACCTTCTGTAATTTGAATTTGGAAAGAATTTCACAGCAGCCACTGCTGCCAATAAGTGTTCGTAAAGAGCGGAGAAAGAGTGAGGTGACTTGAGAGCACCAGAGACCCTTCCTCTGCGGGAGCTTCCAACCTCTCCAAGAGGACTAAGCTCTCATGCAGGCTGCTACAGTTTCACTTGGCAGATTTATCTGTGCAAAGCTGTAAAGGTCATTAGCAGAGGAGACGGCATTAATTTGTTCTAGGTGAGGCAGTATTTATAATGCTAAGGCAATGAAAATTTGCGTAGCTGTTTCTGCTATGAACAGTCATACAGATGGAGACCCAACTAGACTTTTTTCAGTAAATTGCTCCCTGAAATAGACAGGAGTGAAATTTCTTGGCTGAAGTATTTATCAGAAATTTTCAAATGCTGTTTGAATCAGCTGTAGATACTCAAGTCAAACGGGTAGAACAACCTCAGACAAAAACAACATGGAGGGGAAAACTGGAATCCTCTGTTTTAAAACAGTGTTTTGTTTGGAAACGTCTCTAATTTTGTTTTTCAAGGGAGAGCAACGACAAAACAAAATGTTCTGTTTCAGTCTAAAAGACTTTTCTAAAATGAAAAATGAAATTTTGTTCTAGTAGGTGTCAATGTGAAGAGCATATGGAAATGGTATACCTGTAATAAATTGCTAAGCAAGTTGGTACAGTAAATATTCACCCGTGCTTGTATCATCTATTAATTTATCCTTCTTCAAAAATTTTGCTTGTGTTCACTGATTTTTTTTTTTTTAATGCTGTATGCTGGAAGTATGCCTTAATATTTCTGAGTCTGAAGCTTTTTAGGGGAGTCTGATGTGCTTTGCTTTTAGAGCTTATTCAAAGTTGGCTAGAAAATATTATATCAATAGATAATATGTGACTTTTCAATTGCTTCAAGCATTTTCCTGTGCAGATATTATGTAATCTTTAAAAAAGACTTATTTCTCAGTTCATACATATAAATGATATTTTCTGTGTGTTTCTTCAGTGATTTGAGCAACAACAGCATAAGCGTGTTGGCCAATTACACCTTCAGCAACATGACTCAGTTATCAACGCTGTAAGTAGTCTGAAGTTTTGATAACAGTTTTAATTGCCTTTCAGACACCATCTTAGGCATTGAACAATTAGTAGATATCTTGTTACTTAAGCATGTGGCTTTCCACGCTTCTTTGTGGTTGAATTAGTAGTGAAATAATCAAAGAAAATACAGTGTTGTAACTCTGTTCTCTCATTCTCCCAGCATCTTGAGTTACAATAGACTTCGGTGCATTCCAGTCCACGCGTTCAATGGGCTCAGGTCTCTTCGAGTGCTGTAAGTACCACTTCTTTGATGCAGCTGAGTTGCAGCTTATTAGAATGCTGTTGATGGCAGGGAGGTTTTTAATGAGCAGATGGCTTTCACTTGATTCAGTAGTCATAAATATTTTCACACAATTAGCTTCAATGTACTTGCACTTAGGTGCAATATGTCCAGTAATGACTAGAGCAGGTGAATGCTAAACTTTGAAAAGAAGCAATTACATATTTGCCGGATGAATGACTTTTCTCTGGTAGTTCAGGGACAAGAACTATCATGAAAATAGGCCTCCAAGAGGCTGCATAGACTCTGTCTCTTCTACTTGAACAAAGTTTGGGTGCCCCACAGGAAAGGACTTTTCTCTTTGTCTGTAAAAACTTGGTCATATTTTAGAGTGTACGTTTCCAGTGGATGCTTCAGCAAGAGTGTCTTTACTGAAACCTTGCGCATTTTTAGAATATTTTCTATTAATTTAGATTTCTGCAGGCAAGTTTTTACATAAAAGAATGCAATCTGAAGGGAAGTAAGTTAGAAGTCCCCACGCTAAAACAATGAGTAAGTCATAGAATCACAGAATCATAGACTCATTAAGGTTGGAAAAGACCTCTAAGATCATCAAGTCCAACTATCAACCCAACACCACCATGCCTCCTAAACCAGGCCCTGGGGCGCCACGTCTACACCTTTTTTGAACGCCTCCAGGGTTGACGACTCCACCACCTCTCTGGGGAGCCTGTTCCAATGCTTAACCACTCTTTCAGTAAAGAAATTTTTCCTAATATCCAGTCTAAACCTCCCCTGACGCAACTTGAGGCCATTCCCTCTCGTCCTATCGCTAGTTTCTTGGGAGAAGAGTCCAAGACCCACTTCACTACAACCTCCTTTCAGGTAGTTGTAGAGAGCGAGAAAGTCTCCCCTCAGCCTCCTCTTCTCCAGGCTAAACAGCCCCAGTTCCCTCCGCTGCTCCTCGTAAGACTTGTTCTCCAGACCCTTCACCAGCTTCGTTGCCCTTCTCTGGACACGCTCCAGCACCTCAGTGTCCTTCTTGTAGCGAGGGGCCCAAACCTGAGCACAGTACTCGAGGTGCGGCCTCACCAGTGCCGAGTACAGGGGCACGATCACTTCCCGACTCCTGCTGGTCACACTATTCCTGATGCAAGTCAAGCTAGTGGCTGGGCGCCAGTAATGCTGAGATGCCTGTCTCAAATGTCTTTAAGTTGTGACTGAAATTTCACCTCGTGTTGACTGGTGGCACACTCAGAGATGTCCACGTGTGGTTTCTTTCTTTGGAGATTCTTTTCTGCACTCTTTCTTTCCAGTGTAGCTGCTTTTAGCAGCTTTCTGGATTGAGCAATTTGCCTACAATCTCTTCTGAAAGTCATCTTCATTATATCATCTTGGAGTGTGGGTGGTGGGCCTGTTCCTTGCAGCAAGCAGCCCCCCCAGCTTTTCTTAGGCATCTGCTAGACTGACTCCTGCTTCAGTCTTGTATTTACTGTCTCACTCCCCATCTGCCCCATCAGAAACAAACCCTGAGTTGGGTTTGCTCAGTTGTTTGTGTGGACATGTGACCCTGTGTGCGGCTGTCAGGACGAGGTGGAGAAGCCACCTTCCTCCCCACTGCCCAGCAACACAAGTGGGTCATCATTACTTGCACAGTAAACTGAAAGCAAATAAATTAATTGGCTCATCTGTGATGAGATTATTCAATGGGCTGAAGGAGAAAGAGCTTTGAACACTAAAAGGTCAGGATAGAGGAGTTGAAGAATATGTCCTGAGGGCTTCAAATTAGTATTTTCTTTCTTTTTTTTTTTTTTTATGAAGTTAGGTGTCATTCACATGCAGAAGTTTCTGTGAATTTAAAGAGCCATGGTTGCTGTGCGTTGCTTCTGTAACTATGGAATTAAGGTGTCAACATGGGCAGTACTGCAACTGTGGAAGCAATAAGGCAATGCTGTTTGGCCGAGCTCTTTCACTGTGGTTTGAGTGGTAAAACAGATATCTAGGTTTCAACCTCCTAACTTACAAGACAGCTTTAGATTCCCAGTTTTCATTATTAAAAGCAAGCAAGATACGTGATTTGGATTTGTTGTTTTAAGTTTGGCTTGGGACTGTGATTTCTAGCACACTAGGATGGTCACATTTGAGCTGTTACAGGAGTCCTGAAATTCAGCCACAGATGAATATATTCTGTTTCATGGCCAAATAAATTATTCCATATGGAGCTGTCTTCTGGCCTGCTTCTGATATGCAAGCTAGCTTGATTAAAGCTAGTTTGGGACTCTCTACCCTGAATTAGAGTGTAGATATACCATGCCTCACTCTTTCCAATAGCTGCAATTTGTCTTTTCACTTCTGTTCTTGCAGGCCACATATGGACAGAAACAAAGGGCAATATTTTAATAACAACTGTTATCTTTTGGCTTTTTTAAATGATCTGCTAATCAAATTGAAAAAATAACTTCCTCCTTTAAGGGAGAAGCCCTCCCTGCCTTGCAGAGAGCCGCACGAGTGTAATGAAGCCTAAATGGGAATCTCTGCCTCTGCACCATGCGTGTGGAAGCCTCCAGATTGATTTGATTTATTATGGCCCACAAAACTCTGGTATCAGCTACAACTTTTGCCACATGTCATCTATGTTGTTATTAAAAATCAATTCTCCGGAGAGAAAATGGCTTCCGAGTGACAGTGGGCAATCTGTTATTGTCAGTTATTTATTATCTGTATTCTCAGGGGAATTTAAAAGTGAAAACATCAGTGAAATGATTTCCACTTTTTTTTTTAATAAAAAGAATATAAAGATCTCATTACCTTTGGCTGTGCATGCCTTTGAAGGTAGCAGACCCTTCTCATACAGGCTTCTGTATCTTCCAAATTCCTTATGTTTTCTTTATTTTCTGCCTCTCTATAGTAAATAAAGTAAATATGTATTTGAAAATCAGAATAATCATAGATGTATGATGAAGTTGATCTTTGACAGATATCTGGTTCTGTCCTCTCTCTTTCTCACACTTTTCAGCACAAGCCCAACTGAGAAAACTGCAGAGTCAGCATGTTTAGGTTTAAGCCTGACTATGTATCAGCATTTACACCATCAGGCCTTTAATCTTCAGTCTTCACATGGCTTATCCGTAATGGCAGCCAAAGTGTGCTGGGGAGCAATTTCAACATAAGAGTCTCAAGAATTTTTTTTAATAAGCAAAAGTTGATATCAGCAGGTTTTTGCACCATAACTATTGCAGTGAAAAATTGTGGGGTTGTTTTTTGGTTTTGTTTTGGTTATTTTGTCCAAAGCTGGTCTTTTTAGAATCTACATGTAAACAGCTTTTAAAAGCTGAGATTGAAACAAAGTAGTTATAAATATTAGAACTCTCTGGTTGACCTGAACTGATTATTTTAAAGATTATTTTTCTTGTGTGACAATGTTTTAATTTCTGACATTCTGTCCTGATCTAATTAAGAGGCAAAGTCCAGAAATAAAAATATTTTCTCAGAGCACTAGACAATTTTCCATGTTATATTTATGGAAAAAATGACAAAATAAGCTACAGAATGTTCTACTAACATGAGATATTCTAGTTTTACTGAAAACTGACGGATATTTACTGCAGTTCAAAGCTCACGCAAACATAGTAATATGTCTGATGATAAAGCTACCACAAATATACTTCAGGCGCAACCTTGGAAACAATTTTTGCAATATACTTTCATTGTTGGATCCTGCACTGAATTGTCCTAACAAATATTACATGGCTTTGTTTTTTTTTTTTTTTATGACTATTTGTACTTATCCAGTAAATCTTTAAAAGGTGCTGTTGTTATGAGCACTAAGCAGTGGCACTGTGGCTTCCCACTTCCCCTGACATCTGAGTTGTGTTGGTTCCTGCAGGGTTTGGCATGCTTCGGGGTTCATTGTACATGTTTGCCCTTGATGGGATGTGGCTCTGTAAGCTCAGCCAAGCTTTTAGCCACATTTCTGTCTTTACAGGGTAGATGATCGTTCACTGAAAAAGCATCCCCTTTGTGTCTGTAGTAACCTAATGTTATGAGACAACAGGCTAGGAGGCAGGACTTGGGAACAGTTAGTAAAAAAAAAAAAACCACCAAGAGAAAAACCCACCCCCAGCCCAAAAGGATATGTTTAGTTCATTTTCTTACCTGAAGACAAAGTAATAAATTAGTGAGATTACATGTAGAAGAAAGTTTTGATTTCAAGAATTCAAGTGTTTTGTTACTCTGTGCTCTGAGAGAAGATCCCCATCACCTTAAATTCATACCCCTGCTGCTTACCAATATTGAGACAAGAGGATGTCTAGAAGTTGCATTTTTGAGGGAGAACACAGACATCAATGTATGTGCTTTAACTGTCCAAATGTTTAAGATTTTATTTGATCATTTGCTTTTAAGGATTTTTGGTATAAAAATATGTTCCCGTTGTTGATCCAAGAGGAAGAAGATTTTATTGCACTGTTGAATTCTCTTGCCACTATTTATTATTGTGGGGTTTAAGTTTTTTAGCATTTATCATTTAATTTTAGCTGCATGGGTGATGATGTCGCTGATGTGATTTTTTTCATTAAAATGGAGGCATTTGCAGCCATGAAACATACCTCAGTGTTTGAGATATGTAGTCAAGCCATTCATTCCAAATGGTTTTATATTTTTGATCGTTTCACATTCTTACAGATAAATGGCTTTGTCATGCTTCAGCTTCTCTTGGAAGATGTTTCCAAGACGTGTAGGAAAGAAAATGCACCCCTTCACAGAATAAACACAGCTGATATGACATGAAGATAAACATAAGTTCTGCTGTCTGTCCAGAGAGAATAGTCTTGCACATCTTTAAGTAGCTTAAAAGATCAGAATATAAGCTCACTATGAGTTTCTGCTTACTTAAATATGCTCCTTTCAAAAGGAACGTTTTGATGACAAGTTGTTGACCAGACCTGGTCTTGCATCCTCATACCAACAAAAATACTCCTATTTTAATAGCTGTGGCGTATGTCTCAGTCAGTTGGTCGTTCTGTATAGAATTAGTGAGTGTGCTTTATCTGGAGTCACTGTGTGGGAGCTCATATCCTTCCTGTTGCTGTTCGGATTAATTGCTTGGAGATCCATCCTTATATATGCTAAGTATTATTATTAATAGCCGGAACCTAGGTATGCTTAAAAGAAAATTTCAGAATCGGTATGTTGGAAGGGGAACTTTTTGGTATACTGGTGTCGGGAACTGGAGAGAGATGCCAGCAGGATGACTCTGCCGTAGTTTTTGTGGTTTCATGCTCTGTAGAAAAACTGCAGTACAATAAGATAGAAACTGCAGCTGCAGTGAGCAGCTGTGAAACTTGATCGTGGTAACATTGCTTATGCTCACATAGTTCACAGCCCCATGGCAGGGCCCAGGCTCACGGGAGACAGGACAAGGTGTATCTTTCCCTGGCAAGTTTGGCTTTCCTTGCTGTGTGTATGCTGGTGTAAGGCAGGGTGTAAAGGTGGAATTCATAAGAGTTATAAGGCGTCATGTAGATCCTGGTGAAGCTTATAGTGGTGTTAGGGTAAAGAAAGGGAAGAAAGGATGCAAAAAGAGATGCTTTTATTTTCATCTGGGGTTATTCTGTGTTTCCACAGGCCCAGATGTTTGGTTTGTTTTAAACAAACTCAATGCACACTGTTTCAAGCATCTGTACGGTCACAAAAATAAAAAATAAGATGTGATTGCTGTGTTCCGCAAACCACCAGGTAAATTAGAAAATAAATGACTCGAGGGAAAGAGCTGCTACAAAACTGACACACAGCAGGTTTCTGTTTTCCACCCTCCTCTGCCAGGTCTGGAGCACTGACAGTAATTCCTGGACCTGGGAAAGAGGACATAAACAATAGAGCAGTTTGCTATAACTGAGCCAGCTCAGGGGAGAAGTGCAAAAGAAAATATAGTTTTAAAATATCCGTGTCCTTTTCCTTTGCAAGTTTTCTACCAACTTTTGTTTAAGAAATGGCTAGTGAGATCCAGCGGAATCGACTCCTATTGACTCCTTACAAGTTCTTTCTGTCTGTTACTATGTGAAGTAGTAAGCTGGTATTCAGTGACATGCAAACTAGAAAAGTTAGAATAAATATTCTTCTCTATGCTATTTTTTGCCAGATAATTATCTAGTGAGGCAGAGGATGCAGCAGCTGAATAGCTGACTTTATTTATTTCTAAAATAAAATCTTACATGGTTGTGTATCTTCTCTGGTGCATTTTCTGGATAGTTTTTATGCAATTGGCACCCCCAGCATCCTGTGCTCTCCCGCACACTCATTTGTTGACGCATGTTCTCCTGTCTGATCATAGCCTTGGTGCTGCAAGAAGTGCTCTTCCTCTCTCTTTGTCTGTCACAACCTCTAGTGCTGGTGCCCTGCTTTATAGCAGGGCCTTCACTTGCAATTGCAATGAAAACCACAAGTAATCACAAATAATGATTTTTGCTCTTGTGTCTGCCACTTTGAATACAAGCATTGTGCTCTACAAGCTGCAAGAAAAATCTTTCCATTTATGCTTGCCTATGTAACACACACATAAATGTATTTCTTAGAAAAGAGGTAAAGTGGCTGCTTAAATTGTCCTGGAAACAGTGGAGAACCCTTTTGCAAGGATCCTGAAAACCCTGCTAGAAAAATGTTGGTTTCTTTGTGCAGGGTGAATAATGCCCTAAGACAACTAATTTCAAGTATTTTCCCTGGTAGCATAAATGTATTTGTCAAAAGATTTTTAAAATACCACATAAAAAGGTATTTCCTACTGTAAGAATGGGAAACTAGAATGTGAAAGTGCAGATATATTTGCCCTCATGGACCCTTGCTCTCTCCTAGGATCTCTCTGAAGTCAATACTTAATTTAACTTTCACAGTTCCTATTTTCCCTCTTCTGTTTTTTCTGTGTTTCCAGCTAATGGGATTCTATAAAAGCATACAGGTCTGTATGTGAGGGTCTGCTTGTCATCAATATACTTTTAATAGCATAAATAGTATGTCACCTTTTTAATTTAAAACATTAGTCACCAACAATTCCGCTTGTTTTAAATGTCAACATCTAGAAGTAGAAGTAATAAAGCGTGGAAGCTTGTGAGTTGTGAAGCTCATAGAAACTCTCAAAGAAACAAAATTAAATATCCTTCTTAAGCACCAATGCCTTCACTTGTGGGGAGCAGATAAAATACTGTGGTTTGATACCTTCCTGCTTCTCCCGTCTTCTAGGACGCTCCATGGAAACGATATTTCCAGTGTTCCCGAAGGTTCTTTCAATGACCTGGTATCCCTGTCCCATCTGTAAGTACTTCTGTCTGGGTTCATCTGTTTGATTGGCGGTTTCAGATTTATAAAACAGTACATATTATTACAAATTTAAGATTGTATAGCTTTTCTGTTCTTCCTGCTCACTTTCCACATTCTGCTGTGGATAGTCATAGTGCATCTGTTCAAAGGAAATAAAAAAATACTAGAACCTGTTGTCATTAGTTACCAAAATATTTTCTTAAGGAAAACCAAATGAGCAAATGTGACAGTTTCCTCTTCTGTGGACTTTGCGTTTAAGGCTTTCTTTCAGCATTGTCTACGTGAAATGCAGAGTGTGTTATGGTCTGAGAGTGAGACAGGAAACCTCCCACAAGGAGCAAATATTAAGCAAATGTGAATTCTGTGCTTAATAAGTGTCATATGTTTTGCATGCTGAAATGTTGTCAGTATATGAACTTGTTGATGAATCACTACTTCAGACGTATATATCTAGTCATACGGAAGTTGACCATTTCACAGCATTAATACTTCATTCCGTAATTTGCAAAAATTATTAGAAGTTTCAGATATTTCAGGAAATTACGATTGTATTGGTGGAGGTCCAGGATATTTTTAAATGCAGTTCGGTTTATGAAAGAACTATAAAGACAAATAGCTGCAATTGTTACAAAATAAACCTGAAGTGTAACAGTTGATGCCAAAAGAGTGAACAGAAACTGTTTTTTCACTGAGAAAATGTGTGATACTGCACATTATTAGACAATAGACACGAAGGAAAACTAATTTTGTGTAGCATGTTTCTTGATTACTGTCCTCAAGTAATCAGAGGGTTGGGTATGTCTCGGTCATGTTGTGAAGTGCCTAGTTTCACAAGTTGATACAGATATTTTCTGCTCTGATGCTGCCCTCATGCATGCGAGTTGATGTTGATGTATACACGTTGAGACATACAGATATGTGTGCATTTAACATAGGTTTTATATCTCTGTTTCTCTCTGCAACCTTAAACATGCCCTCCAGAACACTTACCTGAACACAAGGTTCAGTTCATGTTTACGTGTTTTCTGGATAGCAAATATGTCCTCAGACTGTTTATTTCTGTGTAACAGCTTTCTGTCTCAGGTTCTCTCTAGACAATAAAAACTAAAGATGTCTCAGATTGGTAGGGACAGAAATCATATGTGAGCAACTTAAGCCATTTCAACAGAGAAATAACCTTCTCTGTTTCAAGCTTACACCTTGGTATCTAAGTCAGAGAAAGTATTCGTTTTGCACAAAATGTATTTCTTCATCATGTTCCCAGTATAGTCAAGTCATTTTATATGTTGTTTTGGAATGAAAGTCTGACTGAGCTGAAGCCCTGTATCTCCTTTTGGAAGCGCAGTGACACCTTCCATACTGGGAATCTGGCTTCTGAGGGTATTTTTAGAATTCGAGATAAACATATCATGCCCCATTTGTTTGGATCTTCCTCAGGGTTTACTTTAAATGAAGTGCAGATACAAGTTTCCTGGGTAAACTGTTCACCTTAGGGAGTGATAAAAACCCCTTTGGCCCAATACAATCACTGCAGTCTATCTGTTTAGATGTATGTGCTGCCAGAAATGTAAAATACACAAAGCTCAAATGAACAGTAATAAATAGGATCCATAAAATACATAAGACCTGTCTGGGGTGTAATTTGCACAGTTGAACAATTGAATTTTCCAGTGCAATTGTGCTCTCCAATTTTTTAAAGAGGATTCTGAAACTTTTAGCGACCACAATGATTCTGCTCTTCACATGCCAGAAAAAGCTGTGCTTATTCAAACGAAGTCATATATAATTGAAAATAAATTCATTTTGATCTCTCCCTGATAGATAGATCTTCAAGGAGAAAGCATACACTTGGAATAATTTTGAAAATGATACAAGGGGTTGCTTCTCATCAAATTCATAATGCACGGGAGAACAAAATTTTGTTAAATTTACAAGCTGTGTGGCTAAGAGTAGGATAGGTATTATGGCTGGGGAAAGCTGACTACCAAGGTGTTGAGCAGGATGACCAGCCTGAGCCTTCTGCATCAGTACGGTTTGGGGGCGGAGGAAGAGGGAGGGTATCAAATTAACCTTTAGAATTGCAAAGAAATATTTGTGTAGCGTAGCCAAAATTATTGATTTTAGTCAGAGTCTTTTGTAGGAGCTTTAAATTGGTTTGTAATTGGAAGAACAAAACTGAGATCTAGATACTTCAATCACTTTTTCCATAGCTGTTTAACGCCTGCAAGAAAACGTTCACCAAATTTCCTTTACATTGTAAACATCATATTGTTGTAATGAAACCATTATAACAAACTATGTAGCTGATACACCTCACTAAAGACAGAGGAAGGATTTTATAAGGTATACACGCACTGGGCTTGTTTGCTATTTATTACTTTATTTACTTGAATCATATCATCGTCTACTTAAGCCATGACTCTACTAAGTTGTTTAGTCCAGGCCAATGATAAAAACCTTACAGCACTACTGAAGGATCACATAGATAAATACTTAAAAAGAACCCAAAATCTGTTGGGGTAGAACTGAGACCTTTGCAGTTGGGTCAGTTCCGGCATTTACTGTCCTCACCATGCACTGATACACTCAACTCTATAACTGATTCAGCTTCCCAAATACTGCCCGCACATAAACTGACCTCTCAGCACTCCAGGGACTCCACAAAGAAACCCTTGGTAATGGATGCTGTGTGCAGCAGGTATTTCTGTCAGACATATTTTCAATAAACAGCTCGGATTCCTAATCCTGTTGAATCATCTCATCTTTACTAAAATTTATGTTAGTTACCTATAAAAATAAGCTGTCCCCTCCTCTGTTTCTCCACATTGTCATGGCTAGAGTTATTTTAATTGACTTTATTCTAAGTTGCCTCAAAAAAAAAAGTGTCTGAACAGAAATATCTGCACAACATTTTGAAAATGCTGGTGGTGGTATTTCATTACAGCACAAGATATTTTTACCTTCTGGAAATATTTGGCTATAATGGGCAAAGAAATAGAGAGAGTATGTTAGAACTCATGAATGAAAATACAAGAATTCACTATAGTTCCTAGAAATGAAGAGAAAAAAAGCCCCTCAAAACCACAAGCAAAAGAACGGAAAGATACGTGTGATAATGTCTGCAGTTGTACAACAATGTTATTGGTAATAACTTCTAGTGTCTATGGAGCAGCTTTATTTCTAATATAGTTTATAAAGATTAATTAACACGGTAACTAGCTTTCCGTTGTCCTCCCACTCCCATTGTATATATGGCAGTTGCTCAGCACTAAACTTAATTTCTCAGTCCGACTTTCACTGCTGCATTTTGTTTGACCTTGGACAAGTGAGCCAGTTGATCACAGTTACAGGGTCAAAAAGTCAACCCAGTAGGTTTTTTTCCATTGTAAGCAATGGATTTACAGAAGGAATGGATGGATATTTTTTAATACTGTGCTGCAATACACATTTAATTTTGATGAATGAGCCCTAGACAGGGTTTGAACCTATGAACTCTCATTACGAATCTGTCTAGGGCACAGTGGGTTCATTAGTCACTCCAATAGAAATGTATCAACAAATTTACTGAGGTTTCTATCTTAATATCCTGTCTGATATGTTTTTATTTGAAAGAAGCTTCAGTTTAAAATACCATCTTAAAAATAGTTTATAACATATGCAGAAATAGTAAAGTCTAAAACCCAATTTGAATTATTGGTTTCTTTAGTATCTCTTCCCTGTGCTAATCTTTATTCAGTTAATTTTCGTCCCCTGGCAATTCAGGTGTTGCACAGCTAAAGCCTTACATTTACTTTCAGCAAAATAAATTCAGACTTCCAACATGCATTTCTTCACACTTTCAAAAATTAATTGTTTTTAAACTGATTTCTCTGAAGTCTGGACTTTGTAATTGACTGATTGCCTGAAAAGACACTTTCTTTAAGAGAAAAAATAGTATAAATGAGTCAAGGCAGCACCTAAATTTAAGGTTAAAAGGTTTGTTTTCTTTTGGATAGATCTCCATGAATAATGAAAAGTTCTGTGAATTATAATTACACTCTCTGAATGCATCTACTTCAACCATATGACCTAACTCAAGTGATGGGTTAACCAGCAAATGTGTTTTCAGAGCCATAAACAAACTTAGCAGACACCAGGTTGCGGTTTTGAAAACAGGGTATCCTCTGTGTGTACGTTTCATCTAGTGAGGAGACATTAACATGAGTCATCAGATCCAAACTAAATTACACAATTCACTGTTAGAATAAGCTCATGAAGGCCAAAGACCTAAATAAAAAAACCCAACGTGATAAATTTGATGAAAGCAATATGTCTGGCGACATTGCTCAAGCACAATTGTTTGAAAAAGTGATTTATTGTTTGAAAAAGTGATTTATTGTTAGGTATTTATACAACCTCCCTAACTAATGATGGGAAGAAGAGAAAAGAGTGGGAATACTGGAGGAGATAAATCTAAAAGACTTCCTGAATACTCCGAAGATCTTTCCCACATTTTGAAGTAAAGCATTTCTGTAAAAATGTAGAATAAAATGTGCTTCAGTGAGGTCAGGGATGTTATCTTTGCTTGCAAGCCAAAATAACTGCTGTTCATTGTTTTACACCACTAGGGCTCTAGGTACCAACCCTTTGCACTGTGATTGCAACCTCCGCTGGCTTTCTGAGTGGGTGAAGGCAGGGTACAAAGAGCCCGGGATAGCCCGCTGCAGTGGACCTGACGCCATGGTGGACAGGCTGCTGCTCACAACACCGACTCACCACTTCCAGTGCAAAGGTAGGAGCAAGCTGGGAGGCGCTCTGTTCTGTCCTCTTGCTTTTCCTCCTATACTGTGCTTCATTTTTATACTCTTGGAAGCTGTTTGGTTTTAAAGTGAGTTTGGAGGGGCAGTGGGTTTGGCTTGCATATTCTGAACCATCACATTACATTCAAGTTGCATTTTCAAGTGTTCTTCCACAAAGTGCAGTTAACTGCACCGCTGGAAGGAAAAACAGCAAACCTCAGAAGAGTTAGTTATTCCTGTTGTTCGCACCAGATTATATAACGGCAAGTTAGCATGTAGGATGTTGTTAGAACTTATTTGAGCAAATAAATTGGTTTTGGCCTTCTACCCACCGCAGAAAACTTTGGTAAAATAGGGATTATTTTAAAAATATAGAGCACTCTAGTTGTTACGTACATTTACTTGAAAACTGAGAAACTGAGAATTCTTCTGGAAAGCAAATATTTACCAAAAAACCATTTTCATTTGAAGATCTGCAAACCGTCCTCATCAGCTCTGTATCAGAAACTGTAGATTATGGAAAATGTTTCATGTCTGAACACAGCGTACATTCATTCAGGAGAGGGTTGAGGTGCAGCTATTAACGATTGGGGGTAGTCAGTGATAGAAGTATGCTGCATTAGAGAGCAGTTAGACAAATGGTAAGGAGCCCACTTTTTTGTGGATAAAATAAGTAGCTTATTACTGAATGTAGATTAGGATATACCTGTGTGTTCTTATCGTAAAAAAAGTTTTGGAGGTTCGCTTAGGTTACTAGCAAGTACGTGAAGATGGAGCTATATTTATAGTGGAAAAGATGGGTCAGTAGCCTCTCTTAGAAATGGAAATGAGGGCATAAAGCCTGGTTTTATGTCTCTCATAGTGCCATGCACATTTACAGTACCACTTGGCCGCATGATTTTATAGAGGCTGCGATTAAACTGCTGAACAAACAAATGATGGTGTTGAGGTGGGTTTAGAGCACAAGTTCCCAAGCCTGAGCTGAATTTTACGTCCTTTCAAAGATATTTCTAATAACTGTAACCTTACGGTTTAATTACTTTGAAATGTCAGTCTCAAAACTATCAGAACTCTGACTATAATTATCAGAACTACAGACTTTATAATAGTCTCTCAAATGTGAAGTACAAATATACCATAAATACTAAAAATACCAAATAATGTACTTGTTCACACGAAGTGAAACAAAGAAAATGATCATATTTACATATTAAACAGGGTCTGAAAGTTAATCCAGAAAGAGAAGCTACATGACTTTTTCATTCTGAAACTGCGATATATCAATAGTTACGCTCACTTTCTCTCAAAACTAAGCAAGCAACTCTTAGGCAAGAGAGAAGTAAACCTGTGACCCAGACTATTAAAAACAGCTGTATGTTTTTTATGTAAATATTAGTTTGGTCCACTAGAAAGCTGGTGGGCTTTCTACTATCCCCAACTGTCTCCATGGCTCGCTTTATCTGAATGGAAAAGGTGAAAAAAGTGTTGATTCAGAGGTGGTCTTTGGACGAGCAGAAACTGTTGATGGTCTGGACGAGTGGCAGTATACTCCAAGAAGCTCCAGGCCCTAGCAAAATTCACCTTTTCTCATCACAATGCATATATTTTGAAAAACAACGCATGATTTGGTAGTCTAACTGAACCCAATTCCCACGTGCACATTTAAGATCCAATGCCTCGTGCTGTTCTCTCTGGACGTCAGTGATGCTCTTTTATGGTAAAGCAGCAGGATTTACAACAATGTCAAGTGCAGGTTTACCCTCGGGCTGGAGCCGTGTGCGTGGCCTGTGACAGGGTATGGTGCAGCCTCGGTTTGTCCTGCAGCTGCACCGCCCTCTCATCACTGAGTTGTAGCTGTGACGTGTGTGTCAGCAGAAGAGCAAGGCTGTCTGTGGGATGACACAGAATGTCCAAGGATATGTCTGTACTTCTGCCTCTGTAGATTCACTCCTAGCTCAAGTACTGCTAGCGCGGAGCTCGGGGCGGGCTGAACCCCCCGTGCCCCTGAAAGCCTGACTCATTGCTGCAAAAGTCATCCCATGCTGAGCTTGGTACCTTGAGATGCTTGTATAAGGGTAGTGCATAGGTGTCCTCTGTGACCTCCAGTAACTTTTACATTAAAAAAAAAAAGTAGAGTTTAACTTACTCTTGTTAAAATTATGTTTTTAGCCTGTGACTGAGCAGAAGGTTATGTCTCAGCAGAGCCAAGAAAATAAAAGTACGTAACGTGCAAGTCATGCAAACTCAGCTCTGCTTTTTATTAAATTGCCCTCCTAGTTATGCAGGAGAGGAAAGGAATGTGCTGGGCTGAGGGCATTTTGCTATACGGATTTATAAATCAAATCCACAAGGGCAAACTAATGAACTACTTAACTGCTAGGAACTAACACTGTTCTTATTAGCTCCTACATTGATTAGCTTTGATCTATGCCATAGGAATAAATGGAAAATGTACGCGTGTGTATTATGAAATAAATAAATAATAGAACAAATTCTGGCTTAGTGACCTCTAAATCTAGAAGAGCAGCACTGCTGCCTGTCTCATGAGCTCTCCAAGGAGCTACCTTCATATATTCTTTGTATATTCTACCTTCAAGACAAAAGTAGCTCGGATACGTTGCATTCCACCCCCTGTCAGTGCCAGAAATTCAGATGTTATTTCCTCTTGCTGTCCTAACTCCAAGTTAAAAACACGTGTGGCATTTAGTTAAACATGAACGCAAAGATCAAAAAGGACAACAACAGTCTTTTATGTCATTTTTTTGGATTTGTTACGTCTTGTGTACTTTTTCCTCATTGTTGCATGTTGCACTCTGCAATCAGTGACCCTGATAACACCACCATCAGTATAGGATCAGGATATAGCCTTTACATTGCAGGTGCTTTTCAGCTGAGACTCCTTGGTACCCATTTCTGTCATGTTCTTACCCCCTGTTGGTGCTGCGCAAGTATTCACAGTTAATAATGAAGGTTTATAACTCATACAGGACGGTCCAAAGCAAATCCTTGACTGAAAGGGATTTTTTCATCCCCATCTTTGGTAACCTTCTATAGCTCCGCCTTCTCTCTAACATCAAGTATAAGCTGCTTTTCTTCACTTTCAGGATGTTTCACAATTTAGTCCTCCTTATCATTTATCACGCAATAACAGAAGCTCTGTGCCCACTTCTGATTAGCACAAGACCGGTTTTAAGTTATTTTAAAATGTATTTCCTTAAAAATGAAATAAAATTATTTTAGGGTCTTTACTGCCCGATATAATTTAAGCCCTTTTGAAGTGTTATGTTTTATTTTTTACGTGTAAAAGCTGTTAACTGATTAATATTTGAAATTTAGCCACTTCAAAATCACCATTTCTTTAACTGTAAATGTAACTGTCTAAATTAGCTTTCTGTAAAATCTCAACAGTAAAATATTGACTCGGTACCCCAAATGTACTTAGTATTGGTTTGGTCTGTGTTAATTTTCCTGCTCACCCCCAAACATTACTACTTCTCTGGAAGAGTTCTGTTAAAAAATGTAATTTATTAAATGGGTTTAAATATGGCCATGTATACTTACCTGCATACATTTACATCTTTGCATATTTGTCTTTGTTGCATTTTGCCGAGATAGCTGAATGTTGATAATCATTCTTCTGGGCAGAGCAGGAAGAAAATAAGGTTTGAACTCTGTTAAAATTAAGGATGGTAGAACACTTTGCACCTAAATATTCCCGTAAGCCTCTAACTAAATCTTTCTTATGCATGTTTTTCATTTCTGCTGTTGCATCTGCACTTTCATTCTTGTCACCAGCCATAGAAATGTCATGTTATAGTTCCCTAAGGGTTGCTATTGCAGAATTTCCAGCACTGAGGGAAGGAAAAATTGCTGAAAGCCATATATATATATATATAAGCCCACTCTCTGGAGATTCCCAACATGTTTTTTCAGAGCTGATGTTTGCAAGTCCAGGAGAATATAAGCATTGTTGAGACCTGCCTAGCACTTGATTTAAGTACTTTAGATCTCTCTAATCCCTGGGAATCCCATGCTGTTGTGTAAAGTTGCACCCACAGCATGTGCGTTTGTGCCAACGCAGGGTGAATACTGCATTAGGGAAAAATGTATGTGTGAGTACGGGAAGTATTAATTTTGTAATCCAGTTCTCTATTAATACACTGTGTTTTGCCTTTCCAGAGCCGGTAGATATCAGTGTTCTGTCCAAGTGTAATCCCTGCCTCTCCAATCCATGTAAGAACAATGGGACATGCAACAATGATCCGGTGGAGTTTTATCAATGCACTTGCCCTTTTGGCTTCAAGGTATGACTACAAATGAACTACATGAAAAGCAATAAAGTGTTCCCCATCCCTTCTGTTTTCTTAATTGTTGTACCATGAGAAGTCAATTTTACAGGCAACTGAGCTCAAAAGATCCCTTACTCAAGCAGATTGTGTGTGACCTTTCAACTGCGCCCCACTACAAATTTTATCCTGTGCAACAGGAAAGGCATTTCTTCCTCTCCGTGCCAGGACTATACAGATCATCCTGAGCAACTTGCTCTAGTTGACCCTACTTGGAGCAGGGTGGTTGGACTAGACGATCTCCAGAGGTCGCTTCCAACCTTGGGCATTCTCTGATTCTGTGATGTAGACATCCATATGAAAAGGCAAGTTGATTTTATCTTCCTTTTCGTTTCTTTTCTTTTGCCAGCAACAAGATAACCATTTCATGGGCTGCCAGACCGAAGGGGAGGCAGCTTAGATGAGAATTAAGGGCCAGTTTAGTCCACAGTGACAGAATGTTGATACTTGCTAGCGTACATCCATCTCACACAGACTGATTAGCAGAAAGGTGATAACTGATTAGACACAACCGCTAGCTCAGCTGTCTCTGTCTTCTGAGCCCTAATGTCCATAGAGTGATCCGCAAATGTGAAATCCTGGAGACGCCAAGCATTGTGAGCATGCAGTGTCAGTATCTTGATAACACATTTGAAAATTGGAAAATCGTGTCATTGAGGGATGCAGTTTCTTTGGTAGTGATGTATAACTCCCATTGTTAACACCGCATCATGAGAGCTTAAGGCTACCAAGACTTTGTTTCAGACTTGACAGAAGTGGAAACCTAGCTTAGTAGTCAGTAGCTGAAGGATTAAGTATAAGTAATAAATGAGGCATATGAGCTGTTTCACAGCCGGGGGGGGTTCGGATGTTATGACCAAAGAAGTACGTTACATCCTGTAGACTGTGATTTTATTTGCCTCATTGGATATTTCTTACGGAGTCTTGGTCAGTTGAAGCAGCTGCTCATAAAACACAGAGTAATAAGAACTATAGGGAAAAAAAAAGAAGGGCAAAACCAGACATAGGTGTGGGAAGTACGCACAACTATCCATGTCTTACATTTCAGGTAGGATTTAGGAATTAGTTGGTTCTGATGATATCACCATTTGCCTTCTCTATTTGCCTAGGATACATCCCAGATGGTAACAGAGTAATTGTGGTAGATCCCTGAAACATTGGAAAAGGGAATATGTAAAGCTCATTTCTTCTATTTCACCCCAGTGTCCCCACGCTTGGTACTCAAGAATAATAACAATTCTCCTAAATAATTGAAAAAGCCATTGGAAATTTCCTCTTATTAAAAATCCTTCTACCCATTGGCATATCAACGAGCAACTTTTCTAGGATCTTAAAGGACCGCATTGTCAAAAAGTCATTCAACTGAAACTAACTACTTGGTAACAATTGATTTGTCTTTGCAATGAGGGAAACTGGCTGGTTATCTCCTCAGGTTAATAGAACAGTCATTTTAATTTGATATTTCACATAAACTAGATTGAATTCTTCACATGGGACCAGGTGACTGTTAGGATAACTTGAAAAGTAAAAGCTTTCAAAACTAGCAGGAAAATACATAAATCTTTGTGTATGTCTTACTTTATAAGGCAGGTATCGTGGAACAGATATCCAGGTAGTTGAAAGTAGAAATGTGTTTGTTATGAGCATACCTTTTTTTTCCCCGTAGTTTTTTTCTTTTTTTTTTTATAGTATTTCTGTATCAGCAAATGCACGAATATAGATGCATTTATACTGCTAAAAGACATGTTTACAAAGAGAGGATTTATTAACAAGAATAATCAAGAATAATCCTCTAGTTATATTAGCAGTCACTTTCTAGTGTACATTAGACCTCAGTATGCATCGTTTTACTTGGAAAGGCTTTGATAAACTCTTGAAGTGACTCAGTTTAAACATCTCATAGAGCATCCAGCTTTTCTCCTCTCTCACACACTTTCTCAGGTGACATTCAGTGTGTGAATGTAAAACCTAAAACCACTTGTGTGCTTGTAAGCACCAAGCTGTCATCCAAGCGTGGCAAAGAGCAAATAGACCCAGGCATGGCACTTAGAGCAGAGTTTAAAAATACAGACTGGGTAACAGTACAGGGAGAATTGGTGGAAATTTAATAAGCAAAAAAGAACTGCGTGTCTTTACCACAGGTTTTTGAATAAAAATGAAATTTGACAGGTCCAAATGCAAACCATATGAAAGGAGCACTCTATCTACCACGCAGTTCTCCACCAGAGATTCATGCTAATTCAATAACAATACCTTGCTTCCTTCTCACCAGCCAGCACCAAACAGCTCTGTCCATCTGGAAGCTATTTCCCAGACCTTGATAAATTGCCCTAAATCTGCCCTCTCAGCATTTGTTTTTCCTTGTTTGATGTAGATTTTGAAAAAATCCTGTGTGGAAGAGTGCATCAATAAAGTGAAAAACCCACCCTTTTTTCAAATGTAAGCTCATTCAAATGAGCTGACGGCTTTATAATGTTCCCTGGAAAGGGACAGACAGTTACAGACCGCTTTCTGGGGTTCCTGTGCTCATGCTAGCCTTCAGAAAAAAAACAGCAGGCCAACTAGCAGAAAGCCACCTAAGTTACCAGTTGCCAAACTGGTGCCTGATGGAGTCAGGAACTTCCACCAGTCAACTGTAGTTGCAAAAGCCTATAGTTTTATTTTTCACTATCACATTGATGATGGCTCAGTCTCTTATTTTTCATGATCACAAAAATGTTTTTGCTATTGAATGCATACCTTATGGGGGGCTTTTAGCAATGTGTCATGCTGCCCATGATGGGTTTGAGTAAACTTAAAAGTGAGGCAACTCATGGACCACCTGAGCTGAGAGGCCAGTGGGCCAGGCAGTTGTGTTTGATGACAGAAATATAGATTGCTTGCTTAGGAATGGGGAAGGCTATGGGCTGATAGCTATCTTTGCTGCTGCTCTTTCCTTTAAAATGGGTGATGAATGTGTTTGCTATAGATAAGCCATGGTGGAAACAGTGGGGTTTCGGTTGTTCTTTGGGGACAAAGCCCCAAAGACAGTGGGAGATGGTGTGAGAGTGCCACCTACGGCGACTGGCAGGCTGCACAAGCTTGAGCTCCAGGGTGCCACCAATGCTGGCAGGAAATGTCTCTTAATGTTATGAAACTTGTGTTTTCATATTAAACACGGACATAGGTGTAATTATCCAGTGATTTTTTTTTCTATTCTCCATAGCATTCTTTGAAAGAATATTTAAATAATATGTGTGGTTTAGATCGTGAAGTATGATTACAAGTAGAGAAATGAAGCTTTCTTCTGCTTTAAATGCTGCTGACCACCTGCAGTGCAAGTGTATGTGAGTGCAGCTGGTGGCTGCTAAATAGATAACGGTACCGTACTAATTCATTTGTCCTGCAGAGTGTGTGGCTTTTATGTATTCCCATTGATATTGTAAAATCGAGTCTATGGGTGTTAGAATTCAAGAGAATAATCAAACTTGCAATCAATAAGCCATTGAGAAAGGATTTCCTTGAATAGCTGTAGTAAAAACTGAGGTGAGTGAAACCAACACCCAGTGTACTTTGCCCTTGCTGTATTCTGAAAACGCCCTTTTGGATTTGTTGGCTGATTTTTGTGTCTTTCATTCTTTTTTTTTTCTTAAAACTGCAGTAACAACAAATGAAGGAGAATAATTTTCTTTCTTCCAAAAAGAGTTATTCGTAGAACTGAGGAAAGAGAGTTTAAAATACATCTGTGTTTTATCTGAAATGAAAGAACGTTGCCAACCTGGAATATGAAATGCAGTACCTGCCTAGGCATCACCAGAGCCTCTTTGATTGCTCAGCTAAGTAGGAGCCTGAGCTGTTGGGCTGCAGGATGTTGGTCAACTCTGGGTTTTGCTGTTTACCGAAAGCTGTCTGAAATGGAAAGTGAAGATAGGTAAACTTAGTATAGCACGTATCCCACACTTCAGACAATAGATGCTGATGCGTGTCTGTGGTAGAGTTGCTCTGTAAATTTTATCCAACTCTATTCACCTCCCTGTTGAGTTCAGCCAGTGTCCTGACTTTTCTAGCAGCACTGCAGTATCTTGAGGGTTCAAGCAATTTCACCAGTCATCCAGAATGACAGATACAATTGGAAAAATCCTGGGTAAAGCTCTTGGGCTTTGGAGAGACAGTATTCTTTGCAGCCAGACTCTTGTGGTGGGAGGCATTATAGTGAAGCCAGAATGATATTTAGTGAGGAAGCTGGCTCCAAAGTTCTGCTACGAATTTGGCTCTTCCTCCTCGCCGCCCCCTGCGCCAGGTTTTTGTCCCTGAAAACAGGGTTAGAAATTGAGAATCTCAGAACAAAGTGTCTCTGGGATATGCGGGATACGTGTCTATCATATGCTGTACACAGATTTAACTAATGTGCCAGCCCTTGAGCGGATAGATGTAGCTGAGCAGAAGCTGTGACTGCTCAGCACAGGGCTAATAAGCGGGTTATATCAGTACAGACCCCATACCATTAGCACGGACTCCGTGCTGCGCTGACTGTATCATTCACTCATGGGGGTGCACATGGCCTTGCACTTGTTTGGAGCATGGGCAAATGAAGTTTGCTGTATTTAAACTTTGCCATGTGGATGTACTTCTGTAGCATTACATGAATAATCTGTCAGAGTCCTAGAATAATCATAGAATCATAAAGGTTGGAAAAGACCCCTAAGATCATCAAGTCCAACCATCAACCCAACACCACCACGCCTCCTAAACCAGGCCCTGGAGTGCCGCGTCTACATGTTTTTTGAATACCTTCAGGGATGGTGACTCCACCACCTCTCTGGGCAGCCTGTTCCAATGCCTAACCACTCTTTCGGTAAAGAAATTTTTCCTGATGTCCAATCTAAACCTCCCCTGGCACAACTTGAGGCCATTTCCTCTTGTCCTATCGCTAGTTACTTGAGAGAAGAGTCCAAGACCCGCTTCACTACAACCTCCCTTCAGGTAGCTGTAGAGAGCGATAAGGTCTCCCCTCAGCCTCCTCTTCTCCAGACTAAACAGCCCCAGCTCTCTCAGCCGCTCCTCATAAGACTTGTTTTCTAGTCCCTTCACCAGCTTCGTTGCCCTTCTCTGGACACGCTCCAGCACCTCAGTGTCCTTCTTGTAGTGAGGGGCCCAAAACTGAACACAGTATTCCAGGTGCGGCCTCACCAGTGCCCAGTACAGGGGCACAATCACTTCCCTACTCCTGCTGGCCACCCTATTCACCAGCCAGGATGCCATTGGCCTTCTTGGCCACCTGGGCACACTGCCGGCTCATGTTCAGCCGGCTGTCAGCCAGCACCCCCAGGCCCTTTTCCGCCAGGCAGCCTTCCAGCAATGGCTGTTTTAGGAGTATTCAACATAGAATTGGTCTTAAAACGTAGATATGGTAGTGTTTGCTCATGTACAGATTTTCTGGCCAGCTCTTACAGCTCAAGGCCGAGACAGTGCAAGTTTATTCCAACGGGCCAGTTTCTCACTTAGTTATGCTGATTTGGATGGGGTTATATGAATGTAACCGAGTGTAGAGTTTGGCTGCTGATGCATGCCAGCTGTGTGAGAGTCTGTGCCTAGATTGTTAGGCTAATACTGTTTGGAAATATAACTCCGTGCTTTTGTTTCTTTGTATCTATTAACGTATGCATATAAGTCCCCATATACATCAGTCAGTGCACAAATAAATCCCCGAGTTGGAATTGCAAAAGGAGGAGAAATTGGAAGAAAGTCTTAAACCAGCCTGCCCTCATCCACGTGAGACAGGAGAGCAAACATCTCTGCCTTCACATGTTACTCTGTCTTGGCCTCTTTCCTCTCCCAGTGTCAGGGTCAGGGGAACAGACAGTGGAATGTAAGCTCAATGCCAAGTTTTCATATGAAGAAATCAGTGCAGCTGATTCTGCCTTGAACTTTCATTCTGATAAATTCTCCTGGAGCATGTGTTTATGTGATCTGGGCTGGTTTATTTTTTATTTGTTTGTTTTAACCATACTTAAAATACTTATTAATGAATGTTGAAGAAGCATTTTCCACTCAGTATAACAAAGCAGAAAGCCTTTAGGGATGAAAAGTAATGGGTGGCCGCGTAAAATGAGGAGACCTATATTTGTGTATGGATTTCAAGGGCAAACACCAGTGTCAGCAGTAGGTGGTTATAATTTCATATAATGCTCCTAGGGCAGAAAAAACCTCCAGAAATCACAGTATTTTCCTGTGAATGCTTATTCTGTAAAACTTACTATGCATCAGGCAGATTTGTGTTTCTTTCTTTTTGCTCTTTCTGTTATAGTAGGTCTAAAGAAAATGGAGATTTACATCTAGAAGAGCATAAAAATGAAAGGCTTAAGGAGGGATTACCACCACAGTTGCTGGCTGAAGGTGGCGAGGCATGCATGCACCCGCTGCAAGCCCTGTAAAAAACATAGTAATGTATTGTGGCATGCCTTAATGAGAGCTCTTAACAATAAAGCCAACTCTGAAGAAGTATTTCCATTTTTGTTAGGCCAGCAAGAAAGCAGATGTTGAGCAGCTTCAGGCATTTGCTGTGTGTGTTGAGTGCTGCAGCAGGAGAACTAGCTGAGCAGTTAAAGTGACTAGTAAGCCACAGGTGGGCACCGTCATATTCATTCTTTTGTCGATGTGGATTATTCCCCCCCGCTTTGTTTTAACTACTGTTTTTCTGGTCTAGTTCTAAATGCCTTAAGAGACCAAGCTTCTAATCTTTCTTTTCCCAGGGTAAAGGAGTTGTTTTTATTGGCGTTTAGTCTGAATTTCAGGCTCTTGTCCTGTTTGCCTGGCCCTATTACACTAAATAATAATTTTTCTTCCTCTGTGGTTTGTCTGTCTTTCAGGTGATTGCTGGTTGCTATAACTCTGTTTAATCAAGTTCTTTGTAACCAGCTCTTAATTTTGTGCATCCCACTATTTCCGCATAATTGAATCAGTTGAAGTAGTTGGTCACAGCTGAAAATCCTTATTGTTAGATTTTCTTGTGATTGTCTGTCATCTATTATCCCTGAGGCTTTCTTGGCATTGACTGTACTTGACAATATGACTTTCGGGTTTCTTTTGTTGTCCACGAACATGAACAGAGGTTATCCTAGGAGGTTAATTGCCTTATTTTCCCCTTTCCTTTGGGGATGATGGAATTGGTGAAGTTGCTTTAAGCAGTCTAAGGTGAGAAGAAAACTTTGTTTATCGTGTGAGAGTAAACTCTCTCCCGTTAATAGAAATTATATAATGCCAGACTAGCTTGAGAATTAGTAGGCTACTGTGTAGGGGTAAGTGCACATACACTGCAGGTAAAGTCGTACCAAAGCTCTCTGCAGTCTGTTGCTGACAGTGTCAGGCTCCAACGCTGAGCTGGTGCAGGACCGATGCCTGTCTCAGTGGCCCCCCGGGGGTCCCCTCCTCGTACTTCTGAGCGCCTCTGAAATAAATGTTTTGCTTTTGCTCGTTGTCGTAGTGGACGTGTTTGATTTCTTTAGTAGTCTGAAAAATTCATTTGCATGTTTGCTTCTGAAAACATCGCTGCCTGCCTGGGTTACCTGTCACAGTTCAACCCTCTATCAAATTACAGTCTTGGTTTATGCCAGAAAGGATTGCTGGTATTTCTGAACTGGCAAGCCTTGTGGGGGAAGCTTTACACAGCTTCCACAAGCGAAACAGATTATACTGGCATTTTTGCTGATATAGCATGTATTTCAGCGTGAGCCTTTTATCAGTACAGAACACCAAAAGCCTGCATCCTTAACAGGCAGGGATACACCAGCAAAAGTTTCTTCAAATGGACTGTGACTCTTCCAGCATCTTTAACTCTATTTATTTCAGAAATGTAGTGAGTGCTCTGGAGAGGTTTTTTAATCACAGAAGCCCTGCCTCATGTTAGGTTTCATTGGGTTCGTGCATGTGATGTGTCCCTCCTCCCTCATGCAGGCTGCGTTCACTAGCTTAAGTGTTAGGCATAGGTTAATTGCCTTGAGCAATAAGTTTAAAATACAACAATTATGTTTTCTTTTTTTTCTTATTTCTTATTAATAGGAATTGTGCTTTCTGTACAAATGTCCAGTCTTTATAACTTTCTCTGCAGTGTTCACGTTAAAAAAGAACCACTGGCTTTTGATAGCCTGAGAGGGAAAGTTTTGTTGTCACTGCAACATGTATTTTAAAATAAATAGGCCCTTAAGTATTTTGAGGGTTCTGAAAACATTGTTCTCATTCATGAATATTGGTTGAATTAGAGCCTACATATAAAACATTCAATGTCTTTTTTACATCATATATTTTTGGTTGGATTTTATGTGGAGAGGCAACCCTGGGCAAAATCAACTATTTTCAGTGTCCCTAATTTTCTTCTACATCTCCCAAAACATTCATACAGTGATCTGCATCAGGCAGTTGATTGAGTAACCTTGGAAGCTCTATGGCACCTGCCCCATCCAGTTTGGCACCTCTGGAGTCAGTTCAGATATGTGCTATGTGAATTGGCTCCGTGACAGAGGAATGACATATCTTCTGTCATTGATTAAAAGCCCAAAAGACCATTGAAACCCAAAGCGCTAATGTAAGGAGAGGTTTAGAAGGACAATCAGGATTTACATCGTAATTAATATAATTGCAAAATAAACCTCAGATGTCTGCTGAGAATTAAATTTCATACTCATAGGAGAAGAACCAGAGATTTTAAAAAATAATATGATGAATCCTTGCACTTTGACTTTGACAGGCATATTCTTGATTACTAGCTACGGAGGTAATGGAAGGTATATTATACCCTGGAGGATCATAAATCTTTCTGATTTAAATAAAATGAGGGTTAGGAGAGCAGAGTTCACCTAATTTGCTATAAATTGACAATTGTGATTTATTAACAAGGACAAGGAAGTCACTAAGAAGTGCTGCTGCCATGCCCAATTATTGTTTAATCAGGTGCCAGATGAGGCTAGACTGGCATAGAAGGTAACTACACAGCGCTGAAGATGGTGGGGTATAAATAACTATTATCTGTATTTTTACTTCAGACACTAACACTGTGAAAGTTTTCAGAGGAGTCAAATCAGCCAAATGGTGGGGGCGGGCGGGCAGCAACAAAACCAATATCAAGTATCTTTTCATAATCTAGCTTTTGTGCCATTTAGCAAATAGTATTTCTCATGATGCTTGTGAGCAGCAGGCAACTTTTTTGTTGTATGCTTATGTCAATGTAAGTACAACTGTATACACAACGATACTGAACTACAAAAAGAAATCAGAATTGTCTAGGTAAATTAAAATTTATTTTAAAACTTTTTTCAAAACTAGAAATGGATGAAATTAATTATTTTTTCATGTTAAATTAATTGGCTTGTAAACAGCAATCCTCAGAAGGTACATTTTTATTGCCCCAGTGGGACAGATGACTAAAGAGAAATAGTTAATTCATCAGCACTGTGTGTACCCTAACCTAGAGGCATCCAAGACATGGATGTCCGTAGCAAGGTCTGCATTTAGAAGGAGGAGTCACAGCCTTTTTGTGAACAACAGATGATCAAAATCTTTCAACTTCCACCTGGCAAGGTAAAAGCAGTCTGATCCAAAATTATTGTGATATTATCCATGCCTTGCCAAATAACTTCTATATATGCCTAAGCAGATGGATCTGACATACACCGTGCCAGCTCTTGTAGTTGCTTGACCTTGCCAATGAGCGTCATCTACATCTTTTCCAGATTGAGGCTTAGCCATTATGTCCACGGCCAGAAAGAGCATAAACAAGGAAACAGTATTACCTGGATATGCTGAAGAACTTCATACTACTGTATATAGATAGTAGCGTGTAAGCAGTATACATATATCTTAATATTGGTGCAATCAATTAGGAAATCAGTTTCAAATGGTTCCAGTGGTAAAATAACAGTAGAGTAATTCCCAAGGCTATATTTTTTAGCCCTTCCTGCAAAAGAATTTAGATTCATTTTATATTTTAAAGGTAGTTTCATTCTTCACTCAGATTGCAACATCTCTAATCATTTGATAACTAAGTATTCCCTTCACAAAGCTGTGTAGCTGTGTTTGCAGTGATCGCTGAGGTGTCTGGGTCCTTCATGCTGCAATTAGCGTAAGATGGCATGCTAACTTTCATAACCTCCTTTAAGATTTGCAGTACACGTAAAACTTTTCCTTTTCATGCTCTCATTATAACAAATACTGGGTTTCTTTGCAATGAAAGGGTCTGAAATACACAATTGTGAATAGAATTTGAGAGAATTTTTCCTACCAAACTTGTATCTGGGTGTATTGGCTGTGTAGCTGAATTCATGGCATCGTGTTTCCTTGGCCAATTATGCAAAATTCTTCTTGTTTCTCCTTTGTATTTATGGCTTCTAAATGTATTTATTACAGGGAAGCTGCTGAATACCTCCTTCTTATTTCCTAGCTTAATTTTCTAGTGGAATTGAGGTTTATGTGATAAAACTTTGTTTGTGAGACATCTCTTTCCCTTCCTGCCCTGGGAATATTTCAATTTACTCTCCAGTTTTGACTATTTATGACAGAGGGATAAAGGTTTCAAATGGTGAAAGGCAGCACTGGTGAAGATGCCACTATGTAAAAGTCTGTAACATCAGTTTATACCTTATTGGATAGCTGTATGCCATAACTTCAGGAAAACCTTTGATCATCGTTCTCACTTTACTAAGCGTGAAAGAAGCAAAACTCAAGTTAAAAGGCCATTCAAGAGTTTAAACTGCATTCTCTTTCTATGCTGAGTGTCTGTGTCTTCCATNATCTCATCTCATTCTTCTATATGAAGCATCAGGAATCATGACTTGTTGACACACCACATTTAGCCCTTCACTCTGCTATTAGACCTTTGCAGGTCTGAATATATGAACGAGTCCCGCTGGCGCAGGCAGATGTAGTTTTAACACTCAAGCAATCAGCATGCATCGGAATTGTTCAGAAAACTGTGTTTAATAAAATACTTCCCGAGCTCTGTGGAAGCAGAGCAAAGCTATACATAGTGCCTGTAAGTGTCCATTTTTTCTTAATTTCACAACATTAGGAAGTTAAAATTTTAAAGCTGGCAGATACTTGTAAGTTTGAATAACATTCCTGAATACATACTTATAGAACTCATTGTACTTCTCAGTTTATCTTTCTGTGAATTTTCCTTCAAGCCTATCATGAAGTGGAAGATTTACTTAACCTTTTCCCGTAGTGTAATGATTGCTTATTAAATTCTGACCAAGACACCTGTAAGACAAGTGCATTAACGTTTGTGAGACTGAGAGTTGGATGTGGATGCATTACTTCCACTATTAGGAATGTAAAGAACTAGGTTTGCAATAAAGTATCTTTGTAGCTGGTAATTTTGTCTGATTTCGCTAAAAGCTTTAGGTGTATTTAGAGCTTGGTAATTAAGTGGTTTATGAAAATTTCCTAGTTCTTAATTTAAACTCTCTATCAACTATATTTGTCTTCATCTAGTATTTTTACTAAACACATGAACGCTACCATCTGTTCTCTACATATACCGTCTAAATAAAATTTATTATGAACACATTGTATATTGTTAACAACTCAAATAAACTTTGGTATTTCTTTTGCGTAGCTCGTATTTCCAGCTTGCTTCAAAACATTGTAGTCATTGAACAAGGCTGTAATTAGCTGGAAAGAGGTCTCCCTATTCACAAACCATTGAAGTTGGATAGACTTCTGCTTCTCTGCAGGTGTCTTCATCACTGGCTGGATCATTTTTCTACTGCAGTCAGCGGTGATAGTTTTCTACACCAGGAGGTTTCTACCTGGATTGTCTACCTGGGAGGTTGTCTACCTGGAATTCCTGGAGAAATCCAGGTTGTCTACCTTTATTTCTCGAAGGCTTTCAATACTGTTTCCCACAGCTTCCTCCTAGAGAAACTGATACGTTACGGTCTAGCCAAGTGGTCTGTGCGGTGGGTGGGGAACTGGCTGACAGGCTGCACCCAGGGGGTGGTGGTAAATAGCTCCCTTTCAAACAGGCAACCTATCACAAGTGGGGTCACCCAGGGATCAATATTGGGCCCAACGCTGTTTAATATCTTCATAAGTGTTCTGGATGATGGGATCAAGCGTACCCTGATGAAGTTTGCTGATGATATCAAACTGAGTGGGGAAGTGGACACTTCAGAAGGGAGAGCCACCCTGCAGGAAAAGCTGGATAGGCAGGAAGAGTGGGCTAACAAGAACTTTATGAAGTTCAACAAGTACAAGTGTAAGGTCTTGCACCAGGGAAAACATAATCCAGGAGTGCAGCACAGGCTGGGATCTACCCGGCTGGGGAGCAGCTCTGTGGAAAGGGACGTGGGGGTCCAGGTGGACAATAAGCTCGATATGAGTGAATAGTCTGCTGCTGCGGCAAAGAAAGCCAACAGAATGCTGGGTTGGATCAACAAAGGCATCACCAGCAGAGATAAAGAAGTCATTATCCTACTCTACTCAGCGCTTGTCAGGCCACACCTGGAATACAGTGTTCACTTTTGGTCTCTGCTATACAAAGAAGATGTGGACAGGCTGGAGAGGGTCCAGAGAAGGGCCACAAAGATGATCACAGGTCTGGGAAGCCTGCCATTTGAGGAAAGGCTGAGAGAACTGGGTTTGTTCAGCCTTGAGAAAAGAAGACTTAGGGAAGACCTTATCACCATGTTCTAGTATTTAAAGGGTGGCTACAAAGAAGATGGAGACTCCGTTTTTACAAGGAGTCACATGGAAAAGGCAAGGGGTAATGGGTACAAGTTACTCCTGGAGAGATTCTGATTGCACACAAGAGGAAAATTTTTCACAGTGAGAACAATCAGCCATTGGAATAATCTCCCCAGGGAAGTGGTGGCTTCCCCCACATTGGACACTTCTAAGATTCGGCTGGACAGGGTGCTGGGCCATCTTGTCTAGACCGTGCTTCTGCCAAGAGGGGTTTGACCAGATGATCCTTGAGGTCCCTTCCAACCTGGTATTCCATGATTCTGTGATACCTTGTTTGTGCCTGTGGCTAGCTCCATGCTGCCGCCTCTTATCTGTGCCCACTGCTGTTAGAAACAGCTGAAGGATCACACTAAAATGGACAGAGGTCAAATCTCTGCCATGTGATCTTGAATGAAGCTCTCAGTCTTGATAGACAATACTAATTTGTGAAAATTAATTAGGAAAAAAAATCATTGCAGTAGTTGAAACAGTGTCAAAGCAAACGCGTGCTTTTGTATCGTATTGTGCTTTGTTCTTCCTGCTGAGGTCCTTTTTAGTTTTTGCTACTTGTTCCTGGGTGTTTTACTAATCATGATGTAATGTTTGCCAGTATTGGATACTTGTAAAGGTTAGAATTTGGCACAGCAGTATATACATACAGCTTATATATACCCTAGCGTCCAGTACGGTTAATTACTGTTGAGGATGAAATGAAGAATTGACACTTCCTAAGTATGGTGGATAGTTTCTGTTCTCATTCACTGAAATATGGAGCTGGAGCAGCCTAGATAAAAGCTGGACCAGCTGAGGTACTTCAGATTTAAAAAGGCAGCTGAACTCTGAACATACATGTCTTCTGATTAGTTGCAGAAATTTTATGTTTCAACACCTAATCCTTTCCTCTCCTACAGAAAATGAGAGAAATTATATAAAAGTGTTTTGGACCTGATGCTTTCCTATCAAACTAGACAAAAACTTGTTGCAGCTTAAAAAAGCTCTAGAAATAAAACATTGCCCATAGAGGGACCTTCATCCTCTTTCTGTGAATTGCTGAGACAGTCATATCTTCTTGCCTGTCCTTGAAACAAAGTCTGTGCCCCTCTTTCTGATTCAGACTTCATTAAAAGGCTCTTTAGTCTTGAAGCAAATGTACAATATTCTCCTTTGTAACAATAGTTATTTCCAGGGAATGTAATTCAGAGTTTTTCCCAACTCACAGATAAATTAATTTTAGTGATGCTTGACAGAAATTCCGTTTTTCCAGTAAGAACAGTCTTACTGTAAATTGAGACTAGAGAATTGCATTATTCATTTGAAAGATGTTTCTGGAATGTCTTTAGGCTCTTCTGGGTAGTGACAGTCTTATACAGAAATAAAATGGCTTTGCTTTGCTGTAGATTTATTAGTACCAAAATCTTCTGCAGCTTCTCTCCTTCCAGAATTCTTTGTTTTTCATAGTCTTCTGTGTTAGAGAAATTGTACTTGCTTTGTGGGCTCTCAATGTGCTATTGATAAAGTCAACTCAGAGAAGATAATCCTCAGAGAAATATTAAGTGCTGTTTGCCCATTTATTACAATGAGTAAACTGAGTCAGAGAGACTCTAATTTTCCTAAAGCCACATAGCAGCTTAGTGTTGTAATTAAGTCTGATTTAGCGGCACATACTAATTGGTTTCCATGGTGCCTGAGGCCCAAGAAGCCAATAATTCAGCCATGTTCAGTACAGAAATGGGAGCTGAGCCTAAGTCATGAGAAATTTCATGTGCCAGTGAGAGATGCCTTGCTCTCATTTTAACATTTGTCTTTATTAAATTTTTACAAGAACATTCAAAATAATCTGAGTAATTACAGTAGAAGTGATGGGACTGTTTTAGACGGTGTTCAACTGTGACAAAAACCTTCAGAAAAACAGATGCTGTGGTTTCTGCTTTGCTTCTTGCTATGCTTAGCTGCAAAGAGCTTAATATTTTAGTGATACAGGGATGAAGAGTTCGTATGAAACAGAACTAACTGATGTTAGTGAAGTATCTATAAAGTAGTCAATTCTTCAGGGACACAGGAAAAATATTTGTGATCTTAGAAATATTAAAAATGGCATCTTCCAGCCTCGCTAGGATAACGTCGTAAACACACAGGATTCACAACACAGATGGACAAAACACAGGCAGTGTTGCAGAAGGATGGCAGCAGATTAGTGTTAATGCTGCATGGCTCGCATCCGTGAAGTGCTGTGGACCACATGGTGCCAAAATAAAACCTGCATGAGCTTCCCTCGGCGCTTTCCCAATTCTTCCCTGAGACATTTGGGGCTCGGGGTTTCAAATGGAGAAGGACAGGCTGTTTGGCAAATGCAGCATGGATGAAGCAGAAACCCTCTCTGCCAGGTCTTGGGTGAGGTCTTTGCATGCTGCCTGCACTGCTGTGTTGGGGGAATGAACTCACAGTGAGGCAGGGGGTTGGCCAGGTCTTTCTGTTGTTCTTTGGAAAGGTTTCTCTTCTGATTCAACCAAGGAAAAGGATGTCCCTTGCTACTTGTATTTGCACAAATTTTAAAATGCAAAGCTGCTTCTCCTCTCTCTGGGGAATGCTGGGGACAGAGCCCCAAGAAACACAGCTTTGTCTCCCATTTCTGTAACAAAGCTCCTCTGTGGTGTTAGATGGAAGTATAATTACTGTGTGTCTCAGTTCTTCCCACAGTACGATGGCAGTATGTCCCGCCTGACAAAATATTGAAGATTTCAGTAGTATTTGGAGGACTGAACTGTATGATCTGTGAATGGGAGAGCCTAGCACTGTGAGTGGACAGGCCAGATCAAATGAACTCTGTAGAGTTTCAGAATTCTTTGTTTTTCATAGTCTTCTGTGTCAGAGAAATTGTACTTGTTTTGTGGGCTCTGTAGAAAAGTTCACACGTAGCTGGTTTTGGTTTGTTAATGCCTTGATTAGGCTTAATTGAGGCTGCGCCCATTTCAAGATAAGCACTCCAGAGACAAATTGAGATTGCTACTGTTATTTATACAGTACTTAAAGCATGAGCGGAGCTTGAGCTGTCACAGAACCAGCACGGTCCTCGTCCTGCTGGCTTGTCACCTCCAGGCTGGGCACATTTTGGAAATGGGCGCAGCAGTCAAGAGCTGAGGATGAACTTCTGATCAATGTAGGATGTCAGAGAGAGAGGTGGGCAATGATGAACAAGGGTTAGAAAGATGTGACCAGCCTCTTTGTTCTTTGCTCAAGAGCGAGATTTCCCAAACGGATATGCAGCCATGGACAAACTGATCAAACCCATCCTGGTGTGGTATTCCTGAGAGATCTGTTCCCATATAATGCACAAAACCATGTAGTCTTGGTTCAGGGAGCAGCTAGGTTCTCTCGAAAAAAAGGTAGGGAACGTTTTCCTTGTTGAGAGCCAAATAAGCCTTTCAAACAACTTTGACATAAGAACATGAGAAATGCCGTAACGGGTTTGTAGTGCGTTTACTGCAGCATTCTGTCTCTCATGGGGGCAGCAGCCAATCTTTACTGTTTGAGGAGAGTACACAAGCCTGGCCACCACTCCTCTCCAGTTCTCCCAATGCCCACCATCATCCAACTAGGGATGTTGATGTCTGCCTATTGCCTTTCATATCTGGTTTGGATCTATTGTACGTGAATTTGTCTAAATGGCTTTTATACTATCTGACTTCACAACCTCCTGTGGCAAAAACATCCCAGAAGCTCATACTTTGGAAGAAGTATTTTCTTTTATCTATATTAAGCTCATCTTCTAACGTCAGTAAGTGTCCCTCTACTGCTGAGGGGTTTAGTGTGTGACACATTCTGCATTCACCACCTCCATGATGTAAACCTCAATCATATCACCCCCATCAGCTTTCTTTCCTTCAGACTAAAGAGTCGTAGTCTTTCTAGTATCTTCTTCTAAAGTAGTTGCTCCATCGCCTTGAACATTTTGGTAGTCCTTTTCTATGCCTTTTCTAACCCCACTGTATTCATCCTGAGGCAAGCAAATCATTGTCAGGTATCTGCCAAGTACAGTGTTAGGTTTCTCAAAGTCCATTCTTAATTCGAATGTATATCTTAAGTGAGAACAACAAAGTCTCAAAGCTAGGTGGAAAAACAACTAACAGTTGATGCTTTCATGTGCAGTATATGGCTGAAGCATCACGATGCTTCATTTTGACAATACAGCCATCATAAAAAAATGAGACTGTAGAAACTATTTGAGTGTCCCCCGCTCCAGTACATCACGCCAGGTATGCAAAGTCTGAAAAGGGTTGGAAGCTGTTGCAAATTTGGTGGAGAAAGGAATGACTTCTGATGAGTGTTGTCAGCAGGGAAAGTTGGCAGTGGTAGGGTAGCATTCAATAGTAATACACAAAAGTTACAGTTGTTATGAACTGATGTCACGGGCTGGCATCTGCCCTCTTTGTTTAGAGACTTACAAATAGATATACCGTTGTTATTCCTCTAAACTACAATGTAAATAATGGTTTTTAAACCAAGGCAAAAAAAACCCCAGCAACCTTGACTGAATTAATGTATCTCCTGAGATATTTTTCTCATCTTGATTGCAGTCATGTATCAGCTTTCCAGTAGATGAGCTGGCAGAGGGCCACTGCTAACGGGATCTTCGATAGGAAGAGTAGAGGGATCTCTTGAACTTCTTGTGATTGCACAGATCCCTTGAGTATTGAGGCTTTCAGGTGTCTTTATTCCACCCTACTGTGTGAGTAACTGAAAAGCAAGACCAAACTCTTTGATGTATTTGCCAATTTTACATATAGCTTGTTTTAATCAGCAGAATATAATGATCAGAGAAATATGTCTATGCCTGGAAGAGCCAATAAAAAGTCAGTTGGTAACACTGGAGGTTGTTCAAGCTAGTGACATTCAGTTGGAACTAATGTATATTTTAGGGCAATCTTTAAGAAGGGAACTGATTCAATGATAATATCTCAAATGGGATTCAGTGTGTTCTGTAGAGAAATTCAAACTCAGCTCCCACGATAAAAATGAATTTTCCCCTTTAGGTTTTGACAATGCGTAGTAATGAGTATGGTGTACTGTTGCAGTGTTTAACTGAGCACTTGGTAAATGCGGTTGAATGAGTGCTGACTCTGTGGGGTCTTGTGCTGACTGTGTGTGGCCTTCTGCTTACCTTTGGTCATGATTAATTCTTTTCATTGTAACTAACAGTAGAGATTAAAGCGTGTTAGAGTAATGATGAAACCAGCTGTTTCCTTAAGACAGTCAAATGAAAGAGTTAACTAAAATCTTGAAACTGAAATGATACCAAGATATCCACCAGTCCCATTGGTGAGAACAGTTGCCCTACCCAAATTCTCACTTGCGTCATGAATATACATGTCCATCAATAAAGAACATTAGGTGATGTGATGAGTCTGAAGACCACAGACCTCCTGTAAATGGTGCCATGTGTAGGGTGAGGGAGCGAGAGACATTGATTCGGATGACATGAGTCTTACTAACCTTGTTTCTTTTGAATTTTCCCAAATAGGGTCGAGACTGCAGTGTGCCCATTAATTCTTGCATTCAAAATCCATGTCAGAATGGAGGGACCTGCCACCTCACCGAGGCAAATAAAGATGGATTCAGGTAGTAACACAAAGTTCATTTAAAATGAGATGATAAAATTAAATGTGTTTCTACTTTGCGATAATCAACTGTAATAGCTACTTTATAAAAGCTGCTGCATGTGACATTTCTATTTGCCATACAAAAAAATTAATCTGGTTTCATTGGTGACGTATGGTTTCCTCTGAAACAGGCCTCCTTATTTTCTCATAACGGAATATACTCCTAAGAGCTATTTGGAGCGGTCTCCTTGATCTGCATTGTGTTATCTGTATGCTAATTTTCCTTGGGGCATTTCAAACTCACATATACCCTTCTTTGTATTTGTAAAGTAAGCATCTGTTGCTTGACAACCAGATGCAAAATGTTTTCATACTGAAGAATCTTGTAGACAAACAGGTTTTAACGACACAATTAAAAAACATGCAGAGATTGCCACATCTTGGGCATTGTGCCTGCAAGAGAATAACCTTTAAGCTGGACATTACGGATTTCAGTTTTCCCATATAAGAAAGATGTAGCATAGGGAGGGATACTCCAAGAGAAGTCCAAAGATTTTCATGAGGAAACTGGGAGATTTGTGCTGCTACAGGCAGTACTTTACAGCTAAGAAAACACATGTTTGAGGCTTTGGCCACTAGTTGTCATTAAAGTTGATAGAAATTTTTTTTAGAAGAGAGTTGCTGAAATTTTCATAGATTTGGTCCTCAGTATTTGTGCTATTTCTGGCACAAAATACGTACAAAAGTACACCATACTGTTGTTTCAATTGCATATATGAAAGCCTCACTTCTAAAAGCTTTTATACATTACTGAGGCTGCTGCTTTGTCTCCTGCTTATATATAGCTTCCTATCAGTGACAGCTGGAGGGAGACACAGAATTGCAAGGTTTATAAATGGTGTAAGCAGGGAGTCAAACCAGTACATTTTTTCGGTTTGATTCCAGTTTGGTTTCAGCTGTGATTAAGACTGTTCCAACTGAGGTTAACTGTTTGTTAACCAAGTCAGCAAAGCCATATCATCCTATGTCAGAAAATAGGTTTTTTTCAAAATAGAAAGGGCCAGGTGGAAGTTTGGGTGACCGACAGGACTTTAGGTGCAGTGGGGGGTTAGCATCCCCCGCCTGTTCCCCTACCGATGGTAGGATGCCTTTTACAGTTCCAGCAAAGCATTGTGCCTTCTTTTTGACTCCCCGAATCCCTCCTGCGGGAATGAGGCACAGAAGAGCTTCCATTTTGCCCTGTGGGTGGGATAAGTGGGGAAGCAGAAAATGGAAGAAATACCCCAAAGCTGCTCCCTGTCTCTGTGCCTGCCCACCCTCAAGAACTCCCCCCTTACAGAAACAGATCCAGCACGTGCTGGACACAGAAGGACACCGATGATATTACGATGGAAAAGTGCCGGTTGATGGGGGTGAAGGGACACTGTCAGGCTCTGTTACAACAGCCTGAGGCTTTCCAACATGGGAGAACAGGAATAAAACACATGGCCACATCTCCATGAGGGGCAGTTTAGAGCTCAGCTTGAGCACCCGTGGCAAGGCCCCGAGCCGAGCAGAAGAGCGCGTCTCCTGGGTACAGATGCGTCTGTAGGGTGATACTGGTGCATGGTGGTGAGAGAGGATGAGGAGGCTCTGCAGATCATAGCACGTGCAAATGGTCATGCTGCTTGACAGGACCCAGTATATATAGATATACCTCTTCTTGATTCAGAGTGTAGCAGGCCCAGCAATTTTTGGAGTAAAACTTCAGGTTCGGTTTCTGCTTGAGAGAAATAAAGGTCTGGTCATCTTCGGTTCGGGTTCCCTTCTGGTCACTCTCATGTAATACAGTTTAGATAGCCTTTTCCAGCTTGTGCCAAAGCAAAATTGTACCATATTAGACTATCTGTTTTCTGTCACTCAGTAGTCATTTTTCAAAAACCTAGCTGGTGTTTAAAATGTGCTAGTAAAACATTTTATAATATCCATAATACTGGAATGAAAGGCTTCAGCTTATATTTTGGATTGGGTTTTTCTTTAGCACTTTAATTTTGTTCTGTGGTAGAAAGTAAAAAGTTTTGAATGACCTGAAATGAAAGCTGCTTCTGAATTTTTCTCGTGAAGAATTTTACAATTTCAGAGGCTTTGCTTCAGTTCCAAATGAACGTAGTTTTTGAGATCCTTTACAAAACTGCAGGGGTGGTTTTGTTGCTTAACAACATTTGAGGCTTTTTAGGGAAGATTTCTGCTTTTATGGTTATTTATATAGTTTCAGTTGGTCTAATAAAAGACACATAAAACCATATCTCGTCACAATCTTGTTTCATAAAATTCAGTGTTCAGCTTATGCGTTGCTCTGTTTTCTCTCCATCTTTTTAATTCAGTCAGTCCATAGCCCCAGCTGCTCTGGAGAACAGGAGCGTGGGGCTTTAGCATGTCTTAGAGAAATGTGGTGTGGGGATGGAACAGTCAGTGAAGAGGAAGATAAAGAAGTATTTTGAGATTGAATTTGGTTGGTTTGGGGTTTTTTTGGTGGGAAATCTCCTCTCCAGTGGACGGCAGCAGTCAGAGTTACGTGCATATAAATCATGCGGATCAAGATGGGAAAACGTTGCCTTAGATTATATGCTGTGAGGAAGTGGATGTCAAAAACATTTTCATGAGAGGCCTCCTTAGATTTTTCTGTTGTGTGGCCTGTAAAAGAAATTATATCTTCTGTATATTCTCTTCCCTAGGGAAATATATTCATACACAAGCTCTGCTGCCAAACTTGTCAAATCTTTACTCTTGTAAAAAGGAAACTTAAGCCAAAGCTCTCTCCCTATGAAATGCCAAGCAGTTTAACTCTCAAGTTTCTGTAGCCTTAGACAAGAAAATTACCTTTTAAATAATGCTAAGGTGGTGATGTTCTCCAGGCAAAGACAGGAAATTCACAGTTATGACTGAGATTCCAGCCTGACTCGCCCGCTGTGCCTGGTACCTGCAAGGGCTCGCAGCAGCAGGCGACTGAGCCGCTCAGATTTGTTGTAATAGCAGGTCCTGGTGGGGCAGCTGAAGGGCAAAGTTTCAGCTGGAGTTCTTCAGTCCTTCTTTGCATCTTTTATTCTTGCACTTTTTCAATTCTGAGTAATTTTCACATTCATATTTCACATTCACGTTTTCACGTTTCATATTCACATTCTTTTTTCAGGTAGGGACTTCTTCTGTATTGAAGGATAGTTAAGTGACATGGTGTGGCTCAGGGCATTAGAAACATGAAGTTCTTCCTCCCTTTGAATCGCTCATTCTAATCTAATCTAATCTATGTCCTCTTTGACAAAAGCTTGCCAAAAAAGGTGCTTATTGAGACTGATAATATAAGATGGTCAATCAGACGTGTCTTGGTCACTTAGCATGCCTGTAAGTGAGACTTTGACAAAGGAGGCAGAGCTGTCAGCTCTGCTTCAGTTAGCCACAGGCAACCAGCTGATCTTTGATAACCTATGGTGTTGGGAAACAAAGTCTCTGGATTATTTTAACTTTTCTCCATATAAAGCACCCTCCATTTTCCAGAGCATTTTCTTTAGCATTTTCCACAACCTTTACGTTCCCTCATAAATGTAAAATCCTGGAACTAATTAACTCCCTAGTGTTAATTCTGCCTCGTTCAAGGAAAAACATTGCACTTCCAGACTTCCAGGCTACTCCATTGGGATGTAGATGTAAAAAGCTCCTTTACCAAGAAACTGTAATATTCCTGAAAGAATTTACTATCTCTATTTAAAAGCTGATTTTTTGAAATGCGATACACTGTATGTATGCCTGTTTTAATAAACAGATGCTAAACTGTTTCATTAGAGTTTAGGAAAAAAAAAATTTTGAATATAGTAAACTTACAAAATTGTCAGTGTACTTCAGCTCCAAAAGTTTACCCCCAGAATGTTGTCGTTAAGTTCTGTGTTCCCTTGCGCCTTCATGAGCATAATGGGCTTTTATTTAGTTCTTTATTTTTAGGAAAACACAACACTAACAGAAAATCCCTAAACTGGAGGAATAGGGAATTTGGACCTTTACGCGATCACAGTGTCTTAGAAAAGAGTCCTTTCCTGCATGGCTCCGCTGTTTCTGAGGTTCAAATGAATGCTGTCTCACACTGCTTCACTATTTAGTTAGTACAAAGTTTTCATCATTGTTTCTGGAATTAATTTTCTCTCTCGGTCAGCTGGAACCCAAGTTTGATGACCTTCCAGTCACTCTGCAAACCTCATTTTTCTTCTAAGCTTTTTCTGGGAAAATACATACAAACAGTCCCAAACTGCAACTCTTTCAACATATGGTTCAATCCGGGTCCCAAATTGTATGTTTTATCTTTTAATTTCAGTCCTTATATTTGGCACATTTGAATGCAAATCAAAATAAAGAATCATACGTAAGCAATAATGTAAAGACTCCCTATAATACATAGGGACCAGTAGCCAAATGTCATCAATTATGCTGACATTTCCTTCAGTATGGAATGCGTCCTAATACTGAGCAATTGTATGTTAACAATCCCATATGTATTGTTACTAATGGTAACTTTACTGAGTTGAACCATTACTGTGATAGTATTTAATAATGTCATTTTTAATTGCATACATCCAAGCTGTCCCAGTCCTTTTGTGGAAGGAAAATGGTGTTATATTCACATAAAAATAACCAGCACAAAGCCACTCTTGTTGCTTTTCTTTAAATGGAGAGAAAAAATTGTGCTCCCAAACTGAGACCTTGGATGCCAAGTTGCAGCCTGGAGCATATTTTTATGGCTGAGTTGTAAACCCCTGAAAATGGGGTTTTGTAATCGAAAAGGGAGACATGATGAATGTGCCACTGTATTTAATTAGATGTCTTTAACCCCCTCCCCGACGCTCGCATTGCCACAAAAGATGGTGTGCCAGCTCTTCTTTCTTTCTTATCTGCCTCCTGTGATCCTCTGGATCGGTGCAGGGTCAGCAAGAGGACATATTTTATTAGCAATAATGAGTTTGAGACAGGAAAAGAAAATATTTCTTATTGATTTATTGTGTCCTAAATTGGATTTATTTGAGCAGTTTGGTTTTGGTTATTCATGGTGAAGGTTTTCTAACTCTCATGACCTGTGAATGGTCCCTGCAGAACTGAATGAAGATGGCTGTTGGCATGTGACCTATATGCCTGTTCTGTACCCATCTAGAAGATCCTACTGTCGTAGTTGCTCCAGACACATTACCTACCCTTTTTTCATCATCTGTGTTATTCCCTTAGTTTCTGAAGTTGCACATGTCATGAAGAATCTAACCTTATCCTCAGGGTCCAGCCTAGGACCTACTGAAGGTGGATGCAGAGCTCTGTGCCATCTCTCCCTTGGGAGTCCCTGCGCTCTGCTCAGTCTGCAGCACACAGGAGGAAGAGAAGCAAATGTCATGCTGAGAGTAGCCAGCCCCAAAGTGCTGCAGTTTTCTTCACAGATTCTGAAAAACTCCTATTTCTCCAAAGCATTCCCCACCTCAACCCCATGACACCTACAAGAAGCAGGATAACCACCCCATGTCCATTTTGTCCATCTGAGCTGAAAAAAAGAGCCCTGCAGTTATCTCTGCATTGGAAATTCTCCTGGTTTCAGAAAGCAGTGAATGGCAATTAGTGTGACTGCTCTGGTGCTTTCTGGTTTTCATCCTCATCAATCAGCAGTGCTTTACATTTGTTCAGTTCCTTTTCTGCCACCAGAACTTGCATGGGAAAGGAAATGAACAGCTGAGTGAATGTGTAGTTTGGACTGGAACTCGAAACAACACAACTTCCCTTGCACACACACGCTTTCTGTGACTAGTGAACAGCAATACTGACACTTCAAATATCATTGCTGGCTTCTTAGAAGCCACTGAAATGACTGGAGAGCTTAACACTTGTTTTTAGACTCTCTTTTAGGAAACTGTGGCCTCCACCTCTTCATCACTTACAGCTAGTTTAAAATACAAAGGTTCTCTTAGCAACCGTAACTCCTAGATCTAGAGAGGAAACTGAGATTGAAAAAAAATTAAAGTCATTCTTCAACCACTTAGTTTCCTACACTCCCTTTAGGTACCATACATCACAGTCTTGCGAGATAAAATATTTAGTGCAATTATTCTTCAATAGTGTCCACCTCCTCACAGAACCATTCCTCGCTCTGCCATTGTTTGTTTGTGTTTTAGTTGAATCATCTAGACATCATCAGCTCTTCTACAAATAGATGTGTGAGGAGCTGTAGAAGTACTGAAACCTTACTTCACTTGTAAAAGCAATCATTCCCAAACATTTCTCGTTTGGACAAGTGACAAAGTGGTAATGAGAAGAAAACGTTCACGTCTGTAAACTCAATTCAAGCCGTTGTTCTTTAAAGAAAGCGAGCTATCTAAAAGCTGCCAAGTTGCCTTATGATTGTGCAGTCCTCGGTAGGCAAGTATCCACATACTCACAAAATCATTAACAGAGAAGCCAAGATTTTAATATCGTGATGAGTGTTTACTCTCCTGCCCTGGAGTTGCTTACTTCAATTCAGGGCTAGGGTTATCAACAAAGAAAGCAAAGGGAAGCCGGACAGAGGCTGTCTCCTGCTGATGCTTTTGTGTCTCATGTAAATAATTACATGACCCCATGAACCGTCAGACTGCATCCTTCACCAAACACCTAGGGTTAAAGTGCTCTGTACTTCACAACAGCAGTGAATTTGGCTCCAGCAACTCACTTTTATATGGTTTAATTTCAGTTTTATACCTCAAACCTCCTGCCCCTTCAGATCCATGCTAACTGTTATTAATTTTTTTTCTTTCTCCAAAGCTGTTCTTGTGTCCTTGGGTATGAGGGGGAGAGGTGTGAAATAAACCCAGATGACTGTGAAGATAATGACTGCGAGAATAACTCTACATGCGTGGATGGGATCAACAACTATGTCTGTCTCTGCCCTCCTAATTACACAGGTAAGAAAGGGCCACAAAGAAAGAACAGGAATCCATGAGGGGTCCCTTCAGTGCCTGAAGAGAAGGGTCCAAATGCACGTTTACTTTGTCTGTGAGTGTATAATTAACCAAGAATCTAGTCCCATTTTAAAGCAACCTGGATGCCTTACTGGAAGGATGTTAGTTCTACCAATATCGCAATACACATGCTCACAAACATGGCCACTTTTCTGAGTCAAAATGCTCATGCTTCATTGTAAAATACATTAAAAAATAGTGAAGTTTAAGGTGTCAGAGAAATTTGTACTTCTGCACGCACATTCTGTAAATGTGTTTCAGAAATATTCCCAGTACTGAGCTGAGTCTGATACACATGTGTTCTGAATCTTGGAAGATAAAAATAGTTCCTGTTTAAATTATGGTAGGAAAATAGCTTTTGGGGCATGGTTTTCACCTGAGATCTCAGAGGTCCACATTTATTAAATAAAATGAGCGTGGCAATGTGCTGTTTCAATTCATTATCTCCATTGCACAAGTGGAGAAGCAAAGGCTGTGTAAGAAACTGTAGGCTCAGTTGTAGTTTTCAGAGTTGCACCCATGGCAGTTAGCCCAGCTCGGCAGATGTGCAGTCACCTGCTAAGTGCACGGTGACAGAAGTGGGTAACTGAGTTAGAAATGGAATTAGGATCTCCAGCGCCCATTCTGCATTTCAGATAAATTCCTTCCAAAACCTTCTGCAAGAGCAGAAACCCTCTTAACTGGAATCTAAAAATGCTTTTTCTCAAGTCGTTACTGGAGTATACCATTGACTCGTTCAAATTGCGTTAGCACGGCCTTCCTGGCTCAACGTGGAGTGGTAAGGAAACACCTGCAATAGTTCCTACTTCCATCCTTTGAAATGGGTTTATTACCTTCTAAGCATGGAGAAGCAATGAAGGGCTTCTTGTACACTGGAATATATTACATGTCAGGGGATTTAATGAGGATCAAGCTTGAGTGGCTGAGTAAGGCAGGAGGAAAGCTTCTAGAATTTCCAAACTCTTAAAATACTTTTGTGGCTGATACAAAGGAGGCCCATGTAAATCTTGAGCTGAGAAAAGCCTTATGACTTGAATGTACATTTATTGGAGTTCTAAAATGATCTTTCTGCCAAAACCTGAAAAACTTCAGCTTAGCAGAGTAAAGAGTTTTGCTTATAGGATGTTGAGCCCATTGTGCTTACTTGTGCACTATTTATGTGAGCTGTTCTTGGGTGGTTTCAAACAAAACTCTATACAGGGAGGCAGAGTTTTTACATTTACAAGAGGAAATATATTTGCCCAGCCAAGAAAAGACATATCTAGTAAGGAACTGAATCCAGTATATATGCAAATGTGCTTTCCTTTTCACAGGCATATTGCAGATTATCTTGGGTGTTGCAGACCAAGAGGGTAGGAAAGAACTAGATCGGGATTTCTTCTCAAATGGCAGTCTGGATAGGGGCCAGAAAACTCATATGATATGATACTTCAGAATCAGTTTTGAAAGATTTTTTAATCAACTTCCAGCTTTTTTTTTTTTTTAAACCTAAGTATTGTCTGTGCTGTGCTTATGCTTATTAGCAGGAGTTTGTCAAATACTAGACCCCAGTCTTGCAATGTAGGATACACACAATTGTATATACCACACAAAAAGCATTTGCTATCACAATGCAGGCAATAGCTTTGACTACAGTTGAAACAAACAATTTCTGAAGAAGAGCAGGAAATACTTCTGGAAAATATCATATGAATCATAACTGAAAAAGGTTGCAAAAACAGGGGTGTTGCTTAAACTGGAAATCTGAAGGGTTACAATAGTTCACATTGCTTAAAAATAAGAAGAGCTTAGTGAATTGTGATAAAAGAATTGTCTTAACCTGCTTTACCTCCATTTTGGAGGGGGATATTTCATCAAACCTGATCAGTCACCTGGAAGGACTCACTGCAGTGCAGCTGGCTGGGCTGAAATATCCCTCAGAGGTACACCTGGGCCTCTCAGAGCAGAAAGGCAGGGAACAGCATAAAATGGCTGGAAGAATTGAAGCCATCAGCCAAACAAAAGTTACGTACAAGCCAAGCAAATCTGAGCCATGGTTTTGAGGGTCCTCTAAGAGTTGAATCCAAACACAAGAAATTGGACATCATCTGAAGTTGCTTGATTGAATGAACAGCTGCTAAGAAAATGCTGTGGAGGCACATAAGCAAGTCATGAAGAAGCACTTTGAAAGGACCTGTGTGCCTGACCTGAAGAGAGGGATCTATTGACCAAAGAGTTTGACTGAAGTCTCCTGTGACGTCCAGGGCATCTCTGTGTATATTCTCTTTAAATAAACCTTTTTATACTGAAGCAATACCTGAAGCTACTATGGCGGTATCTATTAAAAAAAAAAAAAAAAAAGTAGCTGGAGATGACTTTAATATTGTGTTGAGTATGCTAAGAATAGTGAATGCTAACATTTCAGAAAGAAAGCAGGTCACTGGAGGAGTCAGGAATACTTATTCCTGTGCTACCTGCCTCCCTCTCGGGTGCTGACTGTGCTAAACATTGTGTTAGCAAACTGTGTGTGCTTCGGAGTTGCCAAGTATATGGCTTTTATCTATATTTATATGAACAAAGAATGGAGGACGGAGGGTACTTTCCAGGGAAGCAGTTTTTCTGTGAAGTAGTCTGGGGGACAATGAGCTCTCAATGTGGTACTTTGCCTAAAAGGGCAGTGATATCCGTAGGCAGGGTGTATCTAGTAGGACAGAAAATGTAGGTAATATCTCTTTGTGTTGTGCCCAAATATTATGCTTAGTTCTGTTGTTCAGAATTCAAGGAGCAAGGTGAGAGATAAGAAAGATTAGAGGTGAAGCATAAAAAAACGTTGNCAATGTAATTATACAAGACTTGTTGGTTCTAGATACAAACTGGATTTCTCAGCAAATGCTGTAGCTAAAACACAAGTTAATTCAAAAGTGGTCTGTGTTACACTGGAGGTCAGACTAGATGTTTCTGTACTGATAATCTGTGATGTTTGAGTAACATTCAGGCTGTTGGTTATAGATGCCCAGCTCAGCTATTGCCGACTCCTCCTTTTCTCAACTGTAGAGGCAGGCAGGCTCTGGTAGCACTGCGAAGTAGGTAGTCTGAATCCCTCATCACTCTTGTGGTCTTGGATGCCATAATACTGGGAAGACTGCAATGCTATTACAGTAAACGCTGCATGTATGAAATAAATGTATGTTGCAATACAAAGAGTAGTCTGAATACAGGGAGGAAGAAGATTGAAGAGCGTGTATGTGTGTTGTTCTGTAAGAAATATTTAGGATCCCCCTTGGTTTAGTTGACTAATGGTTAAATCATGATAGTAAATCTTATGTCCCTGAATGAAATGCAAATTAAAAATGCATGTGTTGGAAATGTTGACTATTGACAGAGTTGCAGTATCCAGGGTTTGGTTTTTTCCATACCTTAGTATTTTCCTGCTTTATCTTCTGTCTGTCTAGTTTTACTTGTTATAGCCTTTTTAGGAAACAATATCCCAAATAATGATACATAAATTTTGCTTTCATTGGTTGGAATAATGAAGGCCAAAGATCTTTCTTCAGTTAATAACTTTTTGCAGTGTTTTCCTTTAAATTTCTTTGACAGTCTTTTCCCCACTCAGAGCAGATGAAAAATGGCCAATTTGTTAAGTGACTGCTGAGGGAAGGAATTTCCCACACTCCAGCCCCATTTCACTTTCATTTAAAAGAAAAAAAACCCACACTAAAAAACAACCCCCACTTGCACAAAAACCTCCTTCCTAGTTCCTTTCCATCTAATAACTTTAAAACAATGCGCAAACACAAATGGGTTCTATGAAATAGGTAAACATAAAGAGGACAAAACTGAGGGGGGGGTAGGCAGATAGCTGATTGCCATAAAAAAGATTCAAGCCCTTACCTGCGCCACCAGATTTCCTCACCATTCTTAAAGTCAATATTTTCAATGTTTGTTGCCTGTATTTACATAACCAAACCAATACTCATGCTGTGTAGCAGAGTCCTCATGGCTTTTATTGTCAGCTGCTGTCTTATTTTTCCTCTCCCCAGCTGGTTATTTTAATCCTGAAGCTAAATTATAAACATGTATTTCCTCCAGGATAATCATGTGCCCAAGGTCCAGCCGGCTCTAAAGCCTGAGCACTCTGTGGGCTGGTTTACAACCTGGTTGGACCCCTTGGTGGATTACAGCTCCTCCTTACAGTTCTGTAGGCTTTCCTCCTCTTCAGAAAGAGACATAAATAGGAACATCGAAAGAGGAAGCTATGGATTAGATCAGTCACCCTGGTACTTTTCCTTTTTGTATATTTCTAATTTTTGTCTTTTGGGCTTTAACATGGCCTATCTCCAGCTATCCCTATAAACATGCCGCTGTCTCCCTAGCTTTGTGGTTTAGAAATGTAGGACAAAATTCATACCATTTTTCCCTTCCATTCCTTTTTTCTATTCACTACTGTCATAGACCTTCTTGAGAGCCATCACTGTTTTGCTTATAGTTCTAGATCCAAATATAGAATTTCATACCTCCTAAAAGAGACCTTCTCCTCAGTCTCACTATCCTCTCTGCTCTCCTTTGAGGAGGTGTCCAAACATACATAAAGGACGAAATGGGCTGTACCAAACGTGTACTATGTGCTTTGAATTGTTTTATGCTTTACTTGCTAGTTTATTTAATTTTGTTTGTTTGCTGTGACTTTTCCTTCTTCCTATCTATCTCATTTTAGCCAGAAGCAGAAATGTGTAGCGCTTGCACACAAAAAAACCAGGAAATATTTAAGTTTTTGCTAAGGATTCTAAAAAGCCTCAGCAAATAGGCACACCTCTTTGTTCTGAAACCTAAACAAAAAAATCAGTGGCTTCTCCTACTGAAAATAGGTCTTTTCTAAAATACATGGCATCCCATAGTGGGGAGGCAGGGGAGCAAGCGTTTTAAAAGTTTGTTTCCCTGGGAAAAAGCTGCAAGCAGTTTGTATCAAAGGAAAAAAAAATATCTCACGGGGTGGGGGAAGCTAGAAACTGTTTCTGGTTTTATGTGTTTGGAAGAGAAGGCTAAGATCTATTTTACCTTAGGGGACCTTGTGGTGTCCTGTGGTAGATGGTATCTGAGATTTTTGCAGTTGTGCTACTTTTAGACAGAACACCATTCACTGTTAGTGATTATGGTCCCTTTTTCTGGCGTATCTGATTGTGGTAACGTTGCATGGCCAAAGCCAAGCATTTAGTCAAGTCAAACAACTCTGGAAGAAAGAAGCTGTGTGGTGACTTGTGGCTGACACTCTTTGCTGGAGCTCTTCAGCCCGTTTCCCATCGCTAACCATTGTGAGACTGCAGCAATCCCTGAGATGGGCACCGGTGACAGCTGAATGAAGCTGAAGTGGATCATTGCACTCTAGGTTGTTTTTCTCCCCTTGCAAGTTTTTAACTACGTGTTTGACATAGGAACAGGAAGGTTTTAGGTAGCGTGGTTCAGCCTCGTGGTTCCACAAGGATATGGACTGCCTGATAAACACTGAAGGCTTAAACAAGTATTTTACTATCAGCCTCTTTTAAAATTTTGGAACTTTAGCCATAATTTCCTCGAGACAAACAGAGAAAATTGTGGTCAAAGTTTGGTGTATTTTCTTCCTTTTATTTGAAGGAGTTCTGCCTTACATGGAAGTTTCTCAGTTTTAGATACTTGGCAAACGTGAAGTGTTTTTGCTTTTGGTGCAAAAAATAAAAAGGCACCCACATTTCCCACTTGTATAACTACGAATGAGAAGTGCTGGAAGAGCTGGACGTTTTTAGCTTTGTTCAAGAGCCGAAGCCCATTTCCAGCCCTGTTTTATTAAGAGAGAACCACATGTCATTGCTATCAGATTGGACTCATTCTTATCTCATTGTACTGGGACTGAAGAAGGAAATAGCACAGTAACTGGCAGTGCTGCAGCCTGTCTTTAGTCTCAGTACGGGTGTCCTGTCATGTTGGAGCTTTCAGCTCCAGCATTTCCTCTGGTCATATTCCCATTTGTAAAATGTAACGTGTCATGTTTGAGGAACCAGATACACTAGCGAATTTTTCTCTGTTCATCAGGACCACGGTTTATCTTTAAGAAAATGGAGTCTCAGCTACTACTGTTTTAAAGGATGGGTGGGGTGAATATCATCCTCAAATTGGATTCATGATTCATTAGATCCAATCTGTGAAGAAACACATCAGAGGATGAGAAGTTAACCACAAGCCCATTATTTACCTGCTGACTGGCAGGTGGTGCATACTGCATAGTTAACAAAGCTGGGAGGAGCAGAGTCCACCTATGGACAGTCAGTGTATTCAGTGCTCCGACGCCACAGTGATGGCCATGTTAGAGCTGCCAGTAGGAAACAAGTAAATCTTTCTGCGTATAAAGTATTCTTCAGAGACCTCTATTGGTTCAAAGACCATATTGGGTTTATGTGGCAGGGTTTTGGCGGCAGGGGAGGAGGGGGGCTGTAGTGGTGGCTTCTGTGAGAAGAGATCGGGAGCTGCTTCCCTGTCAGACCTGCCACTGCCCAAAGCTGAGCCCGTCAGCAACGCTGATGAAAAAATGTGAGAGAAACACCTATGCAAACATCAAGGTCAGTGAAGAAGAAGGGGGAAGAGGTACTCCAGGTGCTGGAGGAGAAATTTCCCTGAAGCCCATGGAGAAGACCACAGTGAAGCAGGTTGTCCCCCTGCAGCCCATGAAGGACCACGTCAGAGCAGATATTCCACACTGCAGCCTGTGGAGGACCCCACGCTGGAGCAGGTGGATATGCCCTGAAAGAAGCTGCAGCCCATGGAAAGCTCACGCAAGGAGCAGGCTCCTGGCAGGAGCTGCAGCCCATGGAGGGGAGGAGCCCACGTAGGAGCGGGTTTTCTGGCAGGAACTGTGTCCCTTCAGTCTGTCCCTGAAGAACTGTATCTCATGGAAAGGACCCATGCTGGCGCAGTTCTTGAAGAACTGCAGCCTGTGGGAAGGACCCCCATTGGAGAAGTTCCTGAAGGACTGTATCCCATGGGGGGGAAGCCCATGCTGGAGCAGGGGAACAGCGTGAGGAGGAAGGAGTGGCAGAGACAAAGCGTTATGAATGGACCGCAACCCCCATTCCCCATCCCCCCATTTGGACGGGCATGAGCCTACAGTGTGTCCGGTGTCCTATCTGCCAGCCCCGAAAGGGCGTCTCAGAAAATGTACGGCATCTCAGACGTGACTGGAATCACTAGACTGTGTGAATAACTGAATTGATCCCTAATAGATTCCAGACAAATCACATAATTGGAAGACATCCATATGAAGTAATACAGCTCAAAAATGTAGGGGGTCCAGCAAAATTAGGATCTGTTCCAGACACAGTGGTTCTGAGGGATAATGCTATATGCAGGTTACCACCTTGTCAGAGCACTGGAAATTGTCTGGTTTCATTAATGTTTTACGTACTGTGTTGTAGCATTTGTGATGTTGAATAAGATTTTTCATACTTTGGCAGTGCATAGAACTGGAACATATTCCTTGTTCAAGATTCAGAAATAATGAAAGGATCATTATTTCTCTACCCAGATCTTGTTTAACCAGTTATCCCTCTGTTTAACCTCAAGATTAGAGACAATTTCTCCTTAATTCTGAAAAACAAGCCCCTTTGGGAATCTCAATGTGGAGTCTAACTTCAGGTTCCCTCTTAACAGGCCAAAACCCTGCTACATGAAAACTTAGATATGAGTTTTTAAAGCATTAACACAGACTAAAGAGCATAAAGTAACTTTTAGTTCTTTGCCGACTAAGTACTGTGGGCAGCGTTCGTCAAGCAAGAGCCAACATCATCAATAATCCAGGCAGAGAATTCTGCTACCGTGCATTTCAGGTAATTTATTTTATGTTTTGGTATCTAATATGGCAGCCGAGTGCATTTGCAACTGAAGAATTTTCACAGAGTTTCTCTTTTCTTCATTGCCAGTTGAAACAGTTTGGAAGTAAAAAATTCATCCTTTTATTTTCTAAGATGAGCCTCAGATCTTTTTCATCAAACATCAGCAACATTCCTAACTGAATTATTTTCTTGGAGGAACATCCTATGTCTGTCCCACCCAACCATTTTTAGGTTCTGTGTTCTCCTGAAATTTCCAATTGGCACTGACTCCTTTTTAATAACTGAAAAGACAGAAGGGGAAAACAAAATACAAAAAACATTTCTTCCGATACAAGTTATTAGATATAAAATGAGTAATCTCTTACGAGAAAAACAGTACAGTATTTTTTATTAGCAGTAAAGAGAAGAGTTCCATTCTGACTTACCTGGCAAAGTTCAGAAAATTGCAACGTATTATTTAACCACTCAAATATAGATCTGCTCCCTGTGCAGCCTGTAAAAGTCTGCTCTGTGGATAAAGGCCAGGCTTTCTTTATCCTTTCTTCACTGTAAGCACTTTCCTTTTCTCAAGTAATATTGTGAAATTCTTGACAGCATTTTTGCTTTTAGTCTTCCATGCCCGACAAAAGCTTCTCTCACACTGAGGATGAGAATACTTGCTATGTTGCTTTATCAATTATTTCAGGAATACTCCGAATGAGAGGACAAAGTATCCCCCAGCTGACATATGAAACAAAAGAAAAATCATCTAAGACATTGGTTGCAAATTGGTGGTCTAGATTGTCTTTTCAGAACTGCAGTTTTACTTACAGATAAGTAAGTAAAATACTATTACTGCATCCAATCTCTCTTTTACCGATTAAGGAGAATTAGTGTAACTTGGATCCTGGTTTTAAAAGTCTAATGTGGCATGAAATATATAGTTCTCATGACAGCACAGAACGGAAAAAAAGAAAGATTATTATTAAACTGTGTGTAAAAGTCATCTTTATTGCTCTATTGTTGTTTTGGCTTCGTTCTGAGACGTGTGGAAGGCTACAGAAAAGCCTAAGCATGTTTCTTGGCAGCTCTTCATAAGCAGTGAGCCCTGTGAAAAGTGAATGTGGAAAGCCCCATGAAATTCATGATTTTGCTGAAAAATTAAGAACAGGAAAATGTAAAATGTTTTGCTGTGGTTTTTTGAAAAGCAACGAGCAATGCTGGTGAAGCGGACAATGAAAGCAGTTTCAAAGGGGCAAAATACTTTTTGTATTGTTTTGGGATTTATTGTTCTCTCTCTCTCTTTTTTTTTTTCTTTTTTAAAAATGCATGAGACAGCAGCAATGGGAGATCCACCTGTTCGTGATCCACCTGTCAGCATAACTTGGTTCTAATCTGAAAGTTGCACTTTTTGTGGCAGATCAGACTGCTTCCTTCGTCTGTCTAATGCTTGCTTCTCCTGAACAAGCACTAGTTACTAGCACATCACCACCAGCCTTAAGAAGTTTGAAATGCAGTGCCCACACAGCTGAGGATCTTTATAAAAGTATCCTCTTCGTATCATACCTCCGTTCTACAGACCACAGAACATTATTGACCTAATACCTCCGGCTACTATGAAAAGTAAAATCTGATGGCATAATTGGTTTTCCTTTTGTAAATCTGACATAGTCTTAATCTGTTCTTCACTGGAGTGCATTGCATGTTGATCTCTTCAGCTTTGATGAAAGAGAATAAATGTGCCTTGATGAAACAAAAAACATTATTTGGGATAAAAAAATTTGCTTAACTGACTAAAAAAGAAATGCAGTTGTCATCTTCCTGTCTTTTATATAAGCACTTCAGAAACCCTTGTGTACCCAAATTGAAGCTCTGGTTTGAGAATACGTAGGAGAGAGGAAAATGGGGAGGTTGGATTATTTTCTACATTTGGGAAAGCATTACACTGAAGTTTTCTGTTGTTTTAGCGTGATTGAATGTCTTCCACAAAGATAATCAGTGCTGCTAGAAGTTGGCCTAAGATTAACATCCAGTTTGTTTTTAGGTTCACATAGCTATCCAATGAGAAATTTGGACTAGACCTTTAATTGCTGCACAGAGAAGCAGCCCTGTGTCACTCCAAAAAAAGAGGATCAGATTTTTCCTCTGATTCTGACATTGAAGTGGCCAATGAATATTGCACTCTCAGGTCTGAGGGCAGATTTTTTTGGCCCAGATATTTTCTGAGCGAATAAAATATGAGAAAGTCTTTGTGTAGCTGGTGCCTTGGGTTTTGCTTTTCAGAAAGTGTTTTATTTCCCTGGCACGCTTTCTGCTACATCTAGTGAAGATTGGTGGAGCCTGAAATAATGTATCAAGAAGAATTTTCTTCCTGAGATGAGGCTGCTCTAGTTGCAAGGCATTCCCAAGTGAGCTCCCTAATGAGTGATAGATGGGAAAAATAACAGGAAGGATCCTTAAACGTTCCAAGTTTTGCATGAAAAATGATAAATCTTTTTGGATGCTATGTTTGGTACCTAGCCTAGAATTCTCCTACATTTTGATAGTGGTGCCTTCAGAATGACACAGTGAGTCATAATATTTGACATTTGGGGAGATTTTTACTGGATCTCTAAGCACTTGTCAAGACTGTTGAGAAGAATACTTTAAGAAGAATTATGATTTCCTCTGAGAGTTTATGAAACTGTTCTTATTTTTTTAAAACCTGTTTCCTTTTCTTCAAAACAAACAAACAAAAAAGAAATAGAAACTTCAGAAGTATGTATTGACCATTTTTAGTGAAAGGATAGTTGAAGGCATCTATCCACACTGTATTCAGTTATTAAATGGTCTTCCAAAAATATTTCCAGCTTTAGATCATTGAGTTCTTTTAATGTCACCAGCCAGTTACTTTTTTTCATGTTTATTTTCACATAAGATTCATAGCACACAAGGGACGTGAGAAGTACCAAGATGATGAACTGGCAGTTGTCCAGGTATCGTAGCAAGTTCTGACCTGCTCATGTTCATGTCTGCCCAAAGGCCGAGCGAGTCGCTTTGCTTGTTAGTATTTGGGAGGGTTGGTGGGCTGTGGATTTGGGGATTGCTTAGTAAGCAGACCTATCTCCAGCTCCGCCACCTCAAAAATGCGTTAATAGCTGTCCGCAATGACAGCTGTGTTCATATTTGTAAGACTTGAACGTCTCTAGTTGCTTTTGAGGAGTAACAAAGTACAATGGCAAACCTCAAGCCCAGTGAACGATCTGTTTCTCTGGTTCCCAAGGATTTGCAGCATTCAATTTCATTGGCATGTCCCCCTTCCTGGGCTGGATACATTCATTACATTTGCCCAAGATTTGTCCAGGGCTGTATAAAGACTTGGTAGTATTTAATAGTGGTGGCTTCCTGGGATTTCTTGGCTCCAGATGGAATTGGTTGTCTTATAACTGATGCTATGAACAATACACTGTCCACTGCAGACTGCCATGCCAGACTTCTTCGGTATTGCCAAACCCAGCTCACTCAAAGTCATGAGGTTACATATGGCACATGAATACAGGGTTTATGCTGGTAGTACCCTCTCGCACGCCTCCAGTGCTTGTGTTCTTGCTCCACTTTCTCACTTATGCTTGACAACTCTCAAAAGCAGATATATTAGATGTTCCATGTTTGAAACAAAAAAAAAAAAAAAAGAGTAATTTTTGAAAATACGTATTATACTTCCGTTCTAATATGAAGAGTCAAATAAAAAGCTATGTAGCTTGTACTGTAGGGAGGCTGGAGATGTGGGAGAAATCACCTGAAGGAGCAAGCTGGGGGTGTGAACTTAAACCATACCTGTCACTACTAGAGTCATCCTCAGAATTGTGCTCTCAGTCATCCCTGCCAGATCACGAGACTGATAAAAGATGGACTTTTCTGATTTGCATTTTCCGTCTGAATTTTGATCTTTGTGGTTTGCTTGGCTTGAGTTTTCAAGTGTTTCTCTGTAGCCACTAGAGTTAGAAATGTAAGGATTTTTGAAAATGGAGTTTCTCCCAAGACAGGTGGAGCTGCCGCTTCATGAAAATACTGCTGAAACATTGCCAGCCCACCAGTGCCTCCCACATCATCCTTTTTCCCACACTATCCGCATGGCTTGTTGCTCATGTGATGGTATGTATCGTGTATAGGCACACAAAATATGCATAACCTTGAAACCCTGCAGATGCGGTCTTCTGATATAGCTGCATAGGGGACTTTGGGAGTGTAGCTTTTGGGGGGTTCCGTGTTGAGAGTACCTGACCTTTGCTTTTCCTGCAAGGCTTTGGGAGGTGTGGGGTAGGTTTCTGGTGGTTTCTTAGGAAGGCAAAAATTTCTGTGGTCTTTGGCTGGATCTCAAATCCTGGGGTACTGAAGTGTGACCTAATAATTTAGGACTCAGAGAAGGGTGATATTTAAATAAACTATCTGGGTTTGAACATTCTAGAACTATTAATTATAAAAATTTATACAAATCCAGGGAGGTGCGTAGCGTGTAACACACCATACCTAGAAACAGCTGAGCTGAGCTTACATGTGATGGGTTTTTTTCTGAAAAGACATCATCTCCTGTGAGCACAATAGAGCTAGTACTTTTCTTATAAATAATGAATGTTTTGTAATTGTGTGCAGTCCTAAAGCTGGTTCCTATTACTGAGAGTCGCAGAGGTTTTGGGGGGAGGGTTTGTGGGTTGTTGTTCTTTTCCAGAATGATGTCCAATCAGCTTCTTTGGCAGAGTATTAACTACGGCTAAAATGTGTTTCAGTGTGAAAATGTTACGGTCTAACGAGCAGCTTCGCTTTTGTGTCACTTTCTTGCTTTGATATAAGAGGTTCTGGGTCAGGAACTGCCCATTCAATCCTTAGTCTGTCTCCAAGTGGAGTTTATATGTCAGTACTTTTTATACCAGCCTTTCAAATTCATGCGATAGAAACAGTACAGTCGCTGTAGGTCAAAGGAGCCCAATTTAATGAAGTCTCACGTGCCCTCACAAGCAATATTGTCGCTTCCTGCTGAACTACTGAGCTGTCTCCATTTAGGGAGATTTGTCATCCCTGAACATCATGGTTGAAGCTGCTTCAGGATTGTCCAAGTTGTGTTACAGCTTTATTGCTTTTCTTTTGCCTCAGGTGAACTGTGTGATGAGGTGATTAACCACTGTGTTCCTGATCTAAATCCGTGCCAACATGAGTCCAAATGTCTTCCCCTTGACAAAGGAACCAGGTAAGCGTGTGTGTATACTGGTCTCCACACACCGGGCAGATCCATCCACTGGCTTGACTAGGGTTGAACTGGCAAGGAGTTTGGGGTAAAAATCATCAAAACTAATGCAAATAGTGCAAGACTATATATACGTCAGACCATGTCACATTTTAATTTTAATGCAACCATACATATTTTTCTAGCGTTCTGTGGTTTACTTGAAAATAATGGATGTACCCCCAGAGCAGAGAAATTCTGGAATAGAGCATGGCAAAAGGAGTACTTCTGGAACAATTACTGCAAAGTATCTTATCCGGCCTGAGAAACTAAGGACAGTTTCCGTATGTGTTCCTTAGGGCATCCATCAATTCAAGCAACATAACAGGAGCCTTAGCAGATGTAACTCGGCTCTCCTCAGCCCATGCTGGCTCAGTGTTTAAAATCCAGTCCCCATTCTAACTACTGAGAAAGGAAAGATAAACTTGTGGACAGAGCGTAAAGCTGCAGGTCAGGAGTCTTCTGTTATATCCCCATTTTAGCTGTTGTGTTCCGGGATGGCTGGCAGTCTTGGGGTGCACCGGCAAAGGCCGGCCTTGACCGCAGTGGGGCTCCTCTCGCCACGCTTCCTCACCTGGGCGGCAGCAGAAAACAGCTGAACTGGACGGCTCTGACTCGGGAGCTGCCGCCTTCTGTTGGCTATAGAGGCGAGGCGAGCCTCGCTTGGCTCGTGTTAGATTTTGTGAAGTCTCCTGGGTTTGCATTTGCATATTGGGAATGACACTGACTCTTTCACAGGGGCAAAGTAAAGCCTCATGTTTTAAATGTCAGTAAAACATCTGGAGATTTGAGGGTTGGGGTGTTTTGAGAGGTGCATAGTAGCAGCGTTCATCGCTTGTCTGAACAGGGAATTTCGGAGCAATTTAGCAAATAGAGACAGTCAATTGAAAAGTCAAGCTCTGTGGAAAGCTTGTCAAGAAAAGATCTTTGAGTCAAAGATGTAAGAAAGGAGGACAAAATCAAGAGAGTTCCGTGCAGGGTGAGCTGCATTCCGCACTTTACACTAAGGCTGTTTTCACAGCTGCAGTGCAATCCTGGGAGCTCATCGATTCCCTTCTGGGAGGGAGGGCTGGGGTTTTGATGAGGGACGCCCTCACCCAGCACACCCAGCGTGTCACAGGGGAGAGACGGTAGCCCTCTTTGGTCTTCTGGTAACTTGCTGTTGGTGTCAGATTGTGTCCTCTAAAGCAACCGTCATGTCAGAATAGTGTAAACTAGTACACAGAATATTTCAGGATAGTTCAAAGGAAGCGAACAAAAATTTTAGAGATGCTGGCTGTCTAGAGGGCAGCTGAATCTGTGCTAGGCAGTCAGCCTGTCCAACTCAAGCCTTTCTTTTGGGTGAAAAACCTCCAGACAGAAATGTTTCCAACTCTTGAGGAAGATGAAACTGTTACATGATTAGGACAGTTCCTGAAATGATACACAGGGCCTGGATAAGGAGCTGTGTACCGGTACATAAATAGTCCCTGATGTTCTTTCCAGCTTTCATTCCTGGTTAATCCATCATTCATCTCATCCAGTAGCTACGTCATGTTACGAGGCAAAGGCTTTTAACTCAAATTACCTTATGATGCTAGATGTATTGAAGGGATGGAGACAGCTGTGGTCCTGAATGGTTTTGCCCTTGCTGGAAGCATTTTCATACCTGCCACCCAAATAATTTGAGTAGATAAGACACTTTTTCTTGCTTGCTTGCTAGAAGAGTGTTCTTCACAGTGGGGCCATTAACCCTTGAGGGGAGCCCAAATAACTACTTTTAAGTATTTTCTCCTACTGTTTGTTGTGTTATTCTTCACACTATTCATAGAATGCTACACAAAAATCCAGAATGTCTTTACTTTTTCTGTCCCATTTTGCTTTCTAGCAGGCCAGACTTGAGAGGTGAAGGACCCTGCCCAGCCTTGAATGTAGATCTGTCCAAGTATTGCTTTTTCTTTCATACTTTAGTTGCACCAAACCATTCAGAAACGGTTTGGTGCAACTAAACCAGAAATGAGAGAGCCCTCAGCAGCTTTTGCAGTGATGTGTGGTTGCTGCTGGGTCTCACTGAAAACCACCACCTCCGGTCCTGTGCTGTTGCTGATCCCTTGAGCAGTTTGATCCCCTGACCTGTGACATGCCATACATTTAGCACGTAATGGTGCAGTATAATGCCACATGCAGAATGAGTCAGGCTTACACACTAGTCCTCTGCTCTGCTTACAGAGGCGGGGAATATTAATGGCAGGATTCAGGCTTGTTCCTGAGCTGACCACCCACTTGTCAGGTTTGTGCCCTGGGCATGTGTGTAGGACACACCAGTGAAGAATATCATAGCAGCAAAGACACCAGTCAGTCTGTCTGTCCTGCCTTCAGCTCTAGTCGGTCTGCAACTCTGCAGAGGGAGGAAAAGATGACAAAGACAGGAAAAAAATAGGAAGCCAAGTTATTTATTGATATGGGGAGGGAAATTCCATTCTGGCCCTGCAACAGAAGCCATGATTCACGGCTTTAATACAATAGACATTGAGTGCATGCAGATGCAAATCCTGTCGGATAGGCCAACATTTTAAATACCACTAGACATGTTTTTAGGCTCTCTCTGATACTGGGAATGTTGCCATCACTACAAGGCTGAAGCAGAAAACAGGATTTCAACTGTACTGGTGTCAGATGGTCACTGGGAAATGAGATAACTGATCTAATCGCATAGATTACTCTCTTACCAGGATTTGAATATGCAAGTTTCTTTGCCGCCTCCTTTACTTCATCATACTTTTACTGATAGTCGCTTGCTGGCGCTATGTGGGATCGGGATGGAGCTAATGTGCCATCATTCCCTGAGGGGGAGAGACCTTGGGTTTCTAGGAGGAGGCTGGGTGAGGCACTCATGTGGCTGAGTTTCTCACCTGCTACACTCCAGGCATGCATTTTTGGTAGCTTCAGCCTAGCTTTGACACACTAAGAGCTCAGAGATGACTGACCCAAAAGGAATTCCATGTTTCTAAAGGGAAAGCCAAGCTTGGAAGCAAACTGGACTATTTCAGTGTGTGCTTGGCTGCACAAAGCTCTTTGCTTTCTAAGCTAAAATTGCAGGTGGCTTTCCTCACTTCCAGCCTCCACATCTTTATTGTGCTGTTACTATAGAAGAGTAGCTTTCTGTATGCCAGAAAACAAAAACAAAAATCAACAAAAAATACCATTTAACACAATGAAATGACCTCTAAAAAAATAACGTCAGGAAAGGAGCATGTTTTTCCATTCATTGTATTGATGTTGGAGCATGGTATAAATATACTTTATTATTCTAAAGCTTGGAATTATTACCTGACAGCTTAAAATGCTGATTTAATGCAGCCCTGCAGAGAAAAGTGGTGGTTCTGTCATTACTGAGATAGCCAATACACATCATAAAATTGATGCATGGCAGCCCTGAATAAGGAACTGCACATCGTTCATTATTACATCACATTATATTAGGACTGCAGGGATCAATGAAAAGCAACAGGATTAAATGCTGCCAATTCCCTCCACAAAGTCTTTTGATTGACATTATTTGCTCACAGGTGTGACTAAAATGTTGCCAAAAAATGTTGCCCGCTTCTTATGGTTTGAGGAAGGAACACTTTTTGTTCTGTCATCTCCGTTATGTTAATCACAGTGTTGCCTGAGCCACCAGGGTGTAAAAAAGCAATTCAGGCATGCAGAGCTGGAACATCAACCATCCTGTGGCTGCGGAGGGTCGTGATGGGGGCCTCTCCTGTAGGGAGGATGGAGAAAGAAAGTACGTGCATCTACATAACATTATCCATCCTGCAGGTTAACAGGCTTTGCCCTATTTCCTCCTTTTTTAGCCAGTCGCGAGCCATGCTTTGAAATGGAAACTGAAGGTCACATTCTTCTCAGTGCTTCAACTAGATGGTTGCTGAAGTCCTGATGCTGTGGCAGCCGTTCACTGGTCATTAGCAAACACAGGACCCACCATTGCACTCTGGCAAGTTTCCCCCAACTCACTGCCTTGCACTGATGAGCTGGGGAGAGGCCAGGAGCCAAAACACACTGTCACTCGGAACTAAATTCAGCACAATGACTGCTGCCTGGAAAGTGGAAATATCTTTCCTCATCAGCTCCCATGTGTTGAGTTCCAATGAAGAGGTTTTCGACAAAGAGCCTCCTCCTGCGCTTAGCCCACCAGGCTGCTGGCAGGGAGGAGGAGGAGGAGGCCAGCAGAATAGGTTGGTGGAACAGTAGTTTCTTGCCTGATGCCGCTTCCCTTGACTTTGTGGTGTCTCTCCTCTGCCAGTTCTCGGTCGCAAGCACGCTGGGTCCAAACAAGGGGCTCCAGCAAGAGCACAGGCTTCTTTTTTATTGCTGAAGTTAACTGTAGCTCTTCCCTTGTTTTGGTTTAAGTGATACGCCTTTTGTTTTCCAGATGTGCAGTACCATCCAGCTGGGAGGAGTAAAATATGTTTTATGGACTAACGCATGTTCATGACTAAACATTGTCTACACTATAGGCTCAAAAAGAGGCTGTTCAGCAATCCCAAAAGATCTGTTCCAAGTCAGAGACTTTGGGATGCATTTTCTGTTGTCAGGTTATAAACTTCTGCAAGGCTTATAATAGAAATGCTGATGCAGCCTTTGTACAACAAACTTGAGAATTGTATAAAATAAAAAGCCAATGTCTGCAGGTTTGGGTGCATCCCATTGTATTGCTCCTGTGAATGGTGCTATCCCATAGCAGCAGGTACATGCTTCGCCTGAGTGTCACCACGGGAAAGGACAGGCTTCAAAGACAACTTTCCGTAGTTGCAGCAACATTTGCTATGCCGTGCAAATGAATGACAAACAGGTGGTGGTCTCAAGACTGATGGTCTTTTTCTTTAAATGTGCTGAGTTTTATGGCTTGCTTGCAGATTGCTTCCATTTGGAAGGTGGGACCTTCCTGTGCGCTGTGTAGCTGCACAGGGCCAACCTCAGACACTCAGCAGTGTGCAGACATTGGCAAAATCATAGTCTGAGACATCAGAGCAACTGCCCTTGTGGAATATTGCCCCTTGAGTCTGTAAGGTTAGGGAAGATGTCATCTTTAGCATAATTGGGAGACCACTATGTGGTCATCCTTCTCCACAGACTTGGCTGAGGAAAAGCAGTAGTATGGTATTGCTTTGCTCGGCTTGAATTTAAGCAGATTGCAGAACCTCAGCTGCAGACAGACAGGAGGGACTTGAGCATTTCTGATGGCAGGAGTTGTGCTTGATGTTTCCAAGAATAATTGCTAACACCTTTCCATCTCAAATCAGATTGGTGCTAGGCTGCCTGTCTGTGCTATTGTTGTGAATGTTGAAACAAGCTATTAACAGCGATCTTCTTGTATTTCAGATGTGAGTGCTTGCCGGGTTACAGTGGAAAACACTGTGAAATAGATGATGATGACTGTGTGGGCCATAAGTGTCGCCATGGAGCTGTCTGCGTAGATGCAGTCAATGGCTACACCTGCGTCTGTCCTCAGGGTTTCAGGTACGTGAGAGTCAGCTCCTCCCCCGGACTGTCTTCTGTACATAGCGTTGGGGCACTTTAATTGCTTTCATCCTCAGAGCTAAGCAGCCTCTAGATATGGTATCAATCTGTCTTTCCTACATGAATGGATGGCTCAGTGCTTCAAATCTTGTAGATGAGGTAGGTCTTAACGAGTTAACTGAATACAGGGGATTGATGGTTCTTGCTTTGAAAACAGCAGTTTGCCTTTTGTGCAGTGCTGTGTTAGTTTGCCTGCCTGCCTGCCTGTCCCAGCCTTTCCTGGTAAAACACTAGGTAATACACTCACGTAAATTATATGGAGATAAACTCTGCATGCGCGAGAGTGAGCAAAGGATAATAAAATTACATATATGAACCCTCAGACCTGGCTGCAAGAAAACATGAGTCTGAAGATTTTGTGCCAGTATCTCTCTGTCTCTTGGTGGATGGGCTCAGTACAATTTGGGCTGTAAATTTCCAGTCTCTGATTCTGACAGCTGCCAATATATCTGACTCCTGGAAATCTCTCTGTCTGTCAAAGATAAGTGTGCTGCTCCAAATGGATTCGCTAATCATTGCCTGAGGCTGACTACTGGCTTCCTTCCAGCTAAACCTTTCCTGTGTTTGAAATACACACAAGACGAAGAAGGAGTACCTGTAAAGATCAGTCCTGACAAAGCAGAAATTGCAAGAACACTTATAAATCATTTTCTCTGCTTTGTATCTGCAACTGTTTTCATTCTTCTTGCTTTCAACCTTGCTGGTTTTGGGGTTTTTTTTCCCTCTCAACACACATTTTTATTGCAAAGCAGACAGACTTCCCTGAATAGACATTGATACATAACATGATGTCAGCCCGTGGTTTCACAGAATCAGACTTCTTATTTACAGGATATCAGATATCCTCTGAATTTCAAATTCATACCCTTTTCTCCATGTTTCATTCTCTGTTTCAATCCCTTTGATGACCTTAGGGATCTTGCAGATTGGTGACTGGCAAGGATAACAACTGGCTGTCCCACAGTGGAATTGTAAATGCACAATGTTATCTAATTGTTAGAGTTGAGAAATGGCATTGCAAAGCCATATCTGGAGTCAAGGGTACCTCGAGCCTGCCATCAGATGTAGTGACTGGGAGACTTCTGCTGCAGGTTCTCTGATTTTTAAGGCATGTCAGTACTAGGCAGTGATGAATATGAGTTTTTTGTTTTTTCCCGGGAAGGCAGGGTCACAATGTTCAGCAGAGATGTTTTGAGTTGTGACGCAGTTGAGCGGAGCAGCAGGAGTAGGAGGAAGGCTGGCCTGGGTCCCTTCCTGTGTACCAAGCAGCTCTACTGGCAATTTGGGCAGTGCCCTGGGTTAGCTGATCTCACACCAGGGGCTTCAAGAGCAGAACCTGGAACAGCCCAGCCTGCTCACTCGCTCAAATGAGGGGGTCTCATTCCACTACAAGTCCTCCAAGGAGAGGAAACAGCTTTCTACAGAAAGCTGCAACACTCAACTACTAGCTTAGACAGCACTTCATAGCCCAAGGGAGACTTGGGTGAGCAAAGTAATCCCGCTGCCCTGCCCGTCAACAGCAGAGCCAGGATTAACTTGAGGTCTCCTGCTTGCTTTCTTTTTTTTACATGGTCCATGCCACCTCCCTAAATCTCCTGTGCAAGGTGCAAGGGAGCAAGGGTCTTTTAGGAGAAAAACATTGCAGTGGGCACTAACAGGCTCCCTCTGCCAAGGCGGAGAGCAAGCTGAAGCCCCTTGTGTTCTCCATGCAGAATAGTCCCTGATCTTGTTTGATTTCAGGATTAAAATTCTGCTAACAAAATACGATCTGCTCATTATTCTTTCCATGACTCCAGCCTTTTGTGGTTTAAAGGCCTGCTGCTCTGAAGGGGGTTCTGATTTTTTTTTTTTCCCCCTCCTAAGATTGCCATTGCAAAGATGGTGATTGACAGAGTTCAGGCTTCTGATGTTCAGGGTTATAGACTCAGCGTTCACGAAGCGTGCCTCAGGCGCTGGGCTGTGCAGCAAGGAGATAACTTTGCAAGTATTTGAAGGCTGCAAGTGTTGATGAAAAGGAAAGGACATAAGGGGTGGTCTGACAAAGGTAACTAGGAGACCTAAGATGATGATTAATAAAGTTTTTTGGCTAAGTATCAGGAGTCATTTCCCCGCAGTGAGTTTGCAGAGTGACCTCCCAGTTATCTGGAGCTTCCGCTGTGGTAATAAATGCATAGGCCTATAACAATTTTATGGTTGTCACTGTGCTGTATGTCAAAGCCACTTGGAGTCACACATTAATAAGGATGTTAAAACTCACATGCTGGCATGGTTGACCAAATGGCACTCCGGCAACTCTTAACAACATAGGGCCTCACATGCACAACGAAGCGCCTCTGGTGGCAGCCCTAAAAAAGCAACAGTACCAACATGCACACACTTGTTTTCCCATCTTAGCATTTCCTATTCACTGTTCATGTGTAGTTGTGCTCCGCGCAGCACCTTTTCTTATCACTCGGCAACCTTTTGCAATTACATAATACTTTCTTCCTGAAAACTTTTCAGTGTTTTCTTCCCAAAATGACATTCGTTTACCCCCTGTAGATGAAAACATTTTTGAGAATTTGTGCACCCCATTGGATAAAACCTAACTTACCAAACCTTCCCTCTAGCAATCAGCCTCACAGTAGTGTTGCCCTGATAAATGTTGCTCTAGTGGGGAAGCGCACATTAAGGCTGCTGAGCTTGATGGAAAGCACTGTTCCTCCATTGTGTAGATGCTTCAGAGTTCCCCACTGGGATAGTTTGCTGCAAGAAACTCAGCAGCGATTATTTAAATAAATGAGATCATACCAGGAAGGATGGACTTGGCCAAGCTATGCAAGTCAGGCTGTGCTCCACATTCCACTGCTGGGGAAGTAAATAGTATTAATTATTTCTAAAAATATATTTTTTAAAATATTTTAAAATAAAGAAGAAAAGGCCTTGACGGACACTGTTGCTAATGTATCTTCTAGATGCCAGTAGCAGGGCAGCTGCACTTGTAAAGCCACCCACCGAAGGGGTTTCGCGGCAAGGGAGGGTTGTGCAGGAGCTGTACTGGGAGCTCAGGGAATCTTTCAGAGCAGCACCAAGCACAGACACACTGGCTTCTTGCAACATTTGCTTTCTGTTAGTGGAGGCTGTTGCGGGTTGCATGGATTTTTTTATTATTATTATTTTTAACTTCCATGAAATTAGAATTATATACACTGACTTTCCTTCTGCTTTCTAGTTGTCGCTCACAGACAAAACAAAATGATTGGCATTGGGTAGAGCAAAGCTAATGGGCTGGGTTAGCAGTGCTCCTTCCTGCTAGTCACCTCTGGAAAACAATGACACCTGACATCAGGCCGGGGTGACAGCCATCTGTGGGGTCGATCCTAGTTTGATGCCATTGCTGGCTCTCCTGACGTGTTTGCCAGCCCAGTCGCAAAGCCCTGCACTGGAGAGAGAGATCACACGCTTAATGAAACCAGGCTTTGAACAAGAAAGTGCTCCATTCGGACATTCCGCTTTAGTGCCTGGCTAGCAACGGGGACGTGGCGCTGGTGCGTCCTCAGCTCATCAACTCTGGCCGGGTCTGACTGCTGTGCTGGTAGGCAGCTACTACAGTAGCTACCTTAAATTGACAAGAATTGCTTTCTGTGTATCTGTCTTCCCATGAGGTTGTTGCTCTTTTTAATATTCCCTTGTTTTCTTGGAAAGGGGAATCCAAACCGTCTCTTGCTGAGTGGTGCTGTGCCCCCCGAGGTGCTGCGCTCACCCCTCAGGAGCAGGGTGGCCTGTGGGGCTCTGCCAAGAAGCTGCAGCAAAGGGTCTGGCTCAGGAAGGGAAAGTTTCTTAGTCTATAACTAATCCATAGTTTAGGTATATTCACAAAGAAATGTTCCCAAGAACAAAATTACTTTGAGAAACATATCAGACTGAGCAAAGACAACTATTTCCCGTATGCGGTTATTCCCCCACACCGTACTGCCTGCCGTGCTCCCACTTCCACTGCTGCCCGCAGCAGGCTGAACACTGTGCTGACCCCATATGGCTCCTCCAAATACTCCTTGGAGCAAAGTAAATGGGGTTTATTGATTGCCAACAGTATTGCCTGCCAAATTACACTTTTGAGATACATGTGTCTAAAGGAATAGATTGGCTTGTCCCTATGCAAGATTATGCTATTCTGGTAGAGGATATTTACCACTTGGCTGACAGGGAGTGGTTTGCTCCCGCACCCCCCCTCCCCGAACCCTTTGCTGGTAGTATTAGCAGCCCATGACTGTGCCCACTTACAGCACTAAGAGTCACCCGGGCAGCGGGGGGAGATAAGGGGTCCCTGTTAACCACAGCTCCCTGCCCCTTAGAGAAGCAAGGTAGCGATGGGACGGGCACACGGCGGCTGGCTGTGAAACATCACTCCGTCCTGTGGTGAATAAAGAAAGTTTAGGGCAATGCAATGAGAAAAGTGTTGATGCGCAGTTTATCCTGAAAAGTACTAAGGCGTGGTTCTGGCTGAGAAGGAAACATCCACATGGTTGTGTACACAAGCACAGCCAACCCCGAGCGACACCAGGGCTGGAGCGGGACAGTCCCTGCAGGGCGTGCACACGGGGCAGTGGCGAGAGGCCAGCGCAGCACCGTGCTTTAGGCCTTGGAAATCCCCAGCAGTTTTTTTTTTACCCTCCTCGTGCTTATTCCTGTGTAAGATTTTTGTTTGCCATACCCACATCGCCACGTGCAAGGCCAACGTACAGATTTGGGCAAAGTTAGGAAGCTGGTTAGGGTGTTCCATGCTGTATAATGGCTGTGGGGAAAGGAGAGCTTTTCTGGTCTTCTCCCAGGTGCAAATCCCAAATGTTTGCGTCTTTCAAGGCATTCTTCAAGTTTGCCTTTTGTAAAAGTAGTAATGTAAAACCCTGTGTCTACTCTTCTCTCAGAAGTGATAGAAAAGCAGAGTGACTCCATTGCTTTTGACGCAGTCCAGGATTTAAGCATCCATATTTTTTTGTGTATTTCTCTCTCTTTCCTGTTTCCCAGAGGCAGACCAGGGAGTGGTGTGTGTTGGGAGAAGAGGGGCAGGGAGAGGTTCAGGCTCTCATTCCACACAGCGCTAAAGATAGAGCCGTGATACTCTGTGCAAAATTTCACACGAGAACATGTAAAAAGGAAAGCGGTCATCTCCATTTCCTTCTGTTACAGAGGCAGCAGGTTCTGGGCTCTGTGGCTAAGCGAGATTGATCTTGAGTATGTTGTGGCTGTTTTATTTGCTGTTCTTGCACGGCTTGTATCGGTACTATTTACTGTAGAGTAATGGCATGGGTTTCTATTCTAATTGTATCTAGGAATGTTGCCTAGAAATTCAAGTCTCACCTGCTTTACTGGAGAGGAGTGAGGTTTTTGGCATTTTTTTGCTTTGTTTTTGAGAGTGCTATTATTCCACAAAGTGCTCCCTGAATGGCAGGAAATTCCTAGTGGGACAAGTGGGATTTCACTCTTCCAGGACTGGGCTGATGGGTTATTCACCGCATGAATGGGTCTGCCACAATCCTCTCCGGGCAAGCCCTCTGCCCCCATGGTGACGAACGCTGTATAACACAGAGAGATGGTGCGGGAGCCGGAGCCCACAGCCCTCGTCGCAGCTATCCCCACGGTGTTCCCCGCTGCACAGCCTGACGCACGCTCCCTACTCACCAGCTACCAATTTTTCATCATTTTACTGTCTACGCATTTTCAAGCAGTCACAGAACTCAGTGCAAAGGGTTTATGTTCTCTCATCGGTACAAAAAGGGTTTGTTGGGTTTGGACAGTGGTTGTAATGAGAAATCTGGGGTATAGGTGCAGGGGCATACCATGTGCAGCCAGCCAGCCAGAGAGCCTGGCCCCGTCCCTTTGCAATACCAGTTGATTGCACAGGCCCAGTGGGTGTACTGGGCAGAGTTTTTTCATTTACATTTTGCAGTTTAGTCTGACTCATGACATCACTGTGAAAGATGACTGCAGCTTTTTGCACTTTCTCCCTTTTCCTTGCTCCTATGCTGGTGTTGATATTTCAGTGTAGCTGAGTTATTCCAGCAAATAACCTGTGAAGCGTGCAGCCATGCTGAATCCAGGAAGGCAGCCCGGGGACTGAGCCATCGCTGCTCCTGGGAGATGTACTCCTGGGAGATGCAGCCCAAGCCTCAGGGGTTCCTACATGTGGGTTTTGCTCAGCCTCTCGTATAGTTCAGACTGAACCACAGAGCTTTCCTCCAGATCTGAACAGGATTCGAGTTCACAAGTACTCAGATCTGGCATTTGGCTTTCAGTTACCTCTGACTCTGGGAGATCTTCCTTTCCTTTGCATTTTTCTGATCCAGGATATTGCCAACCACAAACTCAGCTAAAATAACGTTGATGATCCTGATGCTGTTAGAAACAACCAGTTCAGGGCAGCTGCCCATCAAATAGTGTGGTACCAGTGCATTGCTTCTGAGACTTTTCAGCAGTTGCCCATCTGTTGATGACACACTTGCTGATATACAGTAAAGCAAGTGAGGAGACTGTAAAAAACACTAAAAATAGAGAATTTTCCCCTTGCTTACCACCAGCAGAGGTAGACTCAAGTCACAAGCCTGGGATTTTTAGCTGAGGAGTTGGTACATGTTTCTGGATGGCAGGGAGGGCAGGTGAGGAAATCTCAGGTTTGGGCTTAAATGGCTACCAGTTTTTGCTGGGAACGTCTGCATGGCACAGTGTGGGATGAAAGCTATTTTAGACTGCTGTACCTTGCAGAGCTAAATAACCAGTGCAAAGTGTAGTACAAATTGCTTTCGGTATTTGAACTGGCTTGTTCAGACCGAGCGTGGGAATTTCTGTACGGCCCTATGCTGTATAGCTTTCACACGGTAAAGTGGGCACAGGGTAGCTGAATCTCAGAGTCGCTATACCACGGTAGCAGTATAACAGCAGCATCTGAAAGTGTTTCCGTCCTTAAAAAAATGGTGATAACTGAGGCCGCTTCTTCTTTCCTTTACCTTCTACAGTGGACTTTTCTGTGAAACTCCTCCGCCGATGGTTCTGCTCCAGACGAGCCCATGTGACAACTACGAGTGCCAGAATGGGGCTCAGTGCATCGTCGCGCACCACGAGCCCGTCTGCCGCTGCCTGGCTGGCTTTGCCGGGCAGAAGTGCGAGAAGCTCATCACAGTCAACTTTGTTGGGAAGGATTCCTATGTGGAGCTGCCATCAGCCAAAATTCGCCCTCAGGCAAACATCTCCCTCCAGGTATGTCATGCAGAACATCAGTTGCCAGCTCAGTGCTCTTCTAAGCAATAATACATAGACATGTAAATATTTTTTATTCTGAAGGAACAGGGTCTACTGGCCAAGATGCTGACGAAGTTACAGACAACTTGTGAGCCAGTCGTCTGCTCTAAAATTATTGAAACATTAAGGAGCAACTAAGGCACCACTGTACCTTTGTGGACACACATCCTGCCTCTCTCACTCTCTTATCACCAATCTCACCACTCTCTTATTCCCAGTCTGGCAATGTAACTAGAGATGATTCAGCAAACCTCCCTGTTGTCTTACTGATTTTACAGCATTGTGTTTCGTCCAGTAGAAATTAGTGCTTAATGTTAGGAGGCTTATTCAAAGAGGCTGCTCTAAATGGCCTTTCCAGACAATATTTTGCTTATTCTTTTACTGTGCACATTCAGTAGATAAAAGGCCTGGGATTTTGTTACAGTCCTGTTGTTACACCTAAATTTGGTTTGTGGTCTAGGCTCAGAAGGCAATGGAACATAGATATTAAAGGTGCCGTGCCACTACTGTCGTCTTTGTGGTTGTGGATCAAAGGCATTCTGGATACTTAGTCCGACATGATATTTAAAGGATTTGGAAGTTATTTGCATTCACAATCTAGTAGGCATTAAACTGATCTTTTTTTCCCCTAATATCCCAAAGTAAATGAGGGAATAATTTCTAGCTTTATACATTTTCTAATGAAGAGATGTGTGGAGCACACATATGACAGGACACATCTCTTTCTTAGGCCACTGATTGCTAATCTGGACTATTTTTATGCTAGATTCATCCTGCAAATGAAGCATAACATTTCAAAAGATGTGAGAAGAAAAATCATCCCTGTATGTTTATTTTATTGCATTTATTTTCTCAATTTGAGGAGACTGTATGCCACAGTTGGAAATCATATTCTAGACTTACTTGATGGAGTTTGGTTGTAATTAAAATACCAATGTCAAGACATGGGAAAAAGGACCAAATTTCCACATTAGGAATAGATTTTTAAAGGGTGGTTCCTGCAAAGTTTATTCTAATGAGAAAATTCCGTAATTAATATTTATCTTTTCTTTAATAGGTTGAGTATACAGTTCATACAAAAACGAAGCTGATTCATGTATATTTGAAACTCCAGTTTTTCTTCAAAATTCCCTTTTATTTAATATCACAAAAGAGATTCTAAAATATGGGCACTCTAAAATATGGGGACTCTAAAATATGGCTCCCAAAGGCTCCGAATACTATAGGTCAACTTTAAAGCTGAAAATCTGGACATTGTCTTCTTAAGTATACAAAACCCATTACATCAGCCATAGCTTGAAGAATAAAACCGATTATTACAGAAAGCACATGCAGATGACTTTCTCACTTCTTGTTTCCCAGGCTGAGTATTATTCTTGTATCCAGTAGTTAATCACTAGTGAATTAAAATTAGAATACAACATTGATTATTAAGAACAGATAGAGGAAATCTTATGAAAAAGTGTTCAAGGAAAAAAAAAATCTTTTAAGGACAAAAGAATAGTATTTAAATATATATATATAAATGCAAATAGGTTTTTAAATGTACTGTTTAGTTTTGGTATTTAACGGACATTAAAAAAAAATAAGCAAGAAATTTCAGGAAATATGTACTGTGAAAATAACAGGCAGGTTGTATCCAAAAATCCCATTTTGTCTCCTTTTTTTTTTTTTTTCTTTTGTACTATAGGAATATTTGAGAACTGGAGACTGGGTTTTGATTCAGTGTTCAAGATTTTTTTTTCCCCTTCATGTACGTCAAAGCTAGAGGGACGAGGGCTGCTCTATTCTTCCTGACTCTCTAAATGTCCCATTTGAACTCAGCAGGGCTTGCTAATAACTCGGATTGAGTGAATAACTCCTGGTTATGCTAGATGTGGGGACAGGTCCTTCTTTCCTTCTTTTCGTTCATAAAAAGTCTGTGAACAGATCAGCGTCTGCTGAAATTTGTTTGCTTGTAGTTGTGACACACTCCTACTGCCAGAGTTGATTTTCTAAACCTCCACTTCAAGTTGGGGTACTAGCTGAGAAATGAATTCATGTGTCGTCAAAAATACAGCCATAGTTTATTGACAGGGATCTAATAAATTGCAGCTTTCACCTCCTGAAAACTAGTTCTCATTTGAAACAAGGGAGCCATCCCCTCGTGGGAGGCTGACCTGTTTGTGTACGAGCTCACTCAGTGTCACCAAGACCTTTTAGTGTCTCGTGGCTCTTGCTCTTGTTGTTGCTCATATATATGATTTATTAAGTCATATTTGAATTGCATATCTGATTTTGGTTTGATTTTTAATATAGGTTTACTTCTTTTTTAATCGTTCTCAAGCAACCTTACCTGGTTATTAATGTTTCACAGGTAGCAACGGACAAGGACAACGGCATCTTATTATACAAAGGAGACAATGATCCTTTGGCTCTGGAGTTGTACCAAGGACACGTGAGGCTCATCTACGACACGCTGAATTCTCCACCTACCACAGTATACAGGTAAACAGCTAAGCTTTACCAGGACAGCTGATTTCCAAAAAAGATGGAGAGGTAGGATTTTTCTAAGAAATGTGCATGGGAGAAGAACCTTTTATTTTACTACACTGTATCTCTTTTATGTACATAATTAGGTAAGAAAATCAGAATAAAGACTTAGCTAGAGGCTGCATGCTTAAAAATTGGCATTTATTGGCAATACCAGTGATACTGTGTCCTGCTGTGATTGCAGAAAAATGTTGTGTTTTCTCACCTACTGTAAAGATTTCGTTTCTGGTGAATGTTGTCCTTGAAATAGTTCCAAATAATCGATTTCTCTGATGTTGCTATTTAGCATTAATTTACTGTACCAAGACAGAACAGTGACTGTGCAACTGCAGGATTAGACTGTGTCAAATAGGAGGAGAAGGGCTGAATTCCTCTACAGGGTGAATATTTTTGGAAGAACTCTTACCTATATCAGTAGTAACTACACCAACCATGCACAAGCACAAATTACAATGGTAAATTGTAGGGCAATTTGACCTTCAGACACTTGACTTTTGGGGATACCAAACCCACGGCTTTTATTCATTAGTCACAAGAAAGAGAAGCAAATGTAAAAGTGAAACCCATGCACAGAGGCGTCTCCCTAGGAATGAGAGATGTGCTGTTCACGTCTTCTACTATTTCTTTAGCAGGTGTCTCCCCGGGTTCTGATTATTTTTAAGCCCTGTTGCTCGAGTTTGTTCTGTGTAAACATGCAGTTGTGACCGCGTGGAGCCCTTTCGGGCTCAGTGCAGTTTCATGGCGTTGTGTATGCAGAAGAGCTGGATTTCCTAGCCCACCTCGCTCTTTAAGGAAGAGCATCCCATGAGCAAGTGAAAGGATGCCACCAAGTATCACTAGCCAGGATGGGCCTTGTATTTTTTTGGGAAAGTTTTCTCAGCACTTGATAAAACTTGAGTCTTTCAGGAGTATGGTAGCTGTGCAGAGCTTTCTTTAAGGGGAATGGTGACTTGTTTAAAAAAACATGAGAAAATTCTTTCTGTATAAAAGCAAATTGGATAATACCAACGCAGGGATGTCACCAGGACGAGCAATGACTTGTCCACTGTAGGAATGAAGAAAGTAGTTTGTTAGTGATTTTCACCAGCTGGATAGGTGTGAAAAATTTCTCTGTGTGTGGCTGCTAATCCTAATTGATTTCATGTTAGGCAAAGCTGAAGTTGTTAAACAATTTTATGCCACTAATTAGAACATAGGGAAAAGCTCATCATGTGTGGGCCATGCAGGGGGTGACGGATCGGTGTGGATGCTTGCTCTCCGTTGTCATGGGTAGAGTGGTGTGGTGACGAGAGCTGTTGCCACCATCACAACAACACTTTATGGATCTGCTGCCTTCTGGCAAAGTTGCCAGCGATGGCAAGCGGCAGTGTCCTCATTATTCCTGCGCCCTTCATATTGATCAAGGAGGAGGTCTCCATTCAGACTGACACCTCATTACCATAAGATTAATGGCCTGTTCACTACATTTTGTACTGTGTGATCTGTTGAGATGGGAAAGAAGCTGCTTAATATGATGCCCTTTCTGAAATGTCACTCTAAGCTTTTATTAGTTTAAGGAGTGGAGCAAAATGGGATTAGCATGGAGTTTGATGGGAAAAGATTAGGTTGATTGAGGAAAAACTGCAGCTAAAGAATGTCAAAAAGGGCCTCTAAATAGATTAAAGACTTGTTTTCCTTAAGGGGTGAGGAAGGGGGAGGAAACCTGCGCCTCTCCTTCCAGTCATAGGATTTAAGGGTAGAAGGCATGAGTGGATCTGGTTTGACCTCCCTGTATATCCTCTTTGACTTTTAGCTGAGGCGTAACCTCTGTTTGGCTAAGACATGACTTCCAGCGTGGCACCGAGTTTTGACAGGAAAATACCAAATAATGGAAATTCCCCCATCTCCTTTAGTAGCTTGGACAAGGGTCAATCATTTCAATTATTCGGGCATTGGCCATCATTTCTAAGTTGTGTCGCTAATATCTTCTGGATGTTTTTAGAGGCTTCCTCCAGGGAAATTAAAGTCCTTTTATATCTGGTACTGGCTCCCATGAGTTTGTACTTTTAATTGCATTGTCTCCTAACTTGCATTTTGATGAAATGTGTAGCTGATTCAGTGTGATGCGTTTTACCTAAACCTGAAGAACTTGGGGAACTCTTTTCTGCAACTTCTACAATTTTTCATTTTGCATTAAAAATAAGGTTACTAGGAGAACCCGAAGCATTCAAATCTTAGCCTCACCATTGGTAAAGCAGTTTGCCTTCTCTATCGCGTACTCCTTGCTGTCTTGTTTAGATGCCTTATTTAAATCTCAATCTCCGCAAAAGCGGACTGTTTGCCTTTGAGAAGCTCTGTTGAAAGACTATTAGGTTAATTTTCACGGGCAATATCAGGCACTGCTATCCTCCAAAGGGGTCCACTTCTCGCAATAGATGAGCAGTGCTTTGGCTCTTGTTTTTCCTCAGAAGAGTCTGCCAAAAGAGGAGGAGGCCTTAAAATACTGCCTGGTGGGAACTGTGCCAGCTACAGCTGCAGGAAATCTCTAACTGACCTGGTCCTGTGTTGTAACTGAGATGTTTTGCTGGCAATTTCAGGTACTCCCATGATGGGATGTGGACAGTCATTGGCAAGCCACATTATCTGTAATTCTTCATCAGCGTCTCCATGATAAGATTTATTAATAGTACTTAAGAACAGTAAAATTAGCAACGTACTTGGCTAATACAGGTAGAACCCAGTAGGGATAAGATAAAAGCTGTTGTCAGACATGTTTGGAAGCCAGCAGAGTAAGGCATACTTGATGGTAGTTTTCAGTAGTATTCAGCGGAAGGGTGCTGGAAGGACGAGGTACACAACATGTTACATTGCAAAACTCTCCCCCAGCCCCTCAGTATAGAGCCGGGGTGAAGGTTTGTATCAGACACGTGGTGTGTGTGCTCTGAACTTACTGTTGTGGTGTATTCTGCGGGTGGCCTCACTTTGCAAAACTGTTCTAGGAGATTGAGGGCAGGGATGTGTGGCACCATAGGAGATTGCAGGCATGCTGGCAAAGAGCAATTCATTTTATCTGCTCTGTGAAGGCAGGTTGTCTCTGGCTATTGGAGTGGACCTGTTCCTGTACCTTAGTTGCCCCTTTGAGCAGATATAAGTAGAATTGCAGCACAAAGTTAGTCTGCAAAAGCCGAAGATTAACTCCCTGTACATTCAGATTTGCTTTACATGTATTCATTCCTGTGGTATGTTTGGACAGAAAGGTTAAAGTTGACTTTGCACTTTTCTTTCATTCTAGTCAGATAAAGGTCAGCAAATGCCCAATGGAAAAGACTACCTAAAATACATTGTCATTTATCATCAAGTTAGAAAGAAATACAAGTTAATGCGCGAATATGCAATGATTGAACTTGCCCTTTTAAAAGAAAAGCTGACTGGTCTGTTATTGGAACTCCTCACTTGTAAGCTGCAGAATAATGGTTTCCTGGGCGTCATAGTAAACATCTTAAAGAAGATCCATTTTTGAAGTAGGATTCCTATTTGTTGTTTCTTTTATTCAATTTAATTATTCTATAGATGCACAAATGAGAACAGAAATCTGTTTCTGAGTGCTTTATTGACCTCCTGGTTTCTGCACTGGTGAGAGTTACTCTTCTATGCCATGACAGTACTTAGTCCTGAGCCAACAGTGAGTCCTTGAAATAAAGTAAATCTTTTACATAGATACCCTACCTTAATTTAAAGATACCAACTGATGAGGAATGTACAGCTTTTATTTACCACCACACTCCAATTGTTAAAAGTTTGAATTACCAAAGAGCATGTAATTCTGTAGTTTCAGCATTCAGCCATTGATACTGGTATCTGTTTAACTGTGTTCTACAGGGAGAGCTCCTACTTTCAGTCTTTTTTCCTACATCTGTTCCTTGAACCAGAGATAAGACCTTACTTGTAATTTTTTTTTTTCTGGTAGGTTTTATGCTACTAAACAGTCATATTGATTTGGATGCTAAATTAATCCTTCCTAATAGAAATGGAAAAATAGGAATTTGACACAAACTACTAATGTAATTCCCTCCAGATGTCCCAGATTGCCATGTCGCATACAGACCATCATATCTGGTAAAGAGCAAGATGCAGACGTCATTGGTGTAAAATCATATGTTTTCATGCAGGCTTCCTGACAGCAGTGAAAAAGGAGGCAGTTAGGAAAACATGAGAATTAATTGTATTTGTCTTTCTGCAGAGCCTACGCCCAAATTACTTGTAATTCCTTTTAAAAGTATCCTTGCTTAATCTGTTTTCAAAAATGCTACATCATTAAAAATATTTCTTATAGATTGTATCATGCAGTTCTCATGGTCTGGCTAATTCTCACATAGCATAGATGGATGTTCTCGTGGTTAAAGCAAAAGGCCTGAAATAAGGGAGCTTAAATTCTTACTGTATCTGCCTCATATGGGATGACTGTGGGATGACTGATTAAATCTGGTTCTCTGTGCACAAAAAGTACAGAAATGCACAAAAAATAGAAAAAGTGTTTCAGAAATGTGCTGTCAGTCTCCGGAGGGTGAGGTTCCTTCTCCCTTCTCCCTCCAGGCTATGGAACAGCACAAGGCTCTTACCCCAGCAGCATCTGCAAACTCCCCGTGCTGTTCCACGTCACTCAGCCTCTGCCCATGGTGGCTGGAGCCCGGGGAGCAGCCCGTGTGGCCACCGGCACTCGTTGTCCAAAACGGGTCCCTGGCCATACTGCTCCGAAGAACTGAACTTGGTAGTATTATAGGATTTTGGTCCTCTACTCAGATTTCATAGACTTCTCCGCGCTTCTGGTGCTGAGTTTGAAGAGTTGCTTTGGTGATGGAAGAACTTGCACACCTTCCAAAGATATGGGAGACGGGATTTTTGTGTAATCGCCTCTCTTTAGCTGAAATTGCTTATCTGCAAAAAAGCCTGGGAGGCTTCACCATTAATTCACTGCCTTCTAGGGAGGAATGTGCTGGAGGAGTGAAAGCATTAATTATTCTTAGGATCATTATTAGAGCTTGTCAAACCCAGGTTTTACCAAAAGTCTCTTTGCAGAGCTCACCGCATGACTGGTCCTTTCCTTCCTAATCCCTTCATAGTCTGCAGCTTGTGCTGTGCCTGTCCCTGGTGGGATTCCTGTTTGATACTTCTGGATGGTCAGAGATTTCTATGAGACATCACTGAGCTCTTAACAATTCTGTATATTAGCAATTCATTCTATTCTCTCTATCACACACTCTTATTTTTTCAGGTACTGCTTAGGGATTTTGCATCAAATATAATGAAAGAAACCAGTATTAATATCTGACCTGCACAGTAAAAGTTGTAGAATTTGAATGTACTTATATATCTTGCATGAGCCAAGGCAAAGGACAGATGACTTATTTTTTGCCTTTATAAAGGGCTCTGGTGTATTTGAATGGGACAAAAAAGACAAGCATGTGAGTTCTTGTCAAACTACAAACATTGCATTTTCCTAGTTTTTCTTGGATTTTTTGTGTAGTAGGACAGTGAAAATGTAAGGCCAAGACCTTAAAATGTCATCTAACTTTAATCATTAGGTTCAGAATCAAATATTTGCTTTCATGAAATTCAGAAACTTTCTTCTGCTGAGATGAAGCTTAAGAAGGGTAAAGTTTTGTCCTTCAGGCTGCCTGAGCAGGCAAAATCTTGTTAAGCTGAATTAATTTTTTTCCTTTGTAAATGTCTTCAGTAACTCTTGCAAGAATGACAGTTTCTCATCTCTCCTCTCTCTCCTCGCCTCTGCCTAGCTCATTCTCTTCAGTGTAATATCTGAGTACCCAGAAACACTGTGCTGCAGACCCACAGCTTTATTTCTAACCTTACACACGTGTGTAGGGTGTTTCAGAGTGAGATGTTTTATCAGAAGGCGGCAAAACCTTTCACAAGGCAAGTCAGCGTTGGCGTGCCTGCGTACCGGCTATGGGAAGTTAGGAATGACCTATCTGAAGCCACTTGCCCTGTGGTAGTGACAGAAATAGAAGTTACATTCTCTGAGTCCCAGCTCACTTTCTTCAGGGCCCAAAATCCAGGGCTATCGGTCTAAGTAGCACTCACGTGTCCCCTGGCAACAGGGGCCGGGCTGCACCAGTACACACGGGTGCTGCCAGCGTGCACGGGCTGCTGACTTGCCCGAAGACCTGTGATTGAGGCAGTGGCACGCTTGGCTTTGTCTTCCCCTCAGCACTCACTGTTGAACTTTGGAGAACTTATGCCACAGTCTGTGAGGGCAATAAACTCAGTAGCTGCTCCTCTGCCACAAAGGGTTTCACGCCATTTTAACTAAATCTTTGAATTAACTTGTATTCTGACCACTTGAAGTCAAAGCATAGATGTTATTTGTATCCTTTTGATTAGGAATGTGGCCATGTACACTATCAGTGTCACCTTTATCACTGTTTTTTAAAATCAGAATACTGCTGCAGACCCAAATCAGCTTCAAACAGGTGGCAGGAGACAGACCTACTCCTCCCAAATCACTTTTTAAGCAGACTGTGCTGGTTTTAATGCATAGACAACATATAAGCAAATTCTCAGCAGTCTGTGTCTTTTGTGAAGCAAATTGTCAGTAGTCTGTGTATTGTGTTAATAAGCAAATTGATTTGATGTTGGTTTCTAAAACGGACACCCATAAGCTGGTCTGTACCTTGTTACTTCAGTCACTGCATACCTGTCCTCTGCACGGCTCCACCTGTATCTCCCGGCAGCTCTCTCTCAGCTGAAGGGGAGGAAGCTGGAGCAGATATGCTGTGTCCATCCCTGCTGGTTGCTTTGTTGCCTTTTAGGAGCTATGCAAAACAGAGGACTGCAGCACACACATGTACATATAACTTTAGTACAATAACAATATAATGCTGATTTCTTCCAGCACAGAATAATAATAAAAATGTAATGAAGTCAGCAAGATGCCAGTATTAATCCCAACAAGAAATGAGAGGTGATGAGATAGGGATAGTTCATAACTAAACAAAGGGGCGGGGGTGGGGGTGGGGAAACACACCCAAAATGAATCAATGTGTTAAAACACGCCGAGTTCAGCCTCTAGTTAGAGTCTAACTTCACAGCATACTGGCCCCATGCAGCTCCTCTCTCTCCTGACTGTACTGGACACTTCAGAGGATTACGCCTAAAGATGGAAAGCAAATCCTTCACAGTTATGACATTTTACTTTGCAGTGGAGTGTTGACCATTCAAAAGTATTTGCAAGAGCATCAAGAAGGAAGATGTTTGCTCTTGGAAGCTTGCTGAGCTCTAGAAGTAGCCCAGCGCCTTGCGGGTACTTGCTGGTTTTCATGTTCGAAGTAGTCTTGGGTTTGTGTAAAAATGAATGGTGAAGCCAAAAGTTGTTCTCTACAGTGATTTGACTATGACTAAAAATAATATAGCTCTATCATCAAAAGAAAATTGCTGCTGAAAATGCAGAAACCCACATTATAAATGAAGGTTTTCCCCTGTTTGTTGAAGTCAGTAGCTGAGTTGAGTAGCCAGCCTTAAAACTGCCCAGCCAAACCAAAAGTAATTGTAAAATAAGAACTATTTATTTCACCCCAGCAGATAACCTGATTTTGTCATTAGTCGGTCTGTAACATGGCCTCACTGCTTCTTCTAGTGAGAGCATCAGTGAAACCCTGACAGTGGTCCTGGCAGCTCCTGAGCCCTCATAAATTAGTGCTGATGTTAGTCCACCTTCTGAGCAGTCACTTTGGTTTCTGCGTGTTGGAAACATGCTCTTGTGCTGGACTCTTGTTTCCAGTGAGTAACTAGGAGAAAGGTGTGCAAATGTATTTTAAAGGTATTTTCTTACTATGGCACAGGTCGCGAGTCCAGTATCATATTGCCAAAGTTGGCTAATACTGATTACATCAGAGGAAGGTTGAAGTATTCTTGTAATAGACAATGATGGAATAAACCTAATCGTAGTTAGAATGACTTTGTAAACTTCCTATGCACTAATGACTGGCTCATGTCTTGAATTGTGAGGTTTTTGCCTTGCAACAAGATGTAGCAAGCTAATATAACATGTTTATTTTTTTCTGCCTGTAAATTTCTTGTAAACATGATGACTAACACGAAGTTTAGATGTGTACCATGTGTGATAGATTTATATCCCGTTTATACCAAGCGCCAGGCTCTGGATTCAATCGCTACAGTCTCTGTTAGAAGAAGTACATGCAGAACTGGCACTGAGGGTGATCACGGAGGTGCAGCATGGTTCTGTGCACAATTATTTCAGTGCTTCTTCCCAGTATAGAAACGTGACCCACAGCTCTGCATTTGCCAGCATGCCCCAGTGCTGCTGGAAAAGGTGGGTGTGGCAGCTGCTATTCTGGCTGTCAAATAGCGATGGATGTTGTTTATTTTTGTGGAAGTAGAGGCATACAACTGTAGGTATGTTGTCACAGATGAGGTGGAAACAATTCCATTTCCTGACCATGTATGAGGTTTCTAAACAGACACAGCTTTTTTTTTCTTGGGGCTTAGTCTCCAATTTCAGCTAAACCCCATCATTCTCTGTCTGTCATTCTAATTGGAAGCAATTTTAATTGTATTCTGTAGTGGCCCTGGACTCTGCTGCTAAATGGCAGATACCTTCATATTTTCCAGAGCTGAAAAAGGGATAGATGGTGTAAAGTATTCCCCCTAATGAAATGACTCTGTGAAGACGCTTGATAGATTTCCTCATCAGAACCTGAGATGTGATGTCCAGTTGAATGGCAGAGCTGTTTTCAATAGTGTTTGGTACCAGTGCTAAAAAGTAAACCCAAGCACCCTGGTTTGTTCCGAGTCCTGGCGGAGCAGGGGGGCTGTGCCGCTGCACGTCCTGGCGTGTGCCACACAACTGTACATGTACAGCGCCGCCTCTTCGCTGGGGAGGACGTGGCGCTCGGTGCTGTCACTGGCCCTGCTCCTGTGCCAGGGCCTGCCTTCCTCCGTGCTGTTTGCAGTGTCATTTTTTTAAGGATAACTGATTTAATGAGTCCCAATAGCACTGCAGAATCTATGCATGTTTTTACACTCTATATTTACTGGCTTTCTTATATCATGCATGTTACGGTAAAGATACCGAGGTGCAATAGCTCATTGCACCGCAATACGCTGTTGTGCCGTGGCATGCAGACTTGTTCTGATGGAGCAAGACGGGAAGGCAGTGACACCATGATCTGTCATTCAGGAGAGGCCTTGGACTCAAAGAGTTTGTTCAAGCTATTTTTACTGCCATTACATTTGCGTTTAACAGATTCTCAGTTAGCAGAATGAAGCATTCAGCTCTGCAGAGACATGGTGATGCTGTAGGAGACCAGTGCAGGCTTCAGCTCCCCAACAGTGCGGCTGGAGGAAGGTGTCAGACCTCTTGCCCACGTCAGGGACACCGTGAGAATTCACTGCAAACAAGGAGTGTTTACCCTGGCCGCGAATCTGACCCTTTTATGAATAATCTAGGGAAAGGGGTCAGGATTGTGTTAATCGCATGTTGCAGGGGTATAAAAAAGGTCCTTGCTTTTCCCTTAGAAGGTCTGTAATACAATAACTTTCACTGTTGGCAGGGGTGCTGCAGGAATTGAATTATGACTGGAAATTAGATATGCATAGCCTGGCCAAACGATCATTAAGGGAGATATGGTAATCAGCTGCCAGTGTTTAAGGGCTGTAAACACCAAGAAGAGAAAGATGGTTTATTTGGGTGGTCTACAGAGTTGGAAGGAGGAGAAAAGGTATAAAACCAAGCAAATGGAAGTGGAGGTATCAAGGAAAAAAAATCCTAATGTCGAGGGCTCTCAGCCTAGGAGACCTAATGCTCGAGTCATGTAAAACAGGATTGAACATAACAAAAGAGAGTACATTTTAAGCTGAAAGTGAACTTGAGCGCTTCACTATATCTCTTTCACCTCTTATTTCCCTAGCCTTGTGTTTCATTAGCATTTTTCATACTTTTTTCTCCACATGTGGTTTTTATTTGGCTTCTGAAGATGATAGTGCTTGAAGTGATGTGTTATTGTAGAGGTAGCACAAACACTACTCAAATTATGATTTTGCCTTTGTTGCCATGGAGAAGTTTAAATCTATTTTAGGCCAAGGACTGATTATAACTGGAACTAAGGGCAGGAGGTAACTGTAGCTTGGAAAGGTGAAAAACCATCACCACTGATACCTGAAGTCAGCTGGCACAGGATGAGTTTCACAGCTCCCAAATCGCTAACATCTCATAGAATCATAGAATCATTAAGGTTGGAAAAGACCTCTAAGATCATCAAGTCCAACCATCAACTAACACCACCATGACTCCTAAACTAGGCCCTGGAGTGCCACGTCTACACCTTTTTTAAACACCTCCAGGGTTGATGACTCCACCACCTCTCTGGGCAGCCTCTTCCAATGCCTAACCACTCTTTCGGTAAAGAAATTCTTCCTGATGTCCAATCTAAACCTCCCCTGTCGCAACTTGAGGCCATTTCCTCTTGTCCTATCGCTAGTTTCCTGGGAGAAGAGTCCAAGACCCGCTTCCCTACAACCTCCTTTCAGGTAGTTGTAGAGAGCCGTAAGGTCTCCCCTCAGCCTCCTCTTCTCCAGACTAAACAACCCCAGTTCTCTCAGCCGCTCCTCATAAGACTTGTTTTCTAGTCCCTTCACCAGCCTCGTTGCCCTTCTCTGGACACGCTCCAGCACCTCAGTGTCCTTCTTGTACTGAGGGGCCCAAAACTGAACACAGTATTCGAGGTGCGGCCTCACCAGTGCCCAGTACAGGGGCACAATCACTTCCCTACTCCTGCTGGCCACACTATTCCTGATGCAAGCCAGGATGCCGTTGGCCTTCTTGGCCACCTGGGCACACTGCCAGCTCATGTTCAGCCGGCTGTCGACCAGCACCCCCAGGTCCTTTTCCGCTGGGCAGCTTTCCAGCCACTCTTCCCCAAGCCTGTAGCGTTGCATGGGGTTGTTGTGACCCAAGTGCAGGACCCGGCACTTGGCCTTGTTGAACCTCATACAGTTGGCCTCGGCCCATCGATCCAGCCTATCCAGATCCCTCTGCAGGGCCTTCCTTCCCTCGAGCAGATCGACACTCCCGCCCAGCTGGTATCATCTGCAAAACCTCAATGCGCTTCCCTGCAGCTCTCACCTTATGTTTCTTCATTTTGGTACCTCTTCTCTGGTGCCTGCTCTTCCCATGTGTTGAAGTTCCTTAAGCTCTTTTGGACATGTATTTCTGCTTATTCCGTTCTACTATGAATGTTTTCAAAGATATCCAAGTTCAGTGTTCCCCATGGCCTTCACTCCCCAGTCACTTACCATCCTTGTGTTTGCTTTGTTCCACACTTCAAATGAGGCATGTCCGCATTGAGACAGAGGTCAGGAAAATCTGGAGACTGTAGCTAATGAATTGATGTCCTCATTTGCATAATTGATGGTTATACATTTCCTCAGTGACATGGTCTGCTGTGATACTGAAAGCTATTTTTGTTTTTGACTTCTCTGCCCTGCTGTTCTCTGCTGTCTACACTGAAGGTGTATTACATGTCGGTGAAAAAACCTAACCCCAAAGCCCAAATTTTACAAGTTCAAACTGAATGCTTTAGTTCTTTAAGGCATTTCCGTTCACTGGCGTATTTACAGTGGCTCAGCTCTAAATCTCTCATGGGTGTTAGAGCAAGGGGAGTCAGTGTTTATAACATCTGTGTGTGCTTGGGGCTGGAGTAGAGGGGAAAGAAAATATAGGAGGGAGAAGAGAAATAGATCAAAAATGAGTGGAAATCAGTTCTTTCATATATTGCCTGGGATTTTATGTTTAATACACATCCCTTTTCCCTTCATTTCTTTGTGTTCTGGAGTCTAAGGCCCCGGCAGAGGCTGTGTCCATGGCCTGTGTGCAGTGCCCAGTGCAGTGGGTCTGTTGGCTCATCTTGCTGGAATTGCTCTGACAGATGAGGCCAGCTCCCTGGGATGTGAAATTTCAATGACTCTTTGACAGAGCCCTCTCTAGTGGCCGCCCTTCCCTGTGAGGGCAGCTCCGAGCTTCCCACCTGGGCACAGGGGGAACAGAAGGTGCTGGACCCAGGGGCCTTCTCATGAACTTTGGAAGCTGGGCTCTCCTCACATGCCCAGTATTTTCCTCTCGGGTTTTTTTGGCCAAATCTGATCAGATGCCACGGCCAGCTCTCAGTGAGGGTAACCTTGGTGAAGGCAATGCAACGGATTGTGCAAGACACGTAACCTGGGCTATGAAAAGACAAGTGCAATGGAGAAAAGAAAGGTGAAGGGTGCTGCTGATTGGGGAGCAGCGAGTATGTCCCCTTTGCTGGGAAGCAGGGCACCGTGGGGTGGCAGCTACCCTCCTCGGCACCCAGGGGGCTCCCGGGGCAGCCAGCTCCGACTGGGATCTGCTCACTGCACTGCTGATCTAGAGAAATCCTCCTGCAAACCCTCAGCGTTTGGCTGTGCATTGCTTCCTTTCCCTCAAGATACGTACTTTAAGGGACCAGAAGTGATTACGCTTGGAAGGGAACTGAAATGGTTTCTCAGCATCAAGTTTGTGACAAGACTCAAGTGAAGGTCCTGTGGAGACTGTGAGTACGGTTATGAAATATCTGACGAGGTGGGCCCTCACCAGGCTGCTTGTTGCAGTACGAGAAGCAATTCCTGGGTCCTGAAGAATCTTTCTGTGTTATAGAAAGCTGGTCTTTTGGCTCCTTTTACTGCTTACTTTTTAGCAAGTTTAATTACTAAATTCCTCAAAATCCTTGCTTACACTTCAAACGTTTACACTTCAAACATAATTCCTCCCTTTTTTCAACAAGAATATATTGTAATCTGTATAATATCCAACGGCGGTGGCCTAAAACACTGCAGTTGGAAGTTGGCTAAAAATTCGTGACTGTCTTTTTTGATAGCTTGGGAAAATCTCAAAAGCCGGGACTTGGTTTGTTAGTGCCCCCGAGAAAAGCAGTTGCCTGAAATCTAGCAGCCCTTTAGCTTCTTCCTTCAGTTCCTTTCCCCTCTCCCTGGCTTCGCTCAGACATACTATTTTGATTTGACCATACAGCGTGAAAGCCTTCGCCAAAAAGGAGGGGTCGGGTAACGTCAAGTCAGCTGTCAGGTGCGTGACACGGCGAGATCGCTGTCAGTACATCAGTTCTGAGCAGCGAGCCAAAATGAACCTGCGCAGCAGCGCCAGTGCCCTGAGCGAGGGCGCGGGGGCAGCGCTCGGCGGGCAGCGAAGCCGTGGGAGTCCCTCCNCCGGCTGGCGCTCGCCGCGTCGCTGCCGGGGCCGATCCGGCGGGGTGGAGGCCCGCGGCTTTGCCGGCGGAGCACAGCGAGGCCCTGACCCCGAGGCAGGTGTTTACGTGCCGCAGGCTGTTTGGGAAGGAAGAGCTCTCTAAGACCACCTGATCCCCGGTGAGAATTCAATTACGATTTTAATAAAACCCGTGCAGAGAGCTGGGTCAGGAAGAGGCCCCTTGAAAAAAAGCCGAGCACAGCAAGTTTGTGCTGCGAGCTGCGTCGTGATGCGCTGTTCAGCGTCTGTGGCTTTCTTCCCTTCATCTCCAGCCAAGCCACTGTCTCCAACTGTCTCAGACGATTGCCGAGTCTCCTAAAGGCCCAGCTACATAAGAGGCTCTGAGGAGAGTTCGTGTAGCCTTTCTCTCACCACTGGCTTCTCCCCCAATGTTGTCTCCATCTCTCTCAAAATCCAAAAGCATCCTAACGTCTTTCTGTCAGCAACAGCAATAAGTGCTTTAACACGAGTATCTCCTGGCTGGGGATTTTCTGCCATCCCGGCTGTCCATGTTAAGCCAAGCCAGATAGCTCTTCTGTCATGTGTTTGCGTCTTCTCAAAAAGCAAATGAGCGCTTTGCCTGCTTTGACTTTATCTGCTTTACAAAACTGCGGTGTTGGGTGAGTAAGTTACTTTGTTTCTCAAAGTCCAGGCACAGATTATTTAACTTCTGAGTTAAAAAGTGAACGAGTCAGACCTGGGTAATATTCATCCACATGTACCTTCAGACAAGGACCTCTCTCTCTTTCCAGCGAAAATACCAGCCCTGGGCATGCTGAAAGGCGTGAGCACCACGTGGGGTGGCTGCTTCCATCACCAGGACACACAGACTTTTGTTTGCCTGTTAGTCAAGGCGTAATCTGGAAAAAGCACATGCTGTGGAGGAGTAGGTGATTAATGCCTGTGAAATCCTGGCGCAGGGAAGAGCGGGCCCTGCCAGACATGATAATGTTGTCCTCTGACAAATGTTCATAGCTTGGCCTTCTTCAGATAACGATGTAGTTTTGTGCGTTAGCTTCAGATATTGATCCCACCAGGGAAGGGTTCCCTGTCGTACAGGCATCCGTCCCACCTCCTCAATGCTCAGCTGTCAGAGCCGATGGGTTTTGGCTATACTTCTTCCTTTCATTGGCACTTCTGCATAGACTAACAATTACAAATATGCATTTCCATTTATCTCGCACCTTTCAGCTGGGACTCTAAGTACTTTACCCATATGAATTAAGCATTGCAACAGCACAGTTAGATATGCAGGGAGCACATAGGGATCGCCCAGTCGGCGCACTGCCGTAACACAGCTGTTTCTTGTACTGTGGCAGATACTTAGCAGAATTCAAGAATATCTAAACAGGAAGTTCAGACCAGCTGTTTTCAAACTTACTTGAGTTGTCAATCCATAAAGTAGTCTGCTAGAGGTGTGGGCTCCAATACAGCGGACTTGGGTACAGTGATGATAGGCTTGCTTTTCTGAGGTGCAGGCACTACATCACCTTTGGCAATGAGTCTAGCATAAGCCCTCAGCCTCTTATCCCAGTCCACGCAACTCCCTGCCCTTGCAGTGGCCCTGATATAACTGTATTTTGAGCCAGACTGTCTACTGGATCAGCTGGATCTGGATTTTTGTACAATATCAAGCCTTTTTTTTTTTTTTTCTTAAAAACACTTCAGACAGTACCATCAGCTCCAGGTTCTTGAGACCTAGCTCCCCGGGGTGCTCTCGCTATCCTGAGGATGGGCAGCAGCCACAGCCCAGCCACTTTCCTGCAGGTCAGGGATAAGCAGTTCAGCCAGCAGAGCTTTCCCAGGAGCTGTTCTGCAGCAAAACTAACTTGCTTTGTGTTTATGTAAAGCCACGCAGTAAAGGTGCTCTTATACTGCTGTCATCTTATAACCTGTGTAATCTTACGTAAACTTTTAAAGGCAAATGTGTTCGTGATTCATCCCAAAAACCTGTGGTGACAGCAGCACTGTAGAGGCACGTTAGCTCAGTTCTGAAACAGTGGTGGGCTCTGCTTAAACAAGCACATCCTCAGAAACGCCTGCAGTGCTGACTTTCTGCCTGACATTGCTCATGTATAATTGGTTATGTCAGGTCTACTGTAAAACACTATAAAAATGAAACTTCTTCCAGGAACAACTGAATTCTGGTAATTTCCAAGTCATGTAATTTGTTTCTGAAGCTGAGGTCCTATTTCCATGCTAAAACGCCCTTACACATCAGTTATGCAGGACTGGGCACTAAAGGTGGGCAGCACGTCATCTGGGTTGAGAGGTCGACACATCTACAAGGTGATTCATCCTCAGAGATGAGTCACTCCTTAAGCGTGCCCGTTCCTCTCCTCTGATAATAAAGAAAATCCGGGTAAATAGCTCAGAGACATCCACATTGCAGCTGTACAAAACGCCTGAAAGGAGTCTGACCTATGACTTTGTAACTTACTGAGAGGGGATGCTGAGCTTATGGGCCATTTGAATGAGCAGAAACCCATTCTTAAAATTAACCTTTTACATTTTAATATAGTATTTACCACTTGTGCAGCAATCCCAAATCCAGATTGTTGGCTAAGCATTATCTCAGGATGCTTAAATCCCACAGCTGGTGTTTTCTCTCTTTATCCTTATGTAACAGAACCACCACCCAGCTAGCGAGCCTGCCGGGAGGAATTTGGAAAAGGGTGCTCGCAGGCCAAGCTTAAGATGTGTTGGCAACACTGTGCATGTGGGCAGTTTACATAGCCCACAGTCTAATTTCGGCTGTAACCGCTACTGCTATTAGATTCTCATTATGCACTGGTGTTTGCATGTGTATGGAACAGAGGCTGTACCATTTAATTGCATCTACAGCAGTGGAAATGTCCCATCATGTCTATACCCACCAGCCTAATGTGAAATCCTCTTTGCTCAAGAGTAGGTAATCCCACCCTTGCCCCTTCTTGCTTTTAGGAGTGCATGAAGCTATCAAGTCGTTTTAGAGAATTTCAACATGCAGCATAAAGGCTTGAGAGCTGAAGCTGCCCCGAAAATGAAAAATGATAGTGTGATGCAAATTGAATTGTACCACTGCATCTTTTAATTTCTGGGAGACTGAACTGAAGATGAAGGTGAAGATTATACGTGTGCAGACTAACAAAGAGCTGTTGAGTTATCTGACTCACTGCAGCCTTCGTGCATTTGAAAAATCAGTGTTAAAAACAACAGAGCAATAAATATACGGTGCCTTTAATATCTTGTCTGCTCAGATGGCTACCTGCTCCCTGTCCTCCCCAAAATTCCTGCTGTCTTATTCTCAAGCCTCAGTCTACACCTCAATGTTTCTGAAAGAGGAGTAGCAATTTGGCAGTTTTCCTTGCATTCAGGTAGGACTGTATTGTATTGAACAAAGTATCCCGGTCATTTATAAGGCAAAACCTCCTGAGTTCCTTCTCTGGCTTTAAGTAACTCAGCCTGTCCTTATGCCTCAGCATGTAGTTACCAGATACTTCTGCTGTGAGGAAATGCTGGTTTCAGAGGCCCCTGCTGTCTCTTGCCCCAAACTGCGGTTCCTCCCGAACCCTGTGAAATAATTTGGGTTTAAACTAACTATACAAAAAGAAATAATATCAGTGATCTGGCTTGCAACATGGGCACCAACCAGTGTGACAGAGGGGCAGCAAGCTGTGGCTGAGAGTACAGAACAGGGGATTTTGAGTAATTCTGCCACCAAAGCCAACATATCATGTAGCTATACCCTTGCTTTTCTGCCCCGGGAAACATAACTACAGTAGCTACTATCCTGATTAGCTGTCCTTTCAAGTGTTATATATGTGTAGGTACTGCCTGCACAGGCATCAGCAATGTTTAAATTCGTACCTTGGAGGCTCACGCTAGAGGAAATGTCGAGAACACGGTGACCATAAAGGAGCATGGAATGGGAGCTATGCCTTGCAAGGTGTGATACCAGGAGATAGGATGTCACAGAAGCAGAGGCAGTTCGTTGTTAACGTCATCTTCTAATTCTCTTTTTTTCTTTTAGTGTGGAAACAGTAAATGATGGGCAGTTTCATAGTGTGGAACTCGTGATGCTGAATCAAACTCTGAACCTGGTGGTGGACAAGGGGACTCCCAAGAGTCTAGGAAAACTCCAGAAACAGTCTTCTGTCAGCCTCAACACGCCCCTCTACATTGGAGGTATAGTGAGTTGTTCTGGACTTTGAGATTTTAATGAGCCCTCTCAGAAGCAAATCATCTTCCATCCTATGGGGAGGAGTCTCTGGGGGGTTGAAACTAGCAGTTTGCCTTTCCCCTCTGCCACCGGCTGCTTCCCTGAACAGAGAACCTGGAAACCACGCCTCTGCTGTTCTGCTTCCTACTCCATGGTCCACTAGCACCCCACCGCATGGCCAGCACGAGTTCGCACGCCAGACCATGGGAGTTTACCCCAGCACAGCACAGGCAGTTTCTATGTTATACGGCCATGGCAAGAGCAATCAGTTTGTCATTTCTAAAGCTTTCAGAACTGACTGGCACCAAGACGTCGTGGTTGAAGAATACAATGGAAGTATCACAAACAGTCACTGCAGAAAAGCAAATCAATAGTCAGTATGTTTAAATATACCATAAGCGAGCTGTATTTCTGCTAGAAATTTTATAGAGGTCTAAAAATTTTGGGGGAAAAAAAAAGATTAAAACCTCCAAACCATAGTAATAGACAAGCTAAGAACTTCTTGGCTAATAGTTTTCTCATTGGAAACTGAAGCCAGAGCTTCAATATTAGAAAGATATTAGAATTGACCAAACTTCAGTTAAGAAGTTTTTTCACATTCAGTACTGAATTTTGGGGGAAGGAGGGGCCAAGTGGGGCGGGGAGCAGATGTCCAGAATAATGAGTATCCCACTGAACCACCCCCCAGCTCTATTCTGGACTGGATGCTGAAATCTCTCCCTTTTGGTGACACAGAGTTCTTTTTCTACGCAGCCTATTCTAAATACAAAAGTCAGCAGAACAATAACAGACCCACAAAGTCTTTGGGCTTTTTCTAACCAGATCATTGAAGCCGATAGTAGAAACTCTTACCAATTTCACTTGGTGCTGCTCAAGCCTTTTGTAAATAATTCCTTTTAATAACACTTTTCTAAAAGAACCCTGAATATTGCCCTTGTAAATCAGAAAACTGGCTAATGTTGCTTTGTACAGAGCTGACCTTTTATAATTGGCTCCTATTAAGAATGTCACAGGTTATTAAAGAGCATTATGCATCAACGATAATCTGCTGGTGAGGCCATCACAATTTCTCCCTCTAGCACAGCATAAAAGATACCAACCCACAGCAATTTATACACAAGGAACTTGGGATGTAATCACGTGGAAAAGTTTTGTTAATGGATGAGCGTTCTCAAAAGGTACCTACAGAAATGGATTCACAGGACAAATCTGAGACTTGAAATGAAGGACTGTCAGATACCAGAAGCCATGGGCTCAGTGGAGACTTTTTTTATTGCCCATTAAAATTCCTCTTGCTTCTTTCTAAACGCTCACTGTTCTGCATGTGCCACGTCTCTGCATGTAGCATTCCCATGGATGCCAGCTGGCCTTCCAGTTCAGACTGTTTAGTTAAAGTAGTTGATTAAATTACCCCACAGCAATTGTTCCTAACCTACCCTAAGCTTTAAGACAGACCTGAGCCTTCATGTGCCCAGAATTTTGTCCATCTTTCCAAGTACATCACCTGGTCTAGCAACTTTTCTCCTAACGCACGGTTAAACAAAGGTGCTGTTTTTGTTTTAAGACCATCGTTAACGGTGGAGTTACTTATGGATAGCAAATTCAGAGGCCTTATGCAGCCGAAAATGGAAGCCCTTGCCTATGCTAATGCAGCTATACAGCCCAAGCGGATGCCAGTGGGGAGGGCGTAACACAACATCCAAAAGAATCTGCTGGCCACCTAGGCATGTGAACTCTTCCAAGCGCTTGAACAAGATGGAGGGTACTCACCACAAAGATTTGGCCTGGTCTCCTGAAGTGCCGTTCCCTGTCTCTAGAGTTCTCCTGCACTAGTTTTGATGGGGCACATCTTACCACTCCCTGTCTTAATGCTGTGACCTAGTAATGCCTAACTATCTTGCTGTATCCCAGAGGTGTTAGCTACCTGCTGGCAAGTAAAGACATTCTTAAACCTTCCAGCAGGATAATTGCTATTAAACTATAAACAGAAGGAGCCTTACCTAAGGACAAGACCACATGGCCATTGGCCAAAACCCCTAGGCTTTTTTTTTTGGCTTTTTTTTTTTTTTGTCATATACTTCTTACGTAAGCTTGGGCAAGTGATTTTATTTTTGTTTCTATTTCCAGAATGAGAACAATGAGACTGTGCTACCTTTCAAAGGTCCTATGCAAATTAATTCTTTAAAGATTATAAGGGGCTGTGACAAAAGAAACGTTAGCAATTATGATTTATGTACTATCATCGTAACTGTGAGCAAACTTTCCCTTTCTGTTTTTATCTGAAGGGATCCCGACCTCTACTGGATTATCTTCACTGCGCCAGGGTGCAGATAAGACACCAAATGGTTTTCATGGATGTATTCATGATGTCCGCATCAATAACGAGCTGCAGGATTTCAAGGATTTACCACAGCAGTCACTAGGAGTCCTTCCTGGCTGCAAATCCTGTAACATCTGCAAGCATGGTATTTGCCGGTCCCTAGAGAAAACAAGTGTGATTTGTGAGTGTCACCCAGGCTGGACGGGCCCCCTGTGTGACCAGGAAATTGGAGACCCATGTCTTAACCACAAGTAAGCTCGAACAAATGCTGATGGGAGGGTGGAAGCTTTACAGCTAATCCATATTTCACATTTCATCTTGTAAAACCACATCTGACTATTTTTGGAGGTGCTGTGTTCCCACATGAAATTATTGACAGTTGTGAGTCAGCATCCATGGCAACTCTCAATTGCCACTTCTTGTTCTAATGTTGCTCACTTTCCAAATGAGCTCTTTGTCCTGGAGGAGCTAAGGTGTTAATACTGCAGGTCATACTTTCAGCTGTGACTCTACACATTAAAATACGAAAGCTCCCGTTAATGGGCATGGCTTACCTCTGAGGTGGTGAGCGCGTGCACTTATCCAGAGCAGAGCTACCTGTGAGCAGGAGGTACACATTTTAGGGAGATGCTCACAGCAGCATTGGACCCAGTATTCAGACTAACTCCCTGAAGACCATTACGCACTCGAATGTGAACAGTTTTAAATTTCCCAAATAGCTGACTTTAATATTACACTCTGAAACACCCCTTTAAAGTGCAAGTTTAAAGGATAGCATGGAGTTGCATGCGAAGGCAGCATGAGTGTAAAGCATTCGCAGTTCAAAGGCTCAACAACCACATCTCCATCAGAAACACCGGATGAATAGCTTACTTATGGCAAGTACACAAGGAAGCAGTCCAATGCAGACCAGCAGTCTGCATAGTTCAGTGCTGCTTCATAAGCAGATGGAAGTACTTTTGTTTTAGGAGCTACTTTGGTTGCGCTGTCTGTGAAAGGAGCTTTCCACAAGCACATGCTTTTGACAGGTAAATTGACACAGTGAATAATCACCCACTTTAAGGGCAGAAATTTAACTTGGCAGAGGTACCATTTTAAACTTGCTTCTCGGTCTAATTCTGCAAAGTACTGAACCCTGGAAGGTGTTCAGAAGCACCTGACAGTTTACAGACCAAAGGTATGAAGACCCAAGTGAAGAAACACTCAGAGGCCCAAATGTTTCCTTGAATTTACAACATCAACATGAAGCTGTTTTGGTCGGGCAGAGAAAAATAAGGGAGTTCCAGATGTTTACGTGATGAGGGATTGTTTCTCTCACAATCTAAGGAGGGTGATGCAATCATGAACGTAGCCCCCTTGCTAAGGAAAGTAGCTCTGCGTATTTTTCATGCTCGCATGCTGTCCCACCTTTTATTAAATCACTTCAGCCTTTCGGAGTTGTCTCCTTGAAGCCAAGTCCTTTGTGTCCCGGGGAGTACGGTGCCGTGCTGGCAGGTGTCTGCTCCAACACCCACAGATTAATCTCAGTGAGGAAATGCAACCGTAAAGAACAGGTAGTTGGTGATAACAAGAGTTACTATCCAAGCACACCTTTCGTTAGTGGGGCAGAAAATACTGGTTTATATAGACTGTGACTCCCTTTATTACAGTATTTTGCATGTCTGGACCTGACTGAAACTGCTGTTATTATTACTGGTGCTTTTTAGTTCAAACCTTAAAAATGAAACATACAAGGATCCATCATAAGCAGGGAACAATTTTAAAGTGCCAGAAAGAAAATAAATAAAAATAAGAGAAAGACGTAGGTTTATGTAAAGTAGGACCTGATATAGCAAAGGTTTGTAAGCCCTCAGTAGTTTTTCCTTAGCTGGACAGTGTTGCTTTCTTCCCTGTCCTCAGCCCATTCCAGGTCTGTCCCTGTCCCAGAAGTGGGGATGGTGTCAGAGAACCTGCTAAGGATCAACACCTCTCCCTGTGGTATGGCTCAGAAATGCCAAAGCTCACTGCAAACCACATGAGCCAGGGAACCCTTCAGTTACAACTGCCCGTGAATAAGTCTGTGCATAGCTTTTCCACAAGCACCTTCATTTATCATGCTGTTCTCATCACCTGATATTATTTGTAGAGTAATTCTGCTAAGGAAGCCTGGGCATGCAGCTTGATTGTTGGCACTTAGTTCCACGTGCTGATGCTGTAAATGTGAGCTGTCTTGTGTGGATGCCAAGTGTTGGTCCGTGCTCACGGAGCAGCCTAATGTTTTTCAAAGAGATCACTTAGGATCACAAATTCTAAATGTATTCTCTGAACGTTATCCAGTATTCACTGAAAACTCACAGTTTCTTCAGAGTGTTTGACACTGAACTGCTGGTTTTGCATTAGCATCCTGGAATTAAAGGAGCAGAAATGCCAAAACCAAACATCCCCGGGAAAAGGAACTTTCACGTCTAACACAGGCCAGCTCTAAATGCTTCTCTTTCTCCAGGTGTCTGCATGGTAAGTGCATGGTGGCCAATGTTGCTTACACCTGTAAGTGCATGGAGGGCTACACAGGCATGTACTGTGACAAGAAGAACAATTCCTCAAATCCCTGCAGGATTTTGAAATGCAACCATGGGCAGTGTAAAATTTCCGAGCATGGGGAACCCTACTGCGAATGCGATCCTAACTATAGTGGAGAACATTGTGACAGAGGTACGCTTGGCCGCAGGGCCCAGGACGCTGGTCTGCCGCATTTCTGGTTTACACCGTTGTTTTTACCTCTCTTCCATGTGACTCGTATTTGGGGGTAAATGGCAAATAGTAGAAAATAAAGCTAAGTCAGCCTCTGCAGAGCTGTACAGGGAGGAGAAAACAACCACACAACAGCTAGCTAGCTGCTATCCAAACACATGGAAAGGGGGACATCTGTAGCGAAGGGTTTTATTCTCCGTCTCCCGAATCTTCAAGGTTGGCTGCTCCCAGGATTCTGGTGGGATGTTTAAAGGAGAGGAGGTTGTGAGGTTTACCCTCAGCAAACAGTGACCAGTTAATTGCAGTGCTGGGAAAGGAGGTCTTACCCTGCATGCCAAGGGCTTTTATAGATGACATGAGCAGGAACTGGAAGGCAGGAGGTACTGCTCATCCGAAGTGGCAGTAAAGGTTCTCAGCTTGCTCCCTCTGATGCAGCTGGGCAGGTTTCCTGGGGAATCCCACAGATCATGCTGGACTTTCCTACTAGGGCTGGGGCCCAACTCTTCTGCCCTGACCTGAAGAGACTCACCGGAAAGTCAGTGAGTTCTATCTTCATCCCTTCTGCCCTTTTTTGTTCCTGTACAGAAGGAAGGAGCTGGCTTGTATTATTTTTGTGCCTTTCCTGTGAAGGAACCACAGACTTTCCAAATTATACACGTATACAGCCTCACCAAAATGTATCTGGCTGCTGCAGAGTGACTGCAGAACAGCACAGACATTTTCAGGTATCCCAGATTGCTAATGTCATGCAGAGCGGGCTGACCTTTGATCCTGAGAAGTAGACATAGTAAAACTAATTCATATTTTGCAGGAGTGTTGCAGGATTCAACGCTCAGCATTCATTAAAGCACTTCCAGAACTGCTGATCAAAGCCAGCAGGCCTGCTTGGCCTCTGCCTTGTGCCGGATATTACACATTTGTGTAACACAAGCTCTGTTTTGATGGCAGGTACAAAGCAGTAAAAGATTAAGGTCCTGCTCATGCCATCTGTTTGCTTTGAACATCATTACCTGTACAGCACTGTCTGCTGATGTTTGGGGAGTATCTGGCAAAATAGTTACCACATTTCTTTTTTTCCTTTACATCTCTGTTGTCATTCCAGAGAATCTCTGCCAAGGAGAGATAATTCGAGAAGTAGTCCGTAAGCAGCAGGGCTACACATCGTGTGCCACTGCCTCCAAAGTACCCCGCCTGGAATGCCGCGGCAGCTGCGGCAACGGGCAGTGCTGCGTTCCTCTCCGGAGCAAAAGGCGGAAATACTTCTTCCAGTGCGTGGATGGCTCCACCTTCACGGAAGAACTGGAGAGACATGTGGAATGCGGCTGCTCAAAATGCTTATAAGCCATTCTCCAGTCTCTTGCCACTTTAATCGACTCAGAAGCGCTATCAAAATGGGACCTATTTACTTTCAGAGTGAAGAAGAAGAAAAGAATTATTAAGTATATTGTAAAATAAACAAAAAATAGAACTTATTTTTATTATGGAAAGTGACTATTTTCATCTTTTATTATATAAAGTATCGCACCACTTTGGGTATATGTATCATATAGTGAGTTATTTTTACCATGAAACTTTTTTAACAGTTGTAAGAAAAAAAAATTCAAAAGTTAAAAGTTAAAAAAAAATATATAAAGAAAACATAGCCTAACAGGAGAAATGTGGGGGTGACTTTATGTGTATGCACAATGAACAAATGTAAAGGTGTTCCAAGGACCTGCCACAGAACTGATATGGGCTGAAGGAATCTCTGAGGCTCCGGGTGGGTCTCCTAAGAGAGCGGATCCCCATGACTGACAGCCACCTCGCCTGCTCAGGCACCCCAAGAAAGCCTCCCCCTCGGCCCCTTGCTCTGCCTAACACTGCCGACGCTGTTTTGTTCCTGTACAGTGGCTCCGCTTGCTATCCTTGAACTGGTTCCCTATAGCACGTAGGCACTGCCGTAGCTTGAGGCTAACTACATTATTTGACTATTGTAATACTATAATACATTTTTTGCTGTGTATGTTGTATTTATCTGTGTTCACATTATATTCTTCAGCATCTGTATCTATAGAGCACAGGCAGCTTTATCCAAAAGAAGGGGACGAAGGGAAAGGAAGCGGGGAAATATATGTTGCTTTGGGAAATTTGAGGGCAAAATGTGAAATAAGTGCTAAGTAATGCCTAATAAATGACACAGTACTTTTGTGTAAACTCCTCAGCTATGTTATTTCCCAAGTTTGTGCCTTCTTGCTCCCAGCCTTGAGCCTTTTTTTTGTATATGAAATATAAGGAATGCACTGCTACATAGTTTGTCACGCCTTGACACTTTAACTTGCAAAGGTTGTAAAGAGCATGAAAATATTGCAGGTGCCAGAACGGACCTGCAGCGTAGTGGCTTTTACTCCCGCTGTCACTTGAGCCATGGGTGTAAGCTGGGCAGTAGCTGCCTGTTCCTCCACACTCTGGTCCCGAGCGGTTGGCTACTTTTCCACAGCTTTTTAAACGAGCAGAAGTTGCACTATATCCATGTGAAGGTATTCAGCCGACATTTGTCCACCTTAGCAGCACTCTCTTCTCTGCACAAGGAGAGACGTCACAGCTCCATCCGGTCCTGTTCTCGCATTTGGTGCAGATTGACCGATTCAGCCAAAGCTTTTCCATCTGCACTGCTTCATATCCTGCACTTGTGTCTCCCAAAGGACTCCCATTAACTTTAGCTGTGTTCAGAGCAAACGCTGAATAGGAAATGGAAATCAATGCAGGGATAAATACTCACTGTGAATGTGAGGCAAAAATTGACTCTGGGAGTGAGTTTGGGTTTTGGAGGGGTTTTGGCAGGGCTGCCTTTCAGGGTCAGTAAGTACGTGCAAAGAGTACCACGGATACCTTGAAGTTTCTCTCACTGTAAGTTTCCAACATCCACATCAACAACTGTTCCATTATCAGGGTAATTTATTTCTTTCCCTAATATAGCAGGGATTATGGTCCTTTCTTCAATTTCTCTTTCCCTGAGAGAGGTGAAGTCAGAGATGATTCCTAGCAGGCGTAAGCTCCTTTTGGGAACGCTCACTGGTCTCACCAAGAAGATTTCAGATCAGGGGCTTCGGCAAAGGATGAGTAGGAAAGTTGAATCAAGTAAACGGGGCCTTTGTTTGACTGGGGCTTTGGAAAGATGCACAGAATGCAACCCTGCCATGACAAGTATAAATGTTTATTTCTTATTAAAGGAAAGTGACCATCTAGCTATCATGCAACCAGAAAGCTCTAACATGCTTAGCATTCTTCTGCTACGTCAATATCTCCTTAACTGCAGCAGTTCATTCATATTTCTGTTACTGCCAGAGCAACTTGAGCAGAAGGGATATAACCAATATAATAGCCGTCTCACAAAATAAATACCAGTATGTGGCGCCTGCAATCAGTGAAGCATAAAACAATCACTAGTTAATGTGCCAAACTCTGATTGAAACAGTACAGCTCAAGAGCCAGGGAAAAACTAACCCTGGTTGCAAGTACTATGGGCTGCTTTTTGTTTTGAATAAAACGTTAGAAGCTCATAGCAGCTGGAGTTTGTGGCGTACAACAAAAATCGCCCAAACCCGCATCCTACAGGTTTTAAAAATCCATGCAAGTAGCTGCGGACACTTGTGCAAATATGTGCCTGGCACACCACTACCATTAATGTTTCCTTCCTGCTTAAAACACTTCAGTTTCTAAAGAAGCAGCTGCTATGGTGCCAGGCAGAAGAAATCCAGACTGAGCAGTGGCTTACAGGCTCTCCGTGCGCTCTGCTGCACGATTTGTAGCCACTGAACTGCCAAGGCCTGCAGAAACACGGCCCCTCTTGAACATCACCCAAAACTGTGTTCACTTTGTCCCTTGAGCAGCAACGTGTACAAGAAAGAAGGCGACATTTACTCGTGGCCTAGCACCTGCTGGAGGGTGCTTTAGAAGGAACGACCTTGACTGGCAAGGCAAAAGCCATCAGCATCCTGTTAACACATCACTCTGGGGTTTATTTAAGCAAAGCCTTGCAGCAAAGTGACCGGCAACAACTCAGCAAGGCTGGCCCTGTTCCTGGCCCTTTTCTGTCATGGCAATTCAATGTTAAGCGTTGGGATAAAGAACTAAGAATATCTATTTTGTAACCAAATGATGCAGTTTTTGTATGCTTTTAGGCAGCACTTGCCATTGGATAGTGATGCTTTATGTCAATGATTCTCTGACTTGCTATAGAATTATTTTATGTTAAGAAGAAAATAAAAAGCATTCAGATGTGTCAAAAATGTGAGGTTAACTGAAGTGTAATTAGCTCTGAAAGTTCCTCTGTAACCTGCCTAATGTTACAATAGATTTCAAGAACTGAGTTTTTACCTCCATAAAGTTTTAATATAAAGTGAAGAAAGATGCTTACCCTTAAAAAATGGCAATGCAGACTGGTGTGAACTGATGTATTTTATTAATAGATTCTCATTGTGATGTAAGTTTAAATAAATTGTTGGGTTATGGAAGATTGTAACATACCTTGTGATGCAGATTATTTCTATGTGTATTTGAGGTGTTGAGCCTGACCTTTTAGAATGTGTGAGGTAGCTCACGGAAAAGGATGGGGGAACTACACACGTTCCTCTTGGACATACCTAGTCAGAGAATGGCTGTAGTTAAACGTAGTATGAACAGTGGTTACACATTTTTATGGCATCACAACCTAATCTTTCTGGAGTCTTACACGCACAGATGAATTAAGCCACACAGGTTTTGAGCCTGGGCATTTTCTTCAATTAAATACTTGATTTGCTGCTTTTGGGGCTTTTTTACCATTTGAGAAAGGCCTGCAGCAAAAATACACTCATTAACTAATGGTAGAATAAATGAAATATTGGGAATTGGGGTCAGAGGAGGTTTGACTGAGGAAATGGAAGTCACGCAGCCAACACTGGATGACAGAGATCTCGTGATGTCCTGACACACATATATTCCAAATTTGCTGCCACGCCTCTGTGGCTGATTGTTATTAGTGACCCCGATGTAACAAACCTCTTCTGTCCATTGCATTCCAGCCTTAGCACAGAGTAAAACGAAGCTCCCACCTAGTCCTCAGCCTTCCCTCACCCGTGCCCTGTGTAACGCTCACATGTTGCTAATTGTGCTTCAAACTACCGCCCTTAGCATCACCTTTGCCATTCTGTGCAAAACTGGTGACAGCACTCAGCCAATAAAAGCACTCAACTTTAATGAGCATCGTTAAGCCTGAACTATGAAGGTTAATTATATAATTGTAGCAGATGGTAGCATGTTCACCTAAAGCAAACCCAGCTGAGCCCACTAAAAAAGCTAGCGGGAACAGTTCAAAAAATTCTAGGTACTGGCTGAAGTAACTGGTTTGCGCAGCAGCTATTTGTACTGCTCGTGGCTTTGCAGCGCGTGGGTTCCTCGGCAGCAGTCGAGAAACTGCAGCCTAAGGATAAAATGCTCTTGTTTGTGCTTCTGCTTGTAGTGCTGTAGGTATTGCTTTTTAGCCATTGGTCTGAGGCAAACAATGCCGAGAAACTGTCTACCCTGCGTTCCTTTATCTTTGTTTTTTCTAGTCAGCAGGGAGTAGTTAGATGATGTTGCTGTTTGCAGGGTGTTTGGCTGTGGGGTTTGTGTTGTTCTCTGGGGTTCCTGTCACTTCGGGTCTCTGTGACCTCTTTTACGAGTTACCTCCCACTTCAGCTCACATGAGAAAGCCTCACAGTTCAGTGGTGGAATTGGCTTAGTTTTGCCAAGCCCAAGGTGCTCTTGAGGAATCCCTTTGGCTTAAGGCCCAGCGAGATGTCAGACTGGACCACTGGGTGGCAAGTCTAGTATTGTGAGCTGAGCCAGTGTTTTCCAGGACGTGCCCTATAGCTATCAAGGACAGCTGAGGTGAACGTCGGATGAGGTGCCCCAAACCAGCCCTTGGGTCTGACCACTGAAGCCGGACGGGAGCCCAGAGACGGTGCTGCCAGCTACTGGTAGGAGCCTTCAGGCTCTATGGCGCACACCTGCATCCTTCAGCTCTGCTAGCCAAGACCCAGCGCTGACCCACCCTCGTGCTGCCACCGCACGTCTCTGCCCCACGCCGATGCCCTGGCACTGCCGCGGGCCCTGCTGGGGTGGCCGCTGCCACCCGCGTCGGGGTCCCCAGGCAAGTCACGTCCCCCGGCCGAGGCTGCTCTGTCCCCCTCCCGCTGCCGGGCTTGCGGTCGTTTGTTTCCCCACTTGTCGCTATGGGTGTTTAAAACACAAAGAGAGCGCGGACAAACGCCGCGAC